>JARHVA010001559.1:1202500-1645000 GCA_037957365.1 Torreya grandis | reverse complement strand
CAATGTCCATACTCATCTAACTTGTCATATGAGATGGATGATCATCATCAGAGTGTGGTGGGATCTCTTCACCATCCATCTACCAATTACATGGGATAACGACATCAATGTTATATTGGGGGCTTTTTGGTGTTTTGAAGGGTTCCAAACCTTTTGTGCACGACAAGCACAAGGAGGAAAAGAGTGTCTTGCACCTGTCACACTACTCAATGCAAGGTGATCATGAGGCATATATGAGATGGACTTGAGATACAAGTAATATAAATGTTGTAATTAAAAAAATAAACTGCAAATTATACCTCCATGTCAAGTCCCTAGCCATAGAGGAAAGATGTTGACTTGGCTCAATCTCATCCTCTTGCTAGTGCATCACACTAGTGGACTTATGATCAAATCTCCAAAAATAAAATAATATTAGAATTAATTAAAATTATTCAATTTAACAAACAAAACTAATAATTATAACTTTGTACTTTGTCCTAGTAACATAGGAAGGTCATTGACTCATCCCAATTTCATCTTTGTTTAGGGCCATATAACCAGTTGACCTCTTATCAAAAACTAGAAAAAGAAAATAAGATTAAAATTAATTGAAATACTTCAATTGAAAAGAAAAAATTGAGAATTATACTTTTGCGTTGGGTCGATAATAATAGAGGAAGAATATTGAATTATCTCAATCTCATCCTCACGTAGGTCCATATAACTAGTGGATATGTTATCAAAAACCCTAGAAAAGAAAATAATATTAAACCTAATTGAAATACTTAAATTGAAAAAAAAAAAAAATGAAGATTATACCTTTGTGTTGGGTACTTAGTAGCAAAGCAAGCATGTAAAATAAATAAAAATTATTGTAACAATAGTAAGGTTGACGTGCCATGTAATCCCCTCCTAATTATATTTCCATGCAATAACCTACTAACTGTCACACACGTATCTAATATTTAAAATATTTACGAAGCCTATAAAAAAATTAAAAAACTAACTTTATTTGTTAAATCTAATTTTTATTTTATTTACATAATTAAATTTTCATTTTATTATCTTCAAAATATTATATTTTATTTGATTGTTATATTTAAAATGAAATCCATTTACTAATCAAATAATTTATATCTTAATCTTGATAATTGGTAGAAGCAATGATCATGAATTTGACTCTCAACTTAAATTAAGACGAAATGGGGGTCGCGTCACATTATCAATCAATTTACATGCTACTTACAGGGTAAGTAAAAGGAAAGTAAATTTGGAGGGCCCAGTAATATTTTTTGGGTGCGATTAGAAAGCAATTAAAAATGTTAGGGCATCTCATTACTCCCCGTCCTCTTTACTGGTTTCTGTGATATGACATGTCGCCAACCGAGGTCACAGTGGCCACTCACTTGGAATAAGGACAAACATCTTCACATTGCAAGCAAAGAATGCAACTTTCGCGAATTTTCCAAATATATTTTTTGATGGTACGAAGGGTCGGGTCAAACATTGATTTGGCCATAACCGTAATTTTCGTTCACGTTACACAGCCAAATGTCAAAACCCAAATCCTCTAAACAGATTTATCTTTGTACAACAGAACATGCTGGCATTCCCGGATTGGCTATTTCATAAACAAACAGTTTTGGCCTTTTCAAATCTGAAGTTCTTACTCAGTTCAGAGATTTGCCGTCATTGAATTCTTGTTATCTTGAAGTGAAGCAAGCAAACCCATTTAACATATGTTAAAGATAAGCGGACCCATTTCGATATCTGATTGCATGTACGAGTATGCCATTGATATATATGCAGTAAGTTCAATGGGTGTGTTTGTGGGTTGATTACAATGGCAGGGAATAAGAGGTGCCGGAAATTGAAATTTAGTCTGTTTCCTTTATTCCCTAGATTTCAACCAGGAAGGAAAAAAACTTTTGGAGACATTTCCAAGCAGAAGAACAAGGAGGTCTTGAGGGATGAAGGAGAACCCAGTTGCAGTCAGACCCGAAAGAAGAGAAAATCATGGCGATTAAGAATTGGTAAGGGTAGGAAGGTTTTGGTAAATCCTCTTCTAAAAAGGCTCGGAAAATCACTTTCAGGATTTGGGTCTTTTTCATGCCCAGATCCTGATCGGAAACTCTCTGGCTGCTTTTGTGGGTGTGTGGTAAAAAGTACCGCATGTAAATCTCCTAATTCCGATCAATCAGATCCTGAAATGTTTTCTCATGAAAATGTAAGAAATTTGCTTGAGAACAATGATTTCTGTATGAATTTGAGTATCCAGAGGAGAATTGAACAGGAACTTATTGCTCTTAGTAACAGAGATAATATATAAATTAGTTTTTTCGCAAAATGTCTGTGCTTGTTACTATTTTGTTACAGCATTTTGATGGTTTATTCGGGGTAAGATGTGCTTGATGTTGAGGGTTTATTTAGCAATTGGCCTGTCCCCTGAATTTATGTGAATCCAAGTGCCTACCAGGAGTATGCAGGAACTAGTATATGCTTCTTCTGGCAACAGCCATGTGTTTGAGATCAGAACTAGTTAATTGTTTTGAGTATGTTAAGCTTACATTTGATGATAGATTCATGGCTGAGATTATGATCCAAGTGCCTATTTACCAGGTGATCCATTTGACAATAGGTATATTTTATGGGCTGAGATAGCCATTGACGCCTAAGCTTTCGGCTATCTCCATTCTTAATTGTGCCTCCAAGATGGATGAATCCAGCTTCCAGATTATTTTAGGAAGAGACTTCCTTACTTCCTAAGATTGCATGTAGCACAGTTTTGGGTCTGTTCTAATCCATTTTCGATGGAGCCAAATCACCACCTTGTAAATGTAGACTGTCTCCCATAGCTTGAGTCTGATGATTTTGTCATTTTCACATGCATTGTCTACTACGATTCAGGGGAGATGCCATTGCAGACTCCCATGGTTTTTTGAGGACCTTCATTTAACATAAAGATAAAAATTGTCTGGTTTTGTTTATCCTCAAGATCACGTGGCATTACTAGTTCCAGACTTATCACCTCCAAATTTCAGACAGTCGGTGGCGGAAGTCGCAAGGGACATTGTAACCAAGGATGATTTCGAGATCAGTCAGACAATGTTCATTTCAGCAGCAAGAGACATTGTAACCACATACGGTTATGAGATCAGGCAGACGATGTTCATTTAGGCGGCACCAAAGCCACAAGAGACATTGTAAATACAGACGGTTACAAGAACAGCCAGACAATGTTCATCTCAGCGGCACTGAAAACATGTACAAATGAAACCCCATCACTAATTTCTTCTCAACTTCAAATGTGGTGAGTGGTTACATGACATAGCTTTGGATTTTTAGGCATTGCCCTCTTTGTCACTTTAGAGTTTTCTGTTACATTGTTATTTTTTTACATTGATGATGTTTCAATGAGATGTTTCAGGTATCCACTTTTCTTCAGCCCCATTTTCCATTCTTGCCTTCTTGTGGACATTAATTTAAATTGACAATAGGACTATGTCCGATGTCTGTACAAAGCATATTGAGGTTCGTTTCAAATAGTCCCATGTTAAAAATCAGTAAGTGTGTAAATGTTATACACTGTCCAAATAGATGGGTTATCTGGCAATAAGCTTCTGTTCAAGCGAGATTTTTGAGTGGCAGTGCTGAACGGTTACTGTCATGTTTTGTGATCACCCATGGAATTCAATGTAGGCTTATTTTTAACCTGTTATACCTATTGCAGGGGTTCTTGCACCCTACAGATGTGGGATTCCGTAAATGCACACTCTGGGGAATGGGTCTTGTGATTTCATTGTTCTCTTCTTTGTGTCAAAGTAAGGATTTTGAGTTCTAATTGGGAAGAGTTGCTGTGATTTGCAGATTTAGAGGATGGAAGGAATTGGATAGAATTGTTTAAGATTTGTCTGGTGGTTCGTGTAAGAGAGCTTCAAACAATGAGCTCCCATTTGAGACAACAATTTTATCACTGTAGAGTGAAACCTGATTTACACAATATAACACTTTCATACCCCTTAGGGATGCGGGATTCTGTCCATGCAAACGATAACTCCTGAGATTGGTGGCCTCATGGTTCAAGTCATGCTGCTTGAAACAGAATTGGACTGAGAACGTTAGAGCATTTTTTGTTCTAATGCAGGAGCCCCACGAAAAAAACCAAAAATCAAAATATCAAAATTTCTACCAGCAAAAAACTCTTCTTGGTTTCCTACTAACATGAGTTTGACGGTGTCATCAGTTGAGTGAAAGGATATGATTACAGTTCTCAGATGTTAAGAGGATGGACGGAATCAGATAGACTATTCTTGAAATTGTTTAATAGTTTCATAATATCATTAAGGAAAGAATTTTGAACCAGCTCTCAATGGAGTCTTTGATTTATTTATACAGCCAATATAGGGCTATGTTTTACCTGACTAATCTATGTGTGTGCATGCACCTAATGGATATGGGATTCCATCCTTGCATACTCTTGAGAATGGGACTTCTGACCTCATGTTTCTGTGTCCCAAGCAAGGAACTTTTAGTCCAGTGCTGAAGGTTTTTGCAGTTTGTAGCTTTGGAGGATATATGGAATTGGATAAAATTATTTTAAAGTTTGTTGGTAGTTTCTGCAAGTGAACCAACACTGAGCCTCCAATTGAGAACTTGATTCTATTATTACAGATGATAGGGTGCTTGGTTACACTCTCCTACAAAATATAGGCCTGCGTGCACCTAATGGATTAAGAGTTTGATGCTTGCATAGAATAAATCCTTAGAATGGGATCTATGGCCCCATGGTTTAAGTTATGTTGGTGAAACAAGTGTGAGCTGAGAGAATTAGGGCATTTTTTCTTCTCTAATGTAGGAGTGCCAACAAGTACAATAAATCAATTTTTCTATATACAATTTTTTTTCTTGGTCTTAGTAAAATGTGCTTGACACATTTTACAAATATGAAGTGACTGCTCATCCCGATCAACTGGCACGCGTCATAGTTCTCTTCCATTTTTGTTCTCCTTTTGATTATTTTTTTGCCGATTCAAAATCATGTGTTTTTGGTATAGCTATAAGTTTTACAGAGCCCATATGAGGAAAGTTGATAAAACTTCAACCAAGCATGCCAATCTATTGAACTCAATATTATTTTCCTTTTGTGTCTGTCATCTAATGGTCATCAGTTGAGTGATAATTGTGCAAAATGCAGGAGTAAGTTCAATGTTGTTTTGATCCGGACTTATATTTCCATGAGTTACAAGCTATATGTGGTGCTAAATTTGTATACTTTCAATGCAACAGAGACAGTACTATTTCCAAACGGGATCTCTGTCAAGCAATAGTGCAACTGTTTCTCAGTTTTTGCATATAAAATCTAGAACTCACTCGTTGTACTTAACTGAGAATGGTTATCTAGTTTCTTTTTTATTTGCAATGGTTCTTTCATATTAACCTCATTTTTCATGTTTGTTAATGATATCTGACCTTTTTCAATATTGATGATCCCTTTTTTCCTGTGAACTTAAAAGTTCACATTTATCACTGATTTTGTCGCATAAGCAGTCTCACTACACTCTACATTCTATTGGGATAGAAAGAGAAAGATTGAGGATATTCGATTCTGACAGCAACTAGGCCTGTTTTGACTACTGCACTGGGTGATGATTGAATCTGGAACATTATGTTGATGATTTGATCAGCATCCTACTGGATAGTGTGCTTGTGTCCACAAATCCACATTGAATGCGTTCAATGTAGAAAGTGCCACCTTCCAATGAATTTGTTAAATGAAATTACATCCATTGTTAGAAAAAAGCGAAGGAAGCAATCATGCAGACCTCAATTTATCAGGAGTAATAGGCAGTCCTTACTTAACTATAACTATTCAACATTGCAAAACAGAACCTTAAAAATTTGAGCAGCCAGTTATTTTCGTAATGACAGTGCAAGTTGAGAGGAGTTGGTTGCGGTTGCAGAGCACAAATCATGTGGTTCTACACTGGTATATCTGTCAAGGCCAATGAGCCTTGATTGAAATAATCTGCAATAGGATGAATAGATCTTATTAAAGATTTTTCTAGATTGGTTGGATTTCCATTGGATGTGGATGTAAGAGGTGCTTGCTATCAGATTGCATTCCTATTGATATTATATTAGTATACAGCTCACTTATCTTTGATTTATAGAGTTACATGTCGAATCAAGTCAGGGTTCTATGGTTATCAGTGGTCAGATTATGAATCTCGTCATGCAATGACGTTACACAGATCCATGGTATGAAAATTTCTATGAAGCATGAAAGCTAAAAATATAACCATATAAAACAGTAATCAACAAACAGGATTAAGGATTGCCTCTCACAAAATCTGTACATCTGACTTTAAGGTTATCCATGATGTCTTGCTTATTGCCAATCAAATGTTTTTTCTTTTGAATCCATAACAATTTGTTGGTTTGGCTGACTTTTTGAATTACTTCCTTTGTTATGTTTATTGTTAAATAGCAACCAAGTTCATGAAGAATCCTTTTGAGGTATACATTACATATGTTTTTAGATTGCAAAAGTTTGTTATTGAATTTTTTGGCATTTCTTGCTAAAGTCCTCATTTCAGATCAAAACATACTACTTTTCTTCCTGTTTTATTATATATTTGCTCGCATCATTGTAAGTGATTTAGTCTTCACTACTTCATACAAATGGTATATGTTCCATTTATTGCTGAAAGTGTGTCATCCAGGTACACTTACAATTGAACCAATGAATGGGCAAAGCGCATCCTTCATCAACCCCAATAATGTGGTGGTGCATTACATAACCTGAATGGTAGTCCATGCCATTCATATGACACTTTTTTTTTTTTTTTGAAAGATACTTACCTGTATCCTTTTTACTCGATGATAATCAAACTTGAAGTCTAAGTTTGTGAGTAGTTGGCATGTTGCAATTGGTCTTGTAGATTATCACTTTGTAGTGAGGATACCTATTCGTGATGGTGATCTTGTTGAGGGCTCTATAATCTAGGCACGAACTTCTATTTCCTATTTGCTTTGTTTTGAAAGATACATGAAGAATCCTTTTGAGGGATACATTACATTTGTTTTTAGATTGCAAAAGTTTGTTAATGTCCTTTACTTATTATTTCATTATTAGATTTTTTGGCATTTCTTGCTAAGGTCCTCATTTCAGATCATAATGTATTACTTTTCTTCCTGTTTTATTATATATTTGCTCGCATCATTGTAAGTGATTTAGTCTTCACTACTTCATACAAATGGTATATGTTCCATTTATTGCTGAAAGTGTGTCATCCAGGTACACTTACAATTGAACCAATGAATGGGCAAAGCACATCCTTCATCAACCCCAATAATGTGGTGGTGCATTGCATGACCTGAATGGGTAGTCCATGCCATTCATATGACAATTTTTTTTTTTTGAAAGATATCTTACCTGTATCCTTTTTACTCGATGATAATCAAACTTGAAGTCCAAGTTTGTGAGTAGTTGGCATGTTGCAATTGGTCTTGTAGATTATCACTTTGTAGTGAGGATACCTATTCGTGATGGTGATCTTGTTGAGGGCTCTATAATCTAGGCATGAACTTCTATTACCTATTTGCTTTGTTTTGAAAGATATCTTACTTGTATCCTTTTTACTCAATGATAATCAAACTTGAAGTCTTAAGTTTGGAAAGATATCTTACTCGTATCCTTTTTACTCAATGATAATCAAACTTGAAGTCTTAAGTTTGGTAGTGCTTGGCATGTTGCAATTGGTCTTGTAGATTATCACTTTGTAGTGAGGATACCTATTTTTGATGGTGATCTTGTTGAGGGCTCTGTAATCTATGCACCAACATGATAGGCATACCACCTTTTATATCACACCTTAATCTAAACAATTCTTGCAATTGTTTGTTCATTTCATTGAATCAAAATTGATGGTTTATATAACAAAATTTTGGTCAATGGAGATCTTTGCAGGAATTGAATCATATATTCAACATATTATGATTTTGGAGGCAAATTCCTTGGTTTGTGGAGCACCTTTTTGAATTATTAGATCAGCTCGTTCTGACCTTTGCTCCTTGGTGCAACTTGCTTTGAAAGTCTCTGCTTCAACGAGCCCATCCTCTTACTTGGCATTCAAGAGTAGCAACACAATCTTCTTTCTTGTATCTATAAACCTGTTTTCTTTATTTGTGGTTACCTACAAGATCTTTTGATTGTCTTTGTAGCATGGAGGAGGAATGGCTTGCCATCCTTGATAAGGTTGTATTTGGTATCCCTTTGCAAGAAGATTGCATCTCTATCCTATATATATAGGCAATCAAACCTCACATCACATACATCACAATGGATAGGGATAGGGATGAGGGTGCTTGTGCATTTTAAACCCAAGTATTTGCACCTGTTTCAGATTTCTTTTTCTTTTTTTTTTTTTTTTTTTTTTCGTATTTTGGTGTGAGAGCTTTTTAAATTCTTCATCCAATGTTGACTCTCTGCTAGCTGCTATGTTGTGTATTGCATAGTGTTGCATTCCAAATTCTTATCCTCGTCAGTGAACACTCCACATATCACCCCCTCAACCTTGGTTATATTCATCATAGTTTGCTCCTTTTAAGGTTTCTTAGGGTAAAACTCTAGATGAAACTTCCAACACCTCCTAATTGGTACGCTGATCTATATTGTGATGGTCACGATGGTTCTTTGGATCCTTGCATTTATGAAGAGCAATGGCATTCCATTTGCCTTACCGTAAATCCACTCTTTTTTCTTGAAAGTTTCTTGCAATTATGAACTAGATGAATTTTCTTCTTGCTTTTTCCTCTTGTTCGAACTTCAATGTAGGGAGTGTTGACGCTGGAGATTGCACTCTGGGCAAGGAGGCCTAGCTCCTGCCTTCTCCTCGCAACATGGAAACTCTCCTCTCCCCTGTGGGACTGGCGAAGCTGGAGGAGAGAGTCTCTAGATAAGGGCTAGCTCCCTTTGATGCATCGTGTTGTTTCCAGCAAAAGTAAAACACATATGTATAGATATAAAAAGGGGGGGCGGGATGAAAAGGGAGAAAGAGAATGCAGGAAAACACAAGCCTACTCTAAAAGAGGTGATGCACCAAAAAACAGGGTCGACTTTTACACATCCACTCTCAAAATCAGACAAACACATACATTACACTACACACTTGGCAGAAGGACCAGGTTGCAAAAGACTGGCAGGGAGGCTTACATGAAAACACAAAAGACAGAAAATCACGGAGGTGCTATGAAATGCACACTGTAAGTAACTTCCTCTATTTTGGTCTTCTAAAATGTTCGCTCTTCTCATTTCAGTTGCAAAGATGGCGCCTTGTAGATGACAGGTTTGCTGGTGTTAAACCTGTGAGAGCATCAAGACAATGACTGGATACAAGCAACTTTCAATGCATACTCTGAAACACCTATCCAAATGGAGGTAAAAATGCATTTTATTTGATTCAGGGGAAATTTTAGCAGGGCTGCGCCTGGCTAAAATCGTGAAAAGATAATTACAAAATGACCAAGTTCCAAATATATATGAGAAGCAAGGAGGCCCATTTGGCACTCCCTCTTTTACAAGTGGCATACGTGTCCTTTCAACAAGTTGCTCAAAACATTAATGAGATGTGGGCTTTGTCTGTTCGAAGTCCGCATTTTTAATGTCAAAACGCGGTTTGTCCACCCATTAAATGTAAAATAGAGAAAACCGATTACATTACTTAGCTGTTGTGTCTTCTCATGATCAATTCAAATGAACTATTTCCCCTGCTGGAGTCACTTCTCAAATTGGCGCCACTTGGACTTAACTGCTTGCTCATTTTGTGAATGTCCTCTTGTCTTTTATCAATTTTGTCTTATCTGGTTCATTTGGCCCTTTGGGCGAACATTCTGGCAGGTCGCTGCGTTCTGGCTCCTTTTCCCCTTTTCCATGTTAGTGCTTTCCCATGTTTAAAAAACCCAATGGCTATTCTATTTCATTAAATTTGACAGCCTCGGATACGTCGGGTCCATGCTGGTAGTCGGGTCCATGCTGACAGCCTTCGGGCTATCTTTCATTTGTCTACGTTACCTTCCCGGGCACTTTGCCTTGTATACACTTCGACGGATCGCTGTTTGCTTGTGTAGACTACTGCCAGGTTCTCGCGGACTGTCTCTCGGCTTATATGTTTTGTTAACCCACGGATTTTGAAAAAAAACCTTTAGTGTCCGCCTGCCCTCCAAAAAGGCACTTTGACTGTTGATTGCCCTTCGGCTAAGGGCAGGCCCTTGAACCAAAGCCGTTGAACCAAAATTTGGTTCAACGATTCAAGGTTCAAAGGAGCGCGCTGATTGAGCCAAAAGGCCATTGAACCACTATTGAACCGGACATGTTGAATCGATGAACTGAGATGAACCGGACTGAACCAATGAACCAGGCTTGAACTGAGCATGAACTCGCAACTCGAAAGTGACTGGTTTCGAAAAGCCAGAGAAGAAGTTGACCACAATTTTGTCGGGGGGCAAAAATTGGTCAACAGATTGGTGACACAGGGGAAGCATCCCTGTTATGCTTAGAACTCAGTTGCCTTAAAAATCCATTGGGCATGGAGTCAGGTGTAGCCATGAGATAATTAACAATAGCCCGAAAGATCGATAATCAAACATGAAGTTTTTACCCTCCAAGCAAAGGGAAACACACAAGACTAAAAACACTACCTGTGCAAAATGCACTTAGGAAAAGCGGGAAAGAAATTGAAAACAAACTACTATATACAACTAACCAGGAACGTTCGCCTCCCTCCTGGATCGAAAGAAAAAAAATTTAAGTCCCCTTCCTGGCAAGAAGACTTATGGCGGCAGGCAAGTAGTTGAATGAAGAAGAGAGTTGGTGACTTGCACTTCTTCCCTGTCACCTGCATTGGCTAGAATCTGAGTGGATCAAAATCGAACATGCCTTCGACATATATGTAATCTGTGTCCTTGGATGCCTGTTGAATGCTGGTCCTTCGAATTGGTGCTCTTCACCAAGAAATCTGTGGCTGTTGGCTCATTACCATAAGCCCTTTGATCTGCACATTCCTTCTACACTGTATCATGGTTTGACTTGTTTCCTTCTGCCTCATTAAAAATCTTGTCAGACTCATCTTCTGCTTCCCTTTGGCCTTCTTGAAGAAGGGTGACTGTTGTGATGTCTGAAATGGACTCACAAAATGATTGTTCATCCCACAGGACCTCACCTCTTTCTTCGAAACTCTCTTCTTCAAGGCGTTCCTCCAGGAAGACAGACCTCTCCTTTCGTTCCTCCAACTCAGGTTCCTCAGCGTAGTCGTTCTCATCATCAAAACAGCAAGGAAGTTCATCAAACAGAGGAGAAGAGAGCTTACCATGCATTTGTTCCTCTTCGTATTGCTGGAACATCTACATATATGCGAGACCTGCATCTTCTCCACTGCTGATAAGGTCTTCACAAGGAGTATCAATGATGATTTCTTCTTCGTTGTCGCTCATGGCAGCGTCTTGAAAGATTGCAGATTGGATCTTCTGCTCCTCACTTGCCTCCTGCAGAACAGGGTCTTCCTTGAGAAGGGGTGAAGTGGCAAAAACATGTGGAAGAGGAGGCAGTCCTTGAGTTAGAATCGAATGATTCTCCCCTTTCCACTTGTTCAGCACTTCATCAATATCAGGGGTGCCCTGATAGCTCTCTTGGAGGTGTGTGGACGCGCTGGATTCAGACAGCTCCACCAGACGTTGGCTGAGGAATCTCATTTGGGACTCCAACTCTGCAATTCTCCTGGCTGTATGTTCTTGAAGGAGCCTTTCTTGGAGGTCACTAGCATGATCCTCTCCAAAGCTCAAAGCTGGTTCCTGGTATTCCTTCCTCCAACCCGAAATCTGCACATTATGTTGAAAGACTTGGGGAGGTTGGAAAATGCAAGGAAGAGATTGTTGATGCACTGGAAGAGTCTCTAGAAGAGGGACGTGTTGGCTGGTGGTATTCCCCCCAATGGAAGATGCACAATATAAAGAATTGGGAAGATTGATCTCCATGGGGGGTTGCTTTGATGCCCTCTGGTATTGGAAACCCAGGGGCACGAGATTGAGAGCAGATGCATTTGGTGAGTTGGAGTGAGCAAGTGCAATGTGATAGAAAGGATTTGGTGCCAAAGAGGGGGCTTTTTTTGGAATATGAGGGGGCGCATAAGGCTGGCTGCCTTGAAAAAATGGATTTCTCCATTTTGTTACCTCCTCCTTCATGGATTGCGAACCCTGTGCTTGCCTAAACAAACACTCTTTTTTATACATCAGCTCCTGCTAATATCTGTACTGCTCCTCTTTGTTGATCTCCATTATCTGCCTCTCAAATTCTAGCCTCATTTCCCTTATCGTTGCAGGGCAACTAGGAGAGCTGCTTGAGGGGACGCCATAAATATCTGGACCCTGATCATAGTCGTGCGAAGGAATACAAGGTCCATGATTCTATACAAAAAAATTATACATAAATAAAGTAGATTTTTGATGGCACCAGGCTGCTTAACCAGCAGATTCAACTCGAAGTCGCCATTGGTGTTTGATGCAAAGCCTCCAAACGCTGGTCGGCTGAAGAACACACCAAAAAAAATTTAACTTTTTGGACGAAATCTGTCCCAGTTGGTCCCACCGGGCGTGCCAGAACTGTTGACGCTGGATATTGCACTCGGGGCAAGGAGGCCTAGCTCCTGCCTTCTCCTCGCAACATGGAAACTCTCCTCTCGCCTTTGGGACCGGCGAAGCTGGAGGAGAGAGTCTCTAGATAAGGGCTAGCTCCCTTTGATTCATCGTGTTGTTTCCAGCAAAAGTAAAATACATATGTATAGATATAAAAAGCGGGGGGGGGGGATGAAAAGGGAGAAAGAGAATGCAGGAAAACACAAGCCTACTCTAAAAGAGGTGATGCACCAAAAAACAGGGTCGACCTTCACACATCCACTCTCAGAATCAGACAAATACATACATTACACTACACACTTGGCAGAAGGACCAGGTTGCAAAAGACTGGCAGGGACGCTTACATGAAAACACAAAAGACAGAAAATCACTGAGGTGCTATGAAATGCACACTGTAAGTAACTTCATCTATTCTGGTCTTCTAAAATGTCCGCTCTTCTCCTTTCAGCTGCAGAGATGGCGCCTTGTAGATGACAGGTCTGTTGGTGTTAAACCTATGAGAGCATCAAGACAATGACTGGACACAAGCAACATTCAATGCATACTCTGAAACACCTATCCAAATGGAGGTAAAATTGCATTTTATTTGATTCAGGTGAAATTTTAGCAGAGCTGCGCCTGGCTAAAACCGTGAAAAGATAATTACAAAATGACCAAGTTCCAAATATATATGAGAAGCAAGGAGGCCCATTTGGCGCTCCCTCTTTTACAAGTGGCATACGTGTCCTTTCAACAAGTTGCTCAAAACATTAATGAGACGTGGGCTTTGTCTATTCGAAGTCCACATTTTTAATGTCAAAACGCGGTTTGTCCACCCATTAAATATAAAATAGAGAAAACTGGTTACATTACTTAGCTGTTGCGTCTTCTCACGATCAATTCGAAGGAACTATTTCACCTGCTGGAGTCACTTCTCAAATTGGTGCCACTTGGACTTAACTGCTTGCTCATTTCGTGAATGTCCTCTTGTCTTTTATCAATTTTGTCTTATCTAGTTCATTTGGCCCCTTGGGCGAACATTTTGGCAGGTCGCTACGTTCTGGCTCATTTTTCCCTTTTCCATGTTAGCGCTTTCCCATGTTTAAAAAACCCAACGGCTATTCTATTTCATTAAATCTGACAGGGTCGGATACGTCAGGGCCATGTTGGCAGTCGGGTCCATGCTGACAGCCTTCGGGCTATCTTTCATCTGTCTACGTTACCTTCTTGGGCGCTTTGCCTTGTATACACTTCGACGGATCGCTGTTTGCTTGTGTAGACTGCTGTCGGGTTCCCACACACTGTCTCTCGGCTTATATGTTTTGTTAACCCGCGGATTTTGAAAAAAAACCTTTAGTGTCTGCCCGCCCTCCAAAAAGGCACTTTGACTGTTGACTGCCCTTCGGCTAAGGGTAGGCCCTTGAACCAAAGCCGTTGAACCAAAATTTGGTTCAACGGTTCAAGGTTCAAAGGAGCGCGCTGATTGAGCCAAAAGGCTGTTGAACCACTATTGAATCGGACCTGTTGAACCGATGAACTAAGATGAACCAGGCTGAACCAATGAACCAGGCTTGAACTGAGCATGAATTTGAAGATGAACTCGCAAGCCGAAAGTAACTGGGTTCGAAAAGCCAGAGAAGAAGTTGACCACAATTTTGCCAAGGGGCAAAAATTGGTCAACAGGGAGCTTGCATGCAATATGGCATCTATACCAAACTTCTTAATAAGAGTTCCCACCAATCCGTTATTAACACTCTCAAAGTCCAGCTTGTTTTTATGTCATGTTAGCGACAGTAGCTTGCAACTTTTTGAACTATGAATTATAGTAATTGTAAGTGCCTTATTGAATGCCACAGTTTGGTGTAAATTTACATTCAAAAGTGAATTGATCCCATGCTTAAATCTCGATGTCATGTTCTATGCAAACAAGTTTAAAGATTACAACTTGAGATGTTACAATATATTAAAAAATTGCAAGTGCTTCCCTAAACACCATGGTTTGCTCTTTTGGTGTGGATTTACATTTACAAGTGACTATCAATGTTTGTTTATTACCATGGTTGTAATTTGTGCTTTCCAACACTGTAATAATCTTTCCTTTGGTGGGGGTTTGCCATAAATTTATGTTATCGATCCACAAAGCAAAGAATAAGCTTTGATACCAAATTTAAATCATAAAATGCACACAATCTATGATTGACACAATCTATGTTAGCATTTGTTCTTGGGTTCACTAGAACATGTTCATTACAAGGATAGCTCCTGCGATTTAGGGAAATAACTTGTGGGAAAGGAAAAATCATTACAAGGTATTCATTTCTATATTAGGATTGCAAATGTTTACAACAATCTTAAGTAATCCTATGAAGGTTTACTTAGACAGATACACAATGGAAATACTCATGTGTGAACACACAGATGTCAACTCACAGAGGAAAGATGATTACTAAGTGGTCTTCTAACTATTAGAAGTAGGTCACGGAGATTTACCAAGGATTGATATCATTATATAAAGTTCTTATGTAATAACAGTCAATATCACAGTAATCAGAGTGTATTGCATAGAAGGCAAAACCCTTTCATGAGGATTAATGTTATAAAACATATCGTCACATAAAATATATAAACTATAATAGAGAACACATAACCATTATATTAATCACCAATTACTGAATCTTACTTACAAATTTTTATATTATTAAGGCATTCATTACACATTCATTAAAGATATCCAAAGTCTAAACTTAGTCCTTCATGCATTCATAGGAAACTTAATTAAAAAAGTCCCCATACAAGATTATCCAATATAATCCAACCCGTTTTACTACAATACACATGAATATATAATTCTGAAAACTATATTATTGTAACCCCAATGTCTATACTTGGCATCCAAGTATGTCAACCTGTATACTTGTTATTAAAAAATTCATGTACATGATCCCAGCTAAAAATATTATAGCATTGTAACAATATGTTAGAATAACCGCTAACCAAGAAGCAACGATCGTCTCTGTCCACATGACATGTTCATATGTTTGAGTGGAGAGTGTGCACATTGTTTAGCTAGCACTTTCTCTGACTTAAACTTTTGTCTCGTCCTAAGACAACATCGCAAAGAGATTGGATTCCATAGAACAAAATACATATAGAATGCACATGAACTGTATATCACTCAAGGTGTCATTTGTTGGTTTTCACCCGTTGTGCACTACTTAACCACTCTCACGAGTTTTCAACTAAGTAGCAAGCTAGTCTACCGCCCTTTCAGGTTTTCGATAGACTAGCAAAATTAGATGGTCACTCTTTATGGTTTTTCAACCAACCTAGCCCTGCGAATCCATGTGGTCTTACTGAACAAAAAATTGAAATGCAAAATTTTAAAATCTTCCCTTTGTAAAAAAACTAGCTTGATGGAGGAGGCATCTGCGAAGAAATTCGGTTAGTGGTTGCAAAGTTGATGGAGCACTCTGTGATGAACAAGGAGCAACAATTTTCTTCTGGTGCATTTACTACCAAAGTTGACTTGGAGGAATAATGGCAAGTACATCGACTAGTAGAGTGACAATACTATTAAACTCAGCGACATTTGTCTTATAATTTTGCCATTCGATCAAGTACTTCTGAACACTCTGCAGAAGTGCCTGAAATAGAATCTAAGCATATTGTAGTTGAGCAATATCATTGTCACTTGTAGAAAGAAAAGTTGATTTATCAGTAGTCATTTTCATGGAGATATCTACATGAAGATGAGTGAGCTTATCAACATGAGGTTGTGTTTAGATTCCTGAAAAGTTATCTCTTAGCATCTGAGTTTGCCAAGTCTGCAAAAGTTGCATGGAGTCTCAAGCTTGCACATATGCTTGAAATGCATACGTAAACCCATCATAAGTGACAAAGGGATTGAGTATTGTAGCCTTAGAATAACTCACGGTGTTAAACTCAAGCAATGCACCATTCCATACCACATTTACTTGCATTTTCCGGTCTATCAACCGATGGGCCATAGTTGTCCCTGCTGATCGCGGTGGTGAGGTCAGCTTAATAAAGCTCTAGGAGTTCACATAATTCAATCGACTCTTCCTTGATGGTTTGACCTTGCATCTTGAGAGTGGGGATTTGTTGGATGCTCACTTAATCCTGCGAAAGTTGGACCACTAGCTTGGAAAGTTTCATGCAATCTAGCATAAAGTCAGGGCCCACAACTTGGGAGTAGAGGGTGGGACAACGATCTTCAATGAAATTGACTATGTTGTTGATCACATGCCGTAGTTCGACATTATTCTTATGCAATTGGGACACTCTATTTTCCAAAGAAACAATAATTTGTGAGATAGACTCTTGAAACGCTGAAGCACCTTCCAACTGTTCGACTAATGAAAGCTTAAAAACATCCAAATATGCCTCAGTGGTAGGTGGAGGCATGGCCAATACAATAATGGAGGTAGTGGCATGAAAGTGCTGCAAGGGAGCTATGGAGAATGAGAAAATGGTGTGACATGATGGTGCAGAAAGAACATCTATAAGAGCTAAATGCTAAAATTTGGATGCCGCAACTAAATTTGGGTTATGTGAGGTTGTACCTTGGGTTGTGTTTTACTGTTTTTGGGAAACTAAGTGTTTAATTTTCTAATTAGTAAAGGGTCTGGATTAATCTAGAAAACATGTAATACAGTATGCCTAAATTAACTTACTGATTTGCTAAATCTAGATTTGATCAATTAATTATTAAAAATAGCAAGCAAAGGGATAGAAAGTGAACTTCGTTGATTTTTGGACTGAGATAGAGGAATCCGGAAGCACAAATTGATGAGCTGACTGAGCAAACTATTAGAAACAGGACCTATAAGTCTATTTTATACCTGGGCAGTAGTGTCAAAAACTGGACACTTTGGAGTCCAACGTTGTAGTCCTTTTGGTCTGCTTCTTATGAGCTTTTTGGGTTATATTCTGATGCTTCTGGAGGCTCTATGTCTGAATTTGCAAGTCTCGATCATCTGTGGAGTTTCGTGTGCAACTAATTTTGTCTCCTAGGGTCCAAGTTCCTCCTTAAGCTTGATAAGTGGTCTTGAATCAACTAGAAAAAGGGGCTAGTGTGTATTATGCACTGAACGTGCGATCACAACCCATGTGTAGACACACTGCCTACATACCAATACTCTGAAGAGGGATCAAGGTCAATCTAGTTCTCTCAAATTGAATGTGTATTGTGCAATTCTATGTATGTAATGCAATTATTATGCAAATCTAGCAAGCTTGAGATGACTCGTGACTTGTACGAGAGCTTGAGTAGGTTGGAAATAACAATGGTTGGCTTTATGCAAAGAATAGGAAGACTTACTTGAAGGTGTTTAGTGTATTTCTAGCTTGTGTCTTTTGAATGACTGCCAACCCTTCTAAATGACCCTTGAATAGGCTTTTATAGGGAGAAACTGATGATCCTGGGTTAGATGACTTCACGTTAGGCCAACAAGGAAAAAGATGAGGAACTAGAGAAATTTGATCGTTTGAGGCTAAGAGTGACTTGGACAATAGCACCGGAAAGTGGACACCTTGGGGTTCAACTCTATAGTCCAACTTATGGTGCTAGTGTCAAAGGGGAAGGGACCCTGAGGGATAGGTCTGTACCTAGGAGAGGAGTTTGAGATAGCTAGCGCTGAATAGGGAAGGCTTCAGATGACTGAAAAATAGTAAAAAACATGCCTAGTGTGTTGTGCAAGGAAGTAGGAGAGACCTATGGTTTGGGTGTCACAAGTCATTCTCAAGTCATAAAAATTGCATTTTTATGTGATTACATTTGCCCCCTCTTTATTCTAAATATGAAGCAAAGTGAAATACTAAGATAAAGGAGAAAAATAGAAGCATACTTGAACTAATCTGTGAGGCCGAACCCAATAAGCTGTGTGATATTGGATTGTGCATAGTAGGATCACATTGTACTGTGTAAATCTGCAAGTAATTAAAGTGAAAGTAGATTAAATCTTATTAGATATGTTATATCTAAAATAAGAACGTATAAATTTGGGTAAAGAGAAAGGAAGAGAAAGGAATGAATACACCTCATCGAGTACACGAACCAAGACAAAACCTATTGTGATGCTAGATTGTGTTGAGTGATGATGGGTGTATGTTTGAACCAAGAGTTATATCGATGGATGAGTTGAGTGCTTAATCCCTTGGAAGGTGGCTCAAGAATGCAAAGGCAGGCCCTTTGGCTCCATCATCGCCAACTATGTGAAGTTAGTGAATCATGAGTGTGTTAATCAATGTTTAGACCATGTGTCCAATCCTTCTAAATAGGTGGCTCAAGAATACAAAAGCTAGCTAGTCCTTTGGCTCCATCGTTGCCCCGTGATGTGAAGCTGAATAGAAAGATACCGGTATAAGATGAATGTCATATGAGATGGCTCACGAAGCCCATGAACGCGCTGTAATATGATAATGTTGGCGTGGATAGCCAAATGTAACTGGAATCTAGGCCAATGTTGGCCACTTCAAAAGATGGAGATTGGACTTGTATGGAATCCCCTCTGAAACTAGAATCAAGGCTGAGGAAGCCACTCAAGAACTTGGGTATGTGGGAAGCAAACTTGTATGAAAGTTTACTTGAAAGT
Source organism: Torreya grandis (assembly GCA_037957365.1). Classification (NCBI taxonomy): domain Eukaryota; kingdom Viridiplantae; phylum Streptophyta; class Pinopsida; order Cupressales; family Taxaceae; genus Torreya; species Torreya grandis. The sequence continues at coordinate 1,625,738 of JARHVA010001559.1, read as the reverse complement.
GATGCCAACCACCTATAAATGGAGTAAGGCACATAACTATTGGGAATATGCAAGAAAAATGTACTGAACTCAAAAAATAGAAGGCCCATGTGCCACACATATTGCCTCCAATAACTGGGGTCTAGACATAGATTCTAAACTGAAAGTTGTATCAACTGCCTGTCTGAATTGTAAGTGGAAACCCTCATGCTGTACATGATGCCCCCAATATCTAGATTCTCTGACAAAATAAGTGCTAAAAACTATTGTATTCTGGATTGCATTGTTATGGCAAAACCATGAATGAACTCACCCCTATCGCTGATTCTGAAAAAACTAGAAATTATGTTGTCTGGACACTAGCGTCAGAAATTGGACACTTCGGGGTCTAATGCTATAGTCCCATGTTTGGTGCTATTGTCTAGAGCTAAAACTAAAAATTGGACTGTGTCTCTGTTGTCTGCCTGATTTGACTTACCTGTACTAAATTCTAGAATTTGGACTGTGTATTTTGAAACTACTTTTTTGACCTTTTAAGAGCTTTGATCTTATGACAAAACCCTTATTTGTTGCCCCCTCTTTTGAGGGTAGGAATGAAAACCCTGCAATGACTGCCCTCATAAGAAGAAACTCTACAAGTGTGTTAAGTTACAAAAATGTTTGATATAACATCGGTATTCATGATCTCAAGATATAGCAAGAGTTCTATAGAGATATTGTTAGATCCACATGGGTATGCCTAGATATATATAATGATGTAATAGCATGTGCATAAAAAAAAAGTTGGAATGCACAATGTTAGTTGTTAGTTTGTTAGTAGCATGGAGGGATGGAGTATAATGTCTATCATGACATCCAAGAAATAAGGTAAATGCATGATTGAAATCATGGCATTGTACACACAAAGAGAAATAATCAAGCAACAAGCATACAAAGCAAGAAGCACGAAACACACAAGGGTGGCCAAGGGGCCAAATAATCACGCAAGACATACAAGGCATGTTCAAATGCCGCATACACACAAAAATCAAAGATTAACACAGGGCCCACAAGCACATAGGAAGGCACACACAAGGGACATTGACAAATGTCCAAAGGTACACACAATATAGATAGAAGCAAAGGACATTGGCAAATGTCCTAAAGCACAAATAAGAAACATACAAGAACTGGAAAATGTAACACATCTAGCTAGTTAAAGCAAAAATGGAAGCATGCAAAGTACTGGAAATATAGACAAGCATCTAACTATGGAAATCAAGAAACAAGAGTATACAAGATATGTGATGCAATACTAGTGTATATGCTATGAAATACAAAAGTGCGATAAATACTATTGGATGTCGATGTAATATCTGTGTAAGCAAGGTACGTATTACACAAGATGTCTAGAGTGTGGAGAGTTGGAATGACATAACCTAGATGGTGTAGTCATGTAGAGTGTGCCCCCAGTGGGTAGGTATATCGATATGTAGTTGGAATGTAGATGTAAGATGCCCCCTAGATGGGTGAAGTGAGACAATCAAGGATCTAGGTGTACTGGACACACTCAAAGAAGATCAAGTGAAGTATGGTAATATAGATAAATTGACAAACAAGTAGCATAGAACAATGTAATGTAAGTCTAGCATAATGTTTAGCAATGTAAGAACATAGATGATGCATACAATTTGACATGTTTTTGTATTTTTGAATTTTGTATTATTTTTAAATTTTTGTGGAATAAGCTATGTACAATCAAACAAAAGAGACTATGTTTAGGAAATACTGTGCAGGAGCGATACTAATTGATGAGTCTCAGATGAGACTCCCTGTCATAGTGTCCAGTATCAAAGAGAGGAATCGTGCGTGATTGTGAAGCACGAAGAAATGGCTGTGAATATGACTCTGAATATTTGGATTCATTGTTGGTATCTTGAAAATCATAATACCCTAGATTGTTCCACTCATTATTATCATCTTGATTTTGAACCAATGGAATGCTAGTGTTGATTTTTGTTGTATATGAATATTTTGCTTTGATAAATTGTGTCTATGATTGTTTTGCCGTAGGATGTTCAATAAATCCCAAACTTTGGTGACAAACATTATCAACTGCTTGAATAGGAGTAGTGATGCCTTAAGCATGCTTGCCCAACCCTTGACCTTGAAAATCAAACTGTTGTTTTTTACCAAACCCATAATGTTTTGAAAGTTGAGCCTCATTTTGGAGAGGTAGCTTTGCATCTTTTTCATGCTTTCCCTATGCTTGTGAATATGTTTCTTGTTCTAATTTTTCTTTTTGATCTTTTTGTGGTTTTGAGTTCTACTTTTGTAACCACTTTTGTATTATTTCTTAATTTCACCCTTTGTGAATGTGTTCTTGTATCACTGTGGATTGGTTGATTGATTTACCTTGTATAGGTTCTTATTAGCAATTATTTGATGTATATGTTGTTTCAATGCCAAACATGAATCATTGTGATGCCCATGCATTCTATGATATACACAATAATATCTATATCTTCTCACTGGATGTAGAGGAGGTAGTTTTATCAACTTAGATTTAATCAGTTCCCTTAATACCTCACTTGAACTCTTATTTGATCTTTGAATGCTTTTGGAATCACTAGTTGTAGAGTTATTATGTTGTGATTTGTTGTTTTGATATGTAACATTGATTGCAACCAATTGACTAGGTGAAGGTGCATATACATGATTGACACTAGGATGCCTTTGAGGCCTTTGAATTATGCTATGATTTTCCAATGTTTTGATCTTTTCATGTAATAGCTGATTCTGCATTTGTAAATCTGAAATGAACTTGTTTATACTGGAGATTTGATCTCTTAGAATCTCACAAGTGCAAACTTTAGTTACTTGCGATTGAACATGTAATCACATATGTTGAAGATAGTTTAAAGAAGCTATAGGCTAAATGTATGCATCAGGAACAATGGTATAGCCTGCCTTACCTTTTAGAGGAGTGATAGCATGGACCTGATTAGAGGGAAATATGCTATCACCCTCTTGAGGGAGAGGAGGAGAAGGGATTTCTTTCTTCTATATGAAATACTAATTGAAACAAGAGTAGCCAATGAGGCATATACATCTAGGTAGAAACTATGCATGTAGGCTAAAATGCATGTAAGTGTAGTTATAAATTTTATATCAATATGATTATAGAGAACTTTCCATATGAGAGATAACAAGCAAAGGGTTGAGAGCATGGATTTGTGCATAAAGGCATATAAACTTTTGATATGTGACATGACATTTTGAATGCATTTATCCAAATAAGATTGAATAATTTTCCATATAAATGAAAGAGAATGCGCAAAAAAAAATTTGGAATCTTTTGTGTGTTTAGCAGTGAATTTTGTAATATCATCCCTTATTATGAAAATTAAGCATGAAATGCAAAAGATGAAACTTTGTACTAGCATATGATAGACCTCATCATTCATGCACATGATAGGACCAATAATGGCCTCTTTATTATTTGCAAGGAATGTAAGAAACATGTGTAAATAAAAGAAATCCATTGTTCTTTAAGGCAAATTCGAAGTAAGGTGATAGCTCAGGAAACAATGGGACCTAATGTATGCATCTAGGGTTTGAGAGAAACTATTTAAAATTTTGAAAAATAATTTGAAAAATTTATAGTCAATTTGTAGATTTTGGCTTTAATTTTTTTGGGAAAATCTGAAAATATTACTAAAATTAGCAAGATATATTTTCGGAGGTTTCTAGAGTATCTGTGAGCCAAAAGGACCTAGTATGTGCAAACCAAGGTTTGAGTGAAATGTGTGATAAATTAGTAAATAATTTATATAGTTTTTATTTTTAAATGAAAGAAAAGTCTAAAAATTATGGCAAAAAATTGGAGATAATTTACCTTAGGGTTTTTAGGGTTTTTGTGCAAAAATTCAAATTAAGTCGGGTTCACCAAATGTTTTACTATTTTTGGAAAACTAAGTGTTTAATTTTCTAATTAGTAAAGGGTCTAGCTTAATCTGAAAAACATGTAATACAGTATACTTAAATTAACTTACTAATTTTCTAAATCTGGATTTGATCAATTAATTACTAAAAATAGCAAGCAAGGGGATAGAAAGTGAACTTAGCTAATTTTTGGACTGAGACGAAGGAATCTAGAACTGCAAATTTATGAGTTGACTAGGCAGATTGTTGGAAATAGGACCCAGAAGTCTATTTTTTGTCTAGATAGTAGCACCAAAAATTGGACACTTTGGAATCCAATGCTATAGTCCTATTTTTGGCTCTATAGTCCTTTTTGTCTACTTCCTCTGAGCTTTATGGTTTATGTTCTGATGCTTTTGGAGACTCTGTGTCTGAATTTGCAAGTCTCGATTATCTACAGATCTCCATGTGAAATTAATTTTGTCTCTTAGGGTCCTAGTTCCTCCTTAAGCTTGATAAGTGGTCTTGAATCAATTGGAAAAAGGGGTTAGTGTGTATTATATGCACTAAACGTGCGATCACACCCTATGTGTGGGTACGCTACCTACATTCCAATACTCTGAAGAGAGATCATGGCCAATGTTGTTCTCCCAAATTAAATGTGTATTGTGTAATTTTGTGTATGCAATGCAAGTATTATGTGAATCTGGGCAAGCTTGAGATGACTCGTGACTTGTGTGAGAGCTTGAGTAGGCTGGAAATAGCAATGGTTGGCTGTATGCTGAGAATAGGAAGATTTGCTTGAAGGTACTTAGTGTATTTCTAGCTTGTGTTTTTTGAATGATTTCCATCCCTTCTAAATGACCCTTGAATAGGATTTTATAGGGAAACTGATGATCCTAGGTTAGATGACTTTATGTTAGGTCGACAGGGAAAAAGATAAGGAATCGAGGAAATTTGACCATTTGAGGCTAAGAGTGACTTGGACAATAGTGATAGAAAGTGGACACCCTGAGGTCCAGTGCTATAGTCCAACTTATGGTGCTAGTTTCCAAGGGGAAAGGGACCCTGAGGGATAGGTATGTCCCTGGGAGAGGAGTACGGGATAGGTGGGGCTGAATCTAGAAGCATTCAAATGTCTGGGAAATAGTAAAAAACATGCCTAGTGGGTTGTGCAAGGAAGTAGGAGAGACCTATCATTTGGGTGTCACAAGTCATGCTTAAGTTATACAAATTGCATTTTTATGTGATTATAGGTTGGTATAGATTGAGAAGTGGAAGAGGTAGTAGGTGAAGTCCCAAATCACTGTTGTGGAGGAGCTTTCAGTTCAGCCTCACCTTATTATGGAGGAATGGTGTGATCTATGGTAATGTTTGTGTAGCTGTGGTCTCTGTGGTTGTTGATAGAGGCTAAATAGTAATAGGCATAGGTCATACTATCATCACTTCTAAGACTTTCGCTTCCCCTTGTGTGCATTTTTTTGGAGCATCAGGCTATATCATCGCTATATCTGCAACAAGATTGTGCTTGGTCACATCTTTGCCCTGTGTCTTTACTAACTCAGCAATGACGTTCTTTTTTCACACTTCCTTGGTCTCACTGAGCTTCTTCTGTCATACCTCATCATCTTCGATTTACATGGGCTAGATGATGGTATTGAGTAGCACTTAAATGTTAGGTGTTATTTATTATGGAACTTCCTCCATAATCACTATTGTTTGCTCCCTTTGTTTAACAACATGTTGTGACCTTATTGCTTGTAGTGACACCTCAGTCTGTGGTTGATGTTGATCCTCCAAAGCCTTTTTTATGCTTCTTCTTTATACTATTTCCCCCTTTCTTTTTTTTGCGTTCCATAGCTCATTGCACTTCTTATTTTGTAGCCTATTTTTCCTCAGGCATTTGTCTGTCCAACACCACCTCTTAAGTATCAATGAGAGGTTCATCTGATTGAGATGAAGAAGAAATAAAAATGGACCTATGCATCATTTCCCATGACACATGACCCTTCTAGCACCCAAAGCTAGACGATTTCTCATGAATTGATGACATAGTTCCTCTAAAAGATGTTAGAGTTGTTGCAGACTCATGGACTGTGAGTGTGACTTCCTCCTCTTCCTCCTTAGCAAAATGTTTGTATCTCCATAGAGTGTGACACTTGTGATGAAGAGATGTTGGGAGACTCTCAACAAGAGGATCAATCCATTGGGACTAAGAGGAACTACTAAATATGCCTTCTGTAGCAATTTCTTCTTGTATTCACTGGAGTTTGGCTTCCTCACCCACAATATCAACAATAATAGACTATGGGCAAGGCGGGAGTTCCACCCATAGATGTTGGGGAACCTTATTGCGTATTTGAAATATACGCACCACTTTCTAAAAAAAATTCTTTTTCTTCTTATTTTTCATATAGATCACTGACCATGTCTGTGAACATAGTTTGCTAATATTCTTGTTCATCAGTTTGAATGTTTTGTTAGTGACATTCCACAATGATCCGAGGAACATGGGGATCGCCTTGTTGCAAGTTGTCATTGATATCATGTGTTTGAGCATGTCATTGATGTCAAGGTGAGAGTGGCCATTGATATGTGGTTAAATTTTTGAGATTACTAGTGTGACTTTGAGTAAGCCAATGGAGTGTGATTGATGTTCTATAAGTGATCTTGTGGAGAAGCATAGTCTAGTAAGGTATTCACAAAGCCTAGTCTTGTCTTGGTGAAGACATGTATGATAAAGCTTAGTAAAGTGAGTGAGTTTTGTCATGAGAAAGTGTTTGAGTAATAATCTACAATAGGTGTCTTGAATTTCTCAAAGTGATATGGTACATATTAGGTCTATTTGACGTCCTAGTCCTTAAGCATGAATAAGGCATGATGCGGTAGGGTGATGATGACAATAGATGTGTTTGAGATTGAAGATGTACAATGCAGTGTGTGAGCATGGTACACGTATATATGACATGTTGATGAAGTATTGAGAGTAGTACAAGAGGAGTTCAAGGTATATTCAATGTCTAAGCATGATTACCAGTTCTAGGTCTAGTGTGCAAAGAGACCTAGCATGGCCTAACGGAGGTATGAGGTCAATTTTATAGCTTGGAGAGTATATGGCATATATGCAGGGTAGTGAGGACAAAGAAGAGGTTGTGAGGCATCCATAGATGTCTTGATAGAGTTATGGTACTTCATATTGACCTTTGGAGAGATAAGAAAGCATCATTCTAGCTTAAGAGAATTCAGACCATCATTGCACGTCATAGAGATATGAATAACCCAACAAGTTTGTGTATTAGTCAAAATAAAATATGGAGATGTTGTTCTTGGTGCCAAGATACTTCCTTGCAAACTTGGTGTATTGAAGTGTTTCCTAGCTCAATTTATAAACGTCCAAAGTTTCTCTAGTAGATTGTGGCATGCCAGAGACCATAAAATTTAAGCCTCAAGAAATTGCTATTGAAATTCAAAAATATGAATGTTGGATTTCAAATGACCGTGTATGCATAAGAGACTAGTGAACAAAGAAATGCTTGTAGAAGGCATGATATTGATCAGATCAAGTTGGTGTAAAAGACAAATTTTGTAGTATACTCCTTATAGATCATCCTCCATGTGGTGGCATGCATTAACTATCCATACAAATGCATTTATTTTAGGTCAAAGTCAAAAGTTTTGACTGTGGTAAAAACCAAAAAAACCACTGTGCAAATAAATGCATGTAGAGATCAAAATATTGATAATTTTGGAATGGTATAAAAATAAAAGTTGTAATAGACTTCTTAATGAACAAAATCCAAGTGGAATTTATTCATGAAAGTATGTAAAAGTGAACTTATTGCTTGTAATAGTTTATTATGTTTCTCATTGGACTGGAAGATTTGAGTGAGCTTCTTGTAGAATTGATTTTGGAGTGTTTGGGATAGATTTGAAAGATATAATGCACATAAATTTGTTGTGGAGGCATCAGAGTACCATACTAATGCATTATAATTTCATGGAAGTGTTTCTATAGGTGTTGGAAGTCATGTTCATCTTGACTGGTTCTCAAGATAGAATGACAGTTCTGAGTAAGTTTGTGAAAATGGCGAGTTGGAGGATATCTACACTTAGATGATGAATCTAATAGATATGATGTTGTTTTTAGGACCTAAATAACCTATAAATTCTTGATGGAAGATGGAAAGTCACTTTAAGAGGTTGAAACATGAAAGGCAAAATGACCTGTCTGTTTGTGTAAGGAAAATGAAAGAGTAACTTGACAAATTGATTTAAAAACCAATGTTTGACCTCAGAACATATGATATATCTATTGGAGGTTGAACTAGAGGTCATATAGCAACTATCAATGTGAATTATAAGTCATGGAAGTACAATTACAAGTGTTAAAGACAATGTTATTCATGACTTTATTTTTGGTGCTACATTCAACTTTATGTGTATGTGTGTGAGAATGATGTTTTTGAGTCATTTTGCACTAAGTTGAAGGATACATTTCTTATGAAGGTGTTCAATAGGTTTATGAGAAGTTTGTTGGATGGTGGATCCTGATTTTATTTTAATACCCAGTTCCCAATAAGGGGGGTGTGTGGCGGGGGGGCGGGCTAACGCCCCCCACTAAGGTTGTCATGGGAGTCTAGGGGGGTGACCATATTTGAAGCCCCCCATGGCATGGGTTTAGGGGTAGTGCCCCCAAATAATTTTTTTGATAAAAATGTATTATAAAATATTATAATTTTGTAATAAATTTGGACCATTCACTATTAGGTCACAAATCTAATGGTAGAAATTATGTTTGTGTATTTTTGCCTTAATATATAACCTTATTTTGATATGAGGGAATTGGAATCATGGTGACATACTATGTGAGAGTGAAGAGGATATTTTAGTGGTTGTATTTCAGGTTTTTCCTTTCATTTGTTGGACTAAATAATAAGAAAGACTGGTTGTTTCTATGTGGACATAGCCCATATTGGGTAAACCACGTTAAATTTGTGTCTCTATTGTGTTGTGTTTTATACATTTTATTTTTATATTTAATTAATTAATATTTCTCTATGTTCTATATTCCTAACAAATTCCATGTTGAAGTGTGAAAAGTCAATAAATTTTTACCATGTTTTTTGAGCCCGTAGACAATTCTGAGTGGTCGTGTTGCAAGAATGTATTTGAGGTGTTTTGCCCTGTTTGGTGATGTCTAATGGACATGGTGGTGACCATAAGGTCATGGAGGATCTATTCATGTATTTTTTAGAGTATTTTTTTGGAAAATTTGACTGTATGCTTCAGAAATGAGAGACTGACTTTTTCTTTGTGTGCAGACCTAATGCAAATAGACCTAACGACATGGTTTAAGGAGTGATTTTTTATAATAGGTGGTATGGGCATACATGGATAATATCAGGGGTATATTTAAGGTATATTTTATATGTTTCATTCATTTATAGAGACCCAAGATGTTAAAAAGTGTTCCAAGTGTAACATGTGGTTTGAGTAGACCTAATTGCTTTAAGTCTCCTTTAAGCCTTAAGTTGGTTTTGGTCCTCATGGGTTATGGCCGACTCATGTAGTGATTGATTATCTTATGTAATGTGTATATTGATCAATTCCAAGTGTGATACAAGTGTGTTAAGGTCCTTGGACAACCAATATGGGTAAGAGCTAGTGATGTGTATAAAAGCAAGGCCTAATTGACCTAGTTGAGCTAGCTATAGACATGGGAATATAAGCGAAGAAAAGATCTTAATGGAGGAGTAGAGGTAGGTCATTAAGAGCATCAGAACAATATGTTAAATAGGTCATGAAGGTATAATAGTAATTATAAAGGTGATGAGCAAGTAATTTGTATTAAGTCAAGGTAATTAGGCCTATTTGTCTAGTCATGCTTGTGTGAAGGATTTGATTGAATATCAATCAAACAGAGCATAATAGAGGGTAAGGATGGAAATCAATCCATGATATGTGTTGATTATATGATGAGACATTATCAAAGGGTATGCAAGTAAGTTTTTATCTGAGTTTATATTTAAAAAGGCAAAGTGTGAGAGGTATGCCTAAGAGAGCATAAGATTGAAGACATGAGTAGAAGAAGGGCAGTGATTAGTGACCTATGAGAGCTTCATGAGCTTGTTAAAGATGATCAGTGATGTGTTATTGATATGTTTTAGGTCTGTAAGTGATAATAAGGTTTGATATCATGTTGTGTTGATCCATATTATAGATTATAAGGGCTTGGTGAGTGAAGAAGAAGGGTAGTTGTGTGATTATGTGAGAGGCAGATTTATGTGTGAAAGGTTGCAAGGTATCCATCATCAATTGTATAAGAAAAAAAAACCAATGTGGAATTAGAGTAATTGGCTAAGTGGGAGCTTAATCAAGAGGTGGCTAAGTGGGTGCTTAATCAATAGGTGGCCTTAGGGGGTTGTAGCCTCCTTGCAAGTGGGTGCTTGCTAAAGTCTAGTTGGTACTAGATAAATTCTAGGGGTTGGTGATCCTTATTGGGTTAGTGATCAACTAAAATTGATTCATTGATTATAAGATAGTAGTCCAAGTGGTGTTTTATTGGGTTGTATACCCCATGAGGGTTCCCATATAGCTATGGTGGTCATGTGTTGATATCTTGCTTCATGCTTATATAATTATTTTTCTATGCATTGCTATATCTCTATGTTTGTTTGAATGGTTAATGAATGATGTATGGGATTACGTGTAAAGTTTGTACACTAATTCATCCCTATTCCCCCCTCTCTTAGTAGTTGTACTTTTAAAAATTGGTATCAGATCAAGTCCTTTATTGAAGCCTTGATAGCTTGAAGGTGATCCTAGAAACACAAAATGGCTAATCAACTAAGGAAAGAAAATCAAGATTTGAAATTTGTAATCAAAGCACTTAAGGAGAAAATATGTAATTTGAAGGGTGACATGCCTAAAGATGCCACAAGGGATGATAATATCATCAAGGATCAGTTAGGGGTTGAAATTACAAGGCTAAGCTCGAAAGAAGAAAAAAACAAGCAACTCAAAATAGATATGGAGCAACTCACATTCAAGTTGGTTGAGGTTAAGAAAGATAGTGAGAAGATCATCAAGGGTTTTAAAAATCATGGAGAGATTACTAATGCTTTGTTGATGATCTAAAGGTCATTTCTAAAAAGTTTCCAAATCAGATTGTGACTTGTACCATTGCATAGGGCTTATCAAGAGCTTTTTGACAATATGCAGAATTTCAATAACAAAACTTGTTTGCTCCTTATGCAACTGGTCAAAGTAGGTCAATAATTAGTCAAATCTAGTCAAATAGAAAAATTATAATCATGGAACATTTATGAACTCGTTGTAAGCTTTTTGACACATTTTAAATGGACCAAATCCGAGTCCATATGTGAAAGTTATGACCGGTCAAAGTTGCAATCAAATTGGTCAAAGTGATAATGTGGTAATCTAAGTTGACCAATCTCATTGTGACATGTGGAATTATGAAAATGTGACACGTGGATGAAAGACAATGTGACATGTGGCTATAGGGCACTGTGACATGTGGCATGGATGTGACAACAAAAGTCAAATCATAATTTGACACATGGCAAACACATGGACCAACCAACAATTGACATGTGGCAGCTCCAGCTCATTAGGGTTGAAGGTTTGAGAAGTCCATAGAGCCCATGTTTATCATGCCATGGATGCTGAGCTAAATGGACGTTGTTCACATTGTATACACATGGCCTTTATTTTTAAAAGCTAATCTGTTCCCTTCCCCACCAAATATGCGATAAAGATAAGAATGCAAAGCTAAGGCCATAGATGGTGGGATTCAAACTTGGCTAGGTCAGATAAAAGGGATAAGGCCTTACCACTACATACATGCATTAAAACAACTATTTAAATCTATGAATTGGTATTTGAATACCAAGTTTTAGCTGATTGTGCTAAGGCATAAAGGACCTATTTGCATTCATCCTCCATTTTGAAACACTTAGAGTGAATTCTAAGCTTCAGAGTAAACTAGTGAAATGTTATAGACTCCAAGATGGTTCCATACATATGATGAATGTCTAGATTTGAGGTTTTTTATTCAATTTTTAATGCCTCAAAGTAAATCTTTGTAAACTGTGTAATCGCCAGTTGAGGACCAGTTTGCATATATCACCATTTTCGAAGCATCTAGAGTCATTTTCAAACTTTGGAGTTGTTGGGTGAATATTTTTTCGGCTAGCTAACTAGCATTCAAAATAGTTCCTATCACCATAGCATAGGGAGATTGGTCATCTAGATGTATAGGTTTACTACATCACAAGGGGACAAATCTCTCCTCTCATCAAGGAGAGGTTCCTTATTAAATATGTGGAGCTATATATAATATAAATAAGCAGAAAGTAAGACACAAGGGTGAGACAAACCATCCATCTCTCTTTTGTTAGAGATGATGCACACGGACAAAGGAGAAAATCTTGGCTATAAATGCTGAAGGCACTTCTCTTCTTTCAAAAGTGTCCTTACAGGAAACAACAAGAGTTTCTTTCAGATAGTGAAATAACCAGTGATCAAAAGGGCATAGTAACATCAGGATGAATCAGAGCGCAAAGTCTCCACCTCAACTTCTAAAAGAGTATATCACAAAGGATAATGGTGGCACAAAGTCGCCCCAGAATCCTCAACATAAAAAGAAAAAAAAAACATAGATTGAAATCAATTGTGAAAGCACAAAGTCTTCTCACAGTTGGTTCCAGGACACTTCCCTATTACCTTCACTAATTCTATGTACCAAATTAAATGAATAAGGACACCTTTAGATGACACAAGTCAGAATAGCACAAAGTCTATGAAAAACCTGCTTTCTCATTTAGATAACAATGGAAATGAAATTACAACCTGAGCTCAAAGTCTCAGTCTTTCTCTTTCAAAATGGGTAGAGTTTCGCTCTTGTAAAATGAAAAGTCCCCCTTGTAACAAATGAGAGATTACAATATATATCACTCCAAGAAAGACTTGGGCACTTATTTTCCATAGAACGGCCCATGTTGTGCACTCAATTCTTTGAATGCATTTCCAAGTTTGTCAAAAGACTGCATAGAAAATAGGGCAACTGTCTTAACTATGGCATGTCATTTCATCCCATATGTCTTCTCCCAAATCTAGATCATCTGGTCTGTCCCCTCTGATGTCTGTGTAGTTGTCCATTTGTCTTTACTTTATGGAAGGAAAAAATAGGCCGCGTCTTTAAATTGCAAGCCAAAATACCTGCTTAGTGGACTATTCCACCTACTAAAATTACTTCTACACAGACATTTCAGGGTTTTCCCTCTTTCTGCTTTTCTCTTTTCCAGCTTTGTCTCTTCCTGCTACAATTTGAGCTATCAGGCTATCTTTTTAGCCAGTCGCTTGGTTCTTCCTTCAAGTTTTTCACTTTATTTAAATTTCAATGGATATTCCCTTACCTTAAATTTGACATCTGTAGAGACGTCATTGGTTGACTGTTTCAACGGTTCGGGCGACCTTCTCAACTCCTTGGTTCAATCACTTTTTTGCTTCAATCACTTTATTGGTTCAATCGCTTTTCTGCTCCTTGGTTAAACCATCGATTTCATTTGAACTTGCCTTTGGAATCATCCATGTTGCTTCTCTCTTTGCTTGAGGCTGCCTTTAAACTTTTGAACCATGTTGAACCATTGAACTCTTTCAGTTTAAATTTTAATCAATTTATTGGTTTATTCTGTGTCTCGCTCAAACACTGCTTCCTTTATCTTTTTAAGCTTTGGTTGAACCTTTGAACCTACTGATTGAACCAACTTTGGTTCAACAGTTCAATGGTCCAATCGATTCATTCTTCATTATTTGGCTAAGTGTTGAATTCATTTCTTTCCTACAGAGTCCATAGAAACCAACCTTGAGAGTCTGTAGATTTGAGCCTGCCTGCAAAGTTCATAGATTCAAGCCTACAGAGTCCGTAGATTTCTAGAAAGCTTGAAATATGAAGAAGTTGAATGCTCAAAACAATTTTTGAAAGGGGAAGAGAGGATTTTGGTTTGTAGGACCAAAATAGTTCAAATGTTGTCCCAAAAATGAGTGATATTTTTGGGAGACAACAACTGGCTCCAGTTGGGAAACTTCCTTCAGATAAAAACTTGGAACAGCTGAGGGGAGTAGAAACCAAAATCTCCAGTGCCTTAAAGTGTGTCATTGGGCTACAGAGTCATGCTACCCAAAAAAAATGCTCCAAAAATGAAAATGAAAAGCACAAAACAAAACTAAAGACTATACAAATATACATATGTACAAATTATCTTATCTAATGCTTCAAGATTTGAAGTGCTTCAGATGCTGCCCACTGCAAGACAGTGAAAATGGTGTGCCATCCTGATAAACTAGCAGGAAACCATTTTGTCCCCAAAAATGGTGACGAGCGAATGGAACTCTCCACTAGGAAACCAATTTTCTATGTCTTCCTCTTGGCCTTTTCTTCTTCTTGCTCCATGGTAGGACATGGTCTTCAAATTGAAAACCATAACTCCTTGCTCTCCCTGTGAAGAGTTCCTTTTGCTGATTTTGGAGTACAGTAGTATGGTCCACCACCATAGCTTGCTGTTCTACTGGTTTAGTCTAGCACATCTTTGATTGTTAGCATCAAACTCCTGACAAACCATCAGCTCAACATCTCTTTTGGTGTGAAGGAGTTTGACCTCTTCACCCTGAGTAGTTTTCAATCTGAGTAACTGAGATCCACATCCAACTGTGGAAGGATTGCTGCCATGGGATTCTAGGATCCAAGCATCATCAGAAGCTAATCTTCTATCAAGTTTTTCTTCATTATAGATAGAAGATCCTTCTTGATTTGTATTGCGCCCTACCAATTTTTTTGATGCCTAATTTGGATCAAATCTTAGATTTCCAGCCACAGGACTTTGATCAGCTGAGACATGAGCATCCTCTGTGGTCAAGGAGTAATTACCCCTGCCTGAAGGCTCAAATAGAATTTGAGTAGTAGGGGCTGACATTTGGGTGACCACAATCTTTGCTTCGAATAGGTCCACACCTAGCTCTTCACCAATGTTTAACTGCTCAAGATTGGCTTGCAGGGATTCAAACTCAGTCATTTGAATTTCAAATTTTTTGACATGATCAATCATGTCAAATGACTGAGATGGACTTGAAAGAGAGGATGGGAGTTCATCTTTTTGATTTTTGGGAGGGAGAGGATTGATCTATGAAGTTGAATTAGAAGGTGCATAGATGTTTGATGTACTAACCTTCTTGGCAATCACTGGGTCCTTTGACTGGAAAGACAGAGTGGTTCTTTGCTTAGAAATTAGAATTGTAGGCTGAGTTCATTCCTTTGTTCTTTCTTTATCAGCTTACTGGGCTAACTGATTCTCAGATCGGGTGAATACTGTGTATGATTCTTTGACTGCTTCACCTTCACTTTTGGGTTCATCTTGGTAATTCAAAAAACCAATGTGGGAGTCAACAACTGATTCTTTTTGATCTTCTATGAAGAGACCAACATCATTTTCTTGCTCATACTCAGGTTAGAAATAGGAAACATGTTCTGTTTTTAGATATCCCATTGTTGAGTTGGTTGGAGGTGCTTCAAGGGCAAGGTTCCTCTGTGGGGAAGGAAGATGATTTGGTTGCCCTTGACTTTTGGTAGCATTGCCTTGATATAGCTAATTGGGGAATGTCCTTCTTGGTACATCTCTGTATGAAGGAATAGAAGACATACCTTGTGCCACTTGTCTTTTCAAGGCTAGCAGTTCATTTTGCCAGCTTTTGCACCATTGGATTAGTGGTGGCTGTGGGTGAGTATTCAGAAGATGAAGAGGGTTTACCTTTATTAGGATCTCTCTTTATATTTTTTGCCAAGATAAGGTCATCTTCTATCTCAATAGCCAAGTCTTGAGCAGCCTCAAGGTCTATGTGTCTAGCCTATCTCAATAGAAAACTCACTTTAGGCAGTTGTGAGTTGATGAAGAAGCACATGAGATTCTGAAGTGTTGGCTGGGCGACCATGGGAATCCTGTGCTTTAGCTTGTTGAACCTAGCAATGAAGTCTTTCATAGGTTCATGGGGTTCTTTCTTTATTTGAGTGAGCTGGGCCGACAAGGCATGTGCATCTTCTGTAGGCTTGAACCTCGCTTCAAATTTGTCTTTTAGAGTGTCCCAGTCAGTCATTGATCTAGCTTGCAGATGGTAGAACCAGTCTGCAGTAGCACCTTGTAGGGTCTCCACAAAAAACCCAACTGCCACGTATTCAAATTCCACCCCTATCACACCACAGGCTATGCTGAAGGCTACAATGTGTTCATCAGGGTAAACTCTCCCATCACCAAAGAATTTGGGGAAGTTCTTTCTTGAGATATGTGGGAGTTCATGCAGAGGTGGAGACAAGTTGAGTGGGCCAAAAGAGTTACCCTAGGAGCCTCGAACTTCCATGATTTAATTATGAAAAATAGGGATAACAAATCTCGATGGAGTGGCTAGATTGCAGAACAAAAAATGGAAAAGAAATGGCCCTGCTTCAGCTTGAGGCTTCAAACTACGCACTCTTTTCTAGTAGCTCTAGTTTTGTAGACCAGATAAAATAATAGAGATTGAGGAAGATGGTAAGGCTATAATGATAATGGGTAAGACATGGAACAGAGTCACCAGACTATGTAATGGATAAGGGTAGGGACTGCTTCAATCTGAAACTTGAGGCTTTAGACTGCACGCTCATCCCCAACAGAGTCACTAAAAATTGTTGGGTGAATATTTTGTTGACCAGCTAACTGGTGTTCAAAATAGTTCCTATCACCACAACATAGGGAGATTGGTCATCTAGATGTGCAAGTTTAATGGATCACAAGGGGACAAATCTCTCCTCTCATCAAGGGGAGGTTCCCTATTAAATATGTGGAGCTATATATAATATAAATAAGCAGAAAGTAAGACACAAGGGTGAGACAAACCATCCATCTCTCTTGTTTCAGAAGTGTCCTTACAGGAAACAACAGGAGTTTCTTTCAGATAGTGAAATAACTAGTGATCAAAAGGGCATAGTAACAACAAGATGAAATAGAGTGCAAAGTCTCCACCTCAACTGCTCAAAGAGTATATCACAAAGGATAATGGGGGCACAAAGTCACCCCAGAATCCTCAACACAAAAAGAAAAGGAAAACACAGATTGAAATCAATTGTGAAAGCACAAAGTCTTCTCATAGTTGGTTCTAGGACACTTCCCTATTACCTTCACTAATTTTGCATACCAAATTAAATGAATAAGGAAACCTTGAGATGAAACAAGTTAGAACAACACAAAGTCTATGAAAAACATGCTTTCTCATTCAGATAACAATGGAAATAAAATTACAACCTGAGCTCAAAGTCTCAGTCTTTTTATTTCAAAATAGATAGAGTTTCACTCTTGTAAAATGAAAAGTCCCCCTTGTAACAAATGAGAGATTACAATATATAGTACTCCAAGAAATACTTGGACACTTGTTTTCCATAGAACGGCCCATGCTGTGCATTCAATGTCTTGAATGCATTTCCAGGTTTGTCAAAAGACTGCATTGAAAATAGGGTAGGTGTCTTAACTATGGCCTATCATTTCATTCCATATGTCTTCTCCCAAATCTAGATCATCTGGTCTGTCCCCTCTGACGTCTGTGCAACTGTCCATTTGTCTTTACTTCATGGAAGGAAAAAACAAGCCGCGTCCTTAAATTGCAAGCCAAAATACTTGCTTAGTGGACTATTCCACCTACTAAAATTACTTCTGCACAGATATTTTAGGATTTTCCCTCTTTTTGCTTTTGTCTTTTCCAGCTTTGTCTCTTCTTGCTGCGATTTGAGCTATCGAGCTATCTTTTCAGCTAGTTGCTTGGTTCTTCCTTCAAGTTCCATGCTTTATTTGAAATTCAACAGATATTCTTTTACCTTAAATTTGACATTTGTGGGGATGTCATTGGTTGACTATTTCAACAGTTCAGGGGGCCTTGTCGACTCCTTGGTTCAATCACTTTCTTTCTTCAATCGCTTTATTAGTTCAATCACTTTCTTGCTCCTTGGTTGAACCATTGCTTTCATTTGAACTTACCTTTGGAATCATCCATGTTGCTTCTCTCTTTGCTTGAGGCCACCTTTGAACTTTTGAACCATGTTGAACCATTGAACTTTGAACTCTTTCGATTCAAAGTTCAATCGGTTCATTGGTTTATTTTGTGTCTCGCTCAAACACTGCTTCCTTTATCTTTCTAAGCTTTGGTTGAACCTTTGAACCTACTGATTGAACCAACTTTGGTTCAACGGTTCAATGGTCTAATCGATTCATTCTTCGTTATTTGGCTAAGTGTTGAACTCGTTTCTTTCCTGCAGAGTCCGTAGAAACCAACCTTGAGAGTCCATAGATTTGAGCCTGCCTGCAGAGTTCATAGATTCAAGCCTGCAGAGTTTGTAGATTTCTGGAAAGCTTGAAAAATGAAGAACCTGAATGCTCAGAACAATTTTTGAAAGGGGAAGAGAGGATTTTGGTCTGTAGGACCAAAATAGTTCAAATGTTGTCCCAAAAATGAGTGATATTTTTAGGGGACAATAGGGGTGAATTGATGAAATGTTTTCAACTTTGAGATGATTCTAGTGATATAATTATTTTAATAATTTGAGTTCGTTTGAGCCTTTTTTGAATCCTATAAGTAATATTTTTGGCAAAGAACTTTAAGAACACAAGATTATATTCGCAATAGGAAGGTGGAAAGTTCATCTATGGGTATCGAGACTTTTTGAAGGTTTATTGCTGAGTTGTATGCAATCTTAGAGGATACATTTGAAAATTGTAAGTTTTGGATATATACTTTTAATTCATGGAAATGAAACGGTTCATGTTTTAAGCGAACCTGGAGATGTAGCCCGAGTAGTGGGTGAACTTTGTTATCAACCTTGTTATCATGAGTTGTCTACTTTTGCATTATTTTCCACATTCAATTTAGTTAATAATCATTTTGAATGCAAAGATAATTAACTATGATAATTAAATAGATATTTAATATACTTTAGGTTTATAAATGGTTGATTGGATTAATGAATGAACTTGCAACTTTAATTCATTCAGTATCGAAATCCACTTTTGATCTACCTTGAAAACATGTTTTTAAAGGTAAAAAATTATTGCAATTCCTTTGAATATTTTGAAAAAATGATTGTTTGACAAAGGTATCTGTAGATAAATTTTTTATGCATGGTAATAGTGTAGAGTTTACAGATCAAGTTTAGTATCAGAGTAGTTAGTGTGCTAGGTTAGCTTTTGATTGTGTGGATTTGACATCAGTTACATTCAGTTTGGTTTTTTATAGTTTTGCAGACTTTTGGCCTTATTAATATTCTATTTGTAATGTGTATTTTGTTGGATTAGGTTATTTGTAGGAAACAAGAAGCCATGGGAAAAGCCTTGAAAAGAGAGAGGCTTGATGAGCTTGAAGCAATTAACTAACAGATCTAGGAAGAGAATGCTTTTTTGAGATCTCAATTGTACTCCTTGGATGAGGATATTGCTCATTTGAATTATGAGTTGCAAACCAAGGATGAGATCTTGGTACAAATGCAAAGTGAAGAAAGACACAATCTTCACCAACTACCTTCCACTACAGATGCAGGCACTATGATAGATGAATGCATTGTAAGTTATTCATCATGTAGTACTATTTCCCTTTCAGTTTTAGACATTTCTTTTGGTAGTTTTGAAAAACACACTAAGGGGATTGGATCTAAACTGTTATTGAAAATGAGATTTGATGGAAGGGACCTTGGTAAGAATGGCCAAGTTATTTCTAACCCAATATAGGTAGAGCATAGATCTTCTCATGCAGGATTGGGTTATGCTTGTGAAAAAATGGATGTTGGAGAGAGTTCCTCTATTTCTAAAAGAGAACAAACTTCTGATAGCCAAGGTCTGAGGCCACTAGAAAATCATAATTCCTCCATATGAAGGAATGATGAGTGGTGTAAGAAATTAGGGAAAAGAGGTATTGAGATTCCACCTCTTCATTCTTACACTAGAAAAAATACCAATAGAAATGTGAATTCTAAGACTTCTGATTCACTTCTACCATTTAAGAATTTTGGTTTTGATATTTAGAAGATGTTGTATTATTTTCTTTGTACATTTTGCAAATTGAATAACAATTGTGCCACATATTGTTGGAAAAAAAGCTTTACTAAAGTAAATTGTAGGTGTTAAAGACCATTCTCATATTAGCAAAGCAAGAAATGGCAAACAAGTAACCTCTCCCACACAGAGGAACTATTACACTTATTGTCGTATGAATGGATACAGGGTTGAGACATGTTGGAAACTTTGACCATCCCACCATCTTGGTAATGGTAAGAAGAAGATGGTTTATAAACCTATTGATAAGGTAATTAATGAATTTTTTATTCAATCAACCCATGTAGATGTCAATAAATCTACTAAAGAAATTAAACACCCTAAAAAGGAGAATCTGATAAAGAGGGTTAGTAAACAGTTTCTTAATTTTATGTTGTCATGATTAGTGGATGGATAATGCATTTATGTTGTAAAGCAATTTTAAGATCCTTATTGTATGTAGACAAAGGAAATTTACCCATGCTTTAATATATGCATTTTGGAGCTACTATGGTGGGAACACTTCAAGATAGGTTCATCATGCAAAGTTTTTAATTCTCACACTTATGTTTTAGAGAGCTCTATTTTTAGAATCTCCAGTGTTAGCTTTCTGAGTTTCTTATTTAATTTTAAGGAATTTAACTCATTGATCAGTTTGGAGATTGATAACAATTTATAGGTTATTGTGTAGGATTCAGTTTTCCTACAAAACTTGTTTCCAAATAACTACTATTTTGGAATGCATCTATTTGTGACATGTGTGCATTTGGATGTATTTGTAAGAACCTATTGGACAATGTTTTTAATGCTAAAAATTATACACTATTAGTTGTTTCCATAATTTTTAAGCATTTTTAAGACCCATTGGGAAATATATTCTGACATGATCATAATAATTAATGTATTTTGTTTACATTAACAAACTTGTTCTATAGTTGCATTGGTGATTATTGCAATGTTTAAAAGTTCACCACTTATAAGATGTGACAATAGCCAGATAGTTGATAGATGTGATATTTACTGGCACTTGTAGGATTCAATATGTGATCTAGGAATTTGACTCAAGAAAGGATGGTTGGCATGGTGTTAGTTTCAAAATGAAAAAAACACACTAATAACATAACATCTCTAGGCCTAAACACTAAGGAGAGATTAGCTAACAAAAGAAATTGACAAACACAAATTAAAAGAAAGGAATGAAAACACAATAATTCCTTCACCTTATTTGGATTCTCCAAATGCCTTTGTAGTGGTGGCTTGTTCGGCTTATGCTCATGAAGTCCTTGGCAATGGAAGCTTGGCTACTTCCATCTCTCCTTGACACCTTTGGATTGTGGCTTGGCTTGGGTTGGAATAAATTTGGCATGGTAATAATAGTTGATTGAGGCTTTTAAAACTAATCTCACATTATAACTTTGCATTCTCAAGACTTAAAATTCACTTGGTAAGGCCTCCTATTTATAAATTTTTGAGATTGATCAGAGTCAACCTGAACCCTCCATCCCAAGATGAAGATGTGTGGTTGAAAATTAATCTAATTTTTGAAATTAAGTTTGTAATTATCCTCATCATGACATTGGAAGAAGGGGCAATTAAGAGGCATGGAGGGCATGATGGAAGGCATTGATGAGGCATGGAGGCATGAATCCTGATATTTGTGGCATTTATGGCCTAGGGATGTCTTCTCAAGAAATGAGGTCACCTAATGATGCATATATTCAATATTCATTTTTAACAATAAGTTTTCAACAAGTTTCCATGAAATTTTTAATTAAGCTTTGATTTAGGTTAATTAACTCTTAAGCATGATTAATCACTTTATGCACAAATCACTCAAATTGATCAGAATGCCTTGTTATTGGTCCAACATTTAACTGGATTAGAATTAGAAGTCAATGTCAAATGCATTGGAACCATATTAATATTTATAATGTTACCAACAACAAAAAAAAAAGGCACACATTTTGTATAGAATATTTGATAGGAAAGAGCAATCTAGAGCACCCAAGTGTAAAATTGACATTTTGACTCAAAATGAACTGATCAAAGTTAGCTAGCCCATAAATTGCATTGCCCCATTTAAGGATACCCTAGCCAAAATTAGTATTCGAATATGTCAATTTCACATCTTTTAGTGTGTTTTAGTGTTTTAAAGCCAAATTGTGTATTTTGAGTGGAAAATGGCTAAAACCTTGATTGGAGGTTATCGGTGGCCAGATTTAGGTGTCTATAGTTTGTCCCTATTTGGGAAGGCATTGCAAGATATAAGCATAGTAACATCTTCTCAAAGAATTAAAAGGTCATGTATGCCTACAACTACAATGATGATAAACTGATTGTATGATGCCCCCTCAAAGGAATAGTTTGCACAAGTATGTTGGAAAATGGTCCCTTGAAAAGAAAGAAGCAAAATGAGGGGACCAAAGAAAGGAAAGATGATGGGGTGAAAACACAATGACATTGAAAAAGTAGTCAAAGTCACCTAAGAATGCAAGTGAGACGGTGTACAATGGTTTTCCCAAAGGTGGTTATAAGCATTGTACACCAATAGTGGAAATGTAATATGATAACACAATGATTTGTCCAAATGCACTTATAATCATTGAGAAGATAGTGATGCTTCAGTTAGGACATACAAATATTAACATGCCCCTGTATGGGTAGAAAAAGTAAAGTGGTGACAACCCAATAATTTTCCCAAAGGTGGTTATAATCATTGAGAAATGTAGGTGGGATGGTGTGCAATTATTTACCCATAAGTGGTTATAATCATTAGACCTTGATTATGGCAAACATGATAAAATTGGCCAAGGATGATGATAACTTAACACAGAGGGTAATGATGAATTAGAACAACCTACTAGTAGGGAGATGCTCGTCCAAACTAATAAAAGTTGAAATTCTTTTATGGTTAATTACTCTATTTGGGATATGATTATGATTGAATCAAGATGTCAGTGTCGAAGAGATGCTGCCATTACTAAATATACTTCTTGAATCTGAGGTTTATTATAGCACGTGTTGATAGGCATCATGATATAACATTATGAGAAATTGGCCAAAATATGTATGAGGACTGACTCTCATAATCCAATACTTAATATAAAATAATACACCAATGATAGAAACCATGATGATAATGTAAACATATGAATATATATAGATTCAAGTGTAAGTGTGAGCAAAGAATCACCCAATAAATACACATAAATTGAATCAAGGCAATAGTGCTAAAAGCCAAAAAATAAGTAGACAAACAAACAAAATAAGCAAAAACAAACAAACAAATAAAGTAATAAAAACCCTACAAACATTTCCCCTAGAAAATAAGTGACAACTTAAAAAATGAACAAAATGGGAGAATAAAAGAAAAGGAAGGGGGTGGCCGAGCTATCTCCAAATGCACTAGGTAAGTGGATGTTGCCTGCATAGTTTTGTGGATGTAATATCCAATAACAAACTTTAGGCCATATATAGTTCTCTCAGAGAATGGGAAGAATGTGATAACTGAGGAAAACAAATAGAATGGATGTGATAGAAGAAGAGGAATAGTCTTACAAAATGGTAAGTGCATGAGAGAAAAAACCCAAAAGGATGGGGAAACTAAATGATAAGTGATTTACTTGTAACTTAGTAAGGGTTTCCAGAATCCTTAAGGAAAAGAAGTGGTCAATATTTTTGTTCTTTTCTAATAATTTAAAAAAAAATGTTTTTAAATTGTTTTGAAGTGTCTCAACTCGATCAAGAATGATGAGACACTAAATGGTTCAAGCTCATAAAATGATGAGATAATTTAAATGAAGGTTACTCATAAAATGACAAGAGCATGGCTTATGTTGCTCGTAAAATGATGAGAGCATGGCTTAGGTTGCTTGCAAAATGGCAAGAGCGTGGCTTAGGTTGCTCATAAAATGGTGAGAGCATGGCTTAGGTTGCTTGCAAAATGGTGAAAGCATTCAAACTTAAGATGCTTGTAAAATGGAGAGAGTGTGGTTTAGGGTGATTGAGATGACTTCAATAAGTATTGAGTGCTACCTACATAGTCCTAGAGTAGGACCTCAAGTCATTGTAATTCTACCCACACAAAAGGTAGGGAAAAAACCAACTAGGTCCCAACAAGTTCTTAAATCTTACAAATGGCCAGTCAAATGAAAATAATGATGGTAAGGTGATGCGACAAAGCATGGTAAACAAGTGTTGCCCCTAGTTTTTCCATAGGCAGTTATAACTAGGAGACAATGACATAGGTCAATGATACTAATTTGCCCATAGGCAGTTATAATTAGTAGCAAGATTGGTGAAACATTGATTTTCCCATAGGTGGTTATAATCAGGCTCACATTAACAAGCTTAATAGAATGAAAGATATATTGCTAGATCAACTGTCACACTACTTTCATAAAATATCATTGAAACATGGATTGGATTTATTGTTAACTTGATCAGAATCCTTTCAAAAAAAGTATAGAAGAACCAAAGTAGCTAATATCAAAATAAGATTAGGTAGGATGACTAAAAACAAGGTTTGGTCTAGATAGGAATAAAATGATAGGATGGTATAGTCTTGCTAAGGATAATGATGGTTTTTGATAGACTAGATAAAATGGTAAGAGGATTGCCCCCAAGTGATGGGGTGAATGGATGAGTAATTCGATAATGGAAAATAGATATGTAATAATGGCAATGACATGGTACATGTTTTTGGCCTGGGTGTAGTTTTTGATTTTGTTATTCCTATTGATGGGGAGATGCACGTCCTAATCAAAAAATGATACAAATAGAATAATTGATCATGTTAATTGCTAGCCCACACCTCATCTGAATAGCTGCTCTATCAAGAACTCGATGCAGATTTGGTTGTCAAGAATGCTTTTGTGATCTTCATTGGTCATTGATTCTGATTCTTTCAAACATCAAGATAGTATTTTTATAGCCTCTGCAAAGGAAAGTACAACCATGGATGGTAAATAGGGACAAATAATAGATGGTAGGTTTGACTATGAAATAAAATGGTAGATAATAATAGAATGTATAATGGTGGGAAAATAAATGAAGATCAGGACTTTCAATCACATGTAATATTACTGATGTCAAATTTGACATAATTTTGGTTGTGATAGGGTCAAAGACTTGTTCTCTTGAGAGGACCACCAAATTTTATTGTTGTTTGATCTTGAGAGTAGCTACCATCTAATTAGGCTATAGATTGGAAGCTATTTTGATTTGATCTTTGATTTTGTCTTCATCAAGTAGTAAAGAATTTTTATGCTCAGTTATTGGTGCCTCAATGAGGTTTTCACCAATGAAGTCTTCTTGATTACCCCATAGCACCTTCAAGAAGGTTTCACTAAGGAATGTTGACTTTTGACTTTGATTATCTTCTAGCACTTCTAAAAAAGTTTCACTAAAATATGTTGAGTTCTGACTTTGATTATCCCCTAGCACTTTCGAAAAGGTTTCACTAAGAGAGTTTTATTTTGCTACATGAATGTTGTCTTGGTCTCCTTGCTCTTCTTCAAATGATATGTCACCATAGATGCAGTTTAACAAAGTGTGATTTTATCAATTCCAATCGACACTTGTGAAAGATAGAATGTCAATAATATGGCTATTTTGGTTGATGGTAATGGCCTTTGGAATGATAATGAAATGGGGAGAGGCTGTACAATACTCGTAGAAGATACTAGGATAACTTGTGTCAAAGCTGAAGTACTCATCCTCAAAAACATAGAAAGATCACAAATGTATTCAAATTGATCTGTGAGGCATGCATAACCAATGTTTTAATAGACATGAACATATTCTTTGTCTGAATTTGATTCTAATTCAAGGGACTCTGAATCTAATGTTGAGACTGATGTTGATTTAGATTTTGATTTTGATGCGAAATCTGATGTCAGTCCAAGAGTAAAAATTGACTCTAACTCTGATTCTTCATCTGATGTGTACTTTGTTATAATTATGTCTTATTTAATATTTGGTATTGGATAAGTAACAACCTGTAATAGCATGATGGGATCCACAAAGATTGGTTTGTCAAAGTGAGACTCCTCTAGGATGGGAAAAAAGTCAAGAGACAACTCTTTAGAGATTGGCTTGTCAATAGGAGGCTCTTGAAAAATAGGCACATGGTTGAGGTAATGATTTGCCGAAAGATGATTATAATAATTAAGAAGTGACTCAGCAAAGACTAGCTCATTAGAATGAGACTCCTTGACAATTGATATAGGATTAATAGGCAATTTATCATAGGCTGACTTATCACAAATGTTTGATTCAATAGAAACATCTTAGATTGGTGTGTTCTCTTGGCGCTAGTTTCCAATGAGTTGGAAAATACCAATTTTGAACACAACTTGGTCTTCAAATGATTGGATCGATTGAGGTTTAGTTGTGATTGATACTAGATGAAGAATGACTTATGGTTGGATAATGGTAGGGCCTTGGGGAGCATGATTTATCACATGAGACAAAGGACAAAGTCCTGAGATGGTAATGATAGGGTGTTATGGGGGTTGATTGCCCACACAAGCTAAAGGACTAGGTCTTAGAATGATAAAGGGGTGTTGTGGAGCTTGATTGATCACACAAGCCAAATGATGAGGTCCTAGTATAGAAATGGTTTGGCATTGTGAAACATGATTGCTCACACAAACTAAAGGATGAGGTCTTGGTATGGGAATAGTGTAATATTATGGTCCTAGAATAGAAATGGTATGATGTGATGGATCCTAATTACTTGCACAAGCTAAAGCATCCAAGTCTTCCTCATAAACCATATCATCCCAATCATGAGTTGGCTCATACGTTGGTTCTTGACTGTGTTCTATGTAGTGATTAGTGTAAAGAGGGTATAGTTCTATATCTCAAACAACATTATCTATAGTTGGGTTTTCAAATTCTTCCTCATAAGCCTCTTCATACCAATCAAGGTCTTGATTTGGATCGTAAGCTGTATCATGACTTTGTTCTCATGAATGATTAATATGAGGTGGATAGAAATATGTCCCATAAACTATATTAACATCATTGGGGTCTAGACTAAAGCCATGCAAGTCATTTTGTGCAGCCATTATATCATAAATTGGATTGTAAGTGACTCGACCATAAGTGTAGCTAGACATATCTACGTAAATGATGAAAGCTCCAGAATAAAAAGGCCTAGAGTTTCATAAAATCTAAAAAACTATGTCCAAAAAACAAATGGTTCAAGCTTGGTCTAACTTGGTCGAAGGGGTGGAGCTGTATCTTTAATATGGTTTGAAAGTGGAGCTATATCTCCAAAATGATTTGTGCTAAGACTTGGCATAAAATAATCTAACATCAAATGTCTAATGTCAAATGTCATACACATAAAAGGTCAAGTGTCTGAATAAAAACTGGCTTGTCAAAGGTCTAGGTCAAAGTGTTTCAAAGAAGGTATAAATTAAAAAAAGAAAAAGTTGAGTTACTAGGTCTTTTTTCCAAATGTGGAGTCAAAAGTTAGGCTCAAAAAAATAGGCATGCACTAAGAGTTTTGGCCAAATGGTGTCAAAATCTAGACTTGAAACAAAGGTTGATGTGATTTAATTTAATCTAAAACATTTGGAAACAACTTTGACATAAACTCAACACACAAAATCAAACATAAACATGATTAGTTGGCATAAGGCATAAGACAAAAGGCTCTTTGAGAAAGGCTATGTTTCTCCCAAATAAAGGTACAAAAAATGATGAGGATAGGATTTAAACAAAAAACTATCAATAGTTTTCATTTTTGGGTAATCGATTAACCAAAGTTATGCAACCCAAAAGACAGTCTGTGTATCAGCCCCATGATTAAGGCCTAAATATAAATTAATCAATGTTTGAATCTAAACTTGACAAGACTAATTTAAAAATCAATGGTGAAAACTAGAATTTGACCAAACAAGCTAGACAAGATTGGATAGCATGACGACATAAGACAAAAGTCCAAATGGTATACATGACATGGTTTGAAACAAATGGTTTTTGGTATAAGGTAAACTAGTCTTGAAACAAATTGAGTAGCCTAATAGTGTAAGCATGCTTAAATGATGTGATCAATGCTATGTTTCAAAAGACTCAAAGGAATAAATGGTTTGACATGATTTGGGCAACATAACACTACCCTCCTTAACTCAAATGGCACACACGCAAACAAGTTTAAATTTTTTGAAGGCACAAGTGTGGTGTAAAACAACTAGCATAATGCCTCTTTAGACAAAATAGTGACATATAGACAAATTGGTTTTGACATGGCTTATACACAAACAAATAAGTTTTAGTCTCAAAAACATACCAAATGATAAAATGATCAAAATACTCTAAATATAATCATCCAAATCCTAGTAAGAGTATGGCATGTGGGGTTGACTAAACTATCAAGTTTTGAATATTTCTATGGGAATCAATTGCACATTGCCTTTCATGCCAAACGATGCAAAAGATAAGCACAAAAATTGGGTGACCATGACATTGGCTAGTTGTAAAAAAGTCTAGTCCTTTCTACAACCACTACATCTTGATGTTTTCTCAGTGTAGTGCGATGTGTAGACACTTAAAATTTGCTACCAATAACCCCTAATCAAGGTTTTGGCCAATTTCCACCTAAAATGCATAATTTGGTCTAAAAACACTAAAACATGCTAAATGATGTGAAATTGACATATTCAAGTACCGATTTTGGCCAGGGTATCCCTAAATGGAGTAATGCAATTTATGGGTTAGCTAACTTTGATCAGTTTATTTCGAGTCAAAATGCTAATTTTGTACCCACATGATATGGACTACTCTTTCCTATCAAATATTTTGCATAAGATGTGTGCCTTTGTTATTTATTATTGGTAACATTATAAATGGTAATATGCATCCAATGCATCTAAAAGTGCCTTCCAATTCCAATCCAATCAAATTTAAGACCAATAACAAGACATTTTGATCAATTTGGGTAGTTTGTGCATAAAGTGCTTAATCATGCTTAAGAGCTAATTAACCCAAATCAAGGCCTAATCAATAATTCCTTGAAAAATTGTTGAGTACTTATTTTTGGAAATGAATATTAAATATTTGAATTATCAGGTGACCTCATTTCTTGGGAAGACATCCCTAGGCCATAAATGCCACAAATATCAGGATTCATGTCCTCTATGCCTCATCAATGCCTTCCATGATGCCTTCCATGCCTCTTAATTGCCCGTTATTCCAATGCCATGATGAGAATAACTAAAAAATTAATTTCAAAAATTGAATTAATTCAAAACCACACATCTCAATCTTGAGATGGACAGTTCAAGTTGATTCTAGACATTCTAAAAAATCTATAAATAGGAGGCCTTACAACATCATTTTTAAGGTTTTTTGATGCAAATTTATAATGCCAAATTGGTTCTAAAAGCTTCAAGCAATTAGTGTTAACATGCCATATTGATTCCAAACCAAACCAAGCCATAATCCAAGGGTGCCAAGGAGAGATGGAGGTAGCCAAGCTTCCATTGCCAAGGACTTTATGAGCACAAGCTGAGCAAACCACTACTACAAAGGAATTTGGAGCATCTAAAGAAGGTGAAAGAATTATTGTGTTTCATTTATTTCTTTTTAATTGTGTTTTCCATTTGATTTTGTTAACTAAGCTCTCTCTAGTGTCTAGGCCTAAAGATGTTATGCTATTAAGGTGCTTATTTTATTTTGTTTTCATTTTGAAACTAACACCATACTAACCATCCTCTCTTAAGTCAAATTCTTAGATCACATAATGGCATGCCTGATGGGACTAAAAACATCCTACACATGAAAGATATCCTTTTGTAACTTTAAAATATTTATTTGAGCTCTTAAAACTCTTACAAATTGTTTTTCTAACTTTATTTCACCATTTTTAGTTGCCACAATTTTTACATAGTAACCAACATTGTTAGAAATACCGACATCGATTACTCAGCTTAACTAACATCGGTCAGTAGAACTGACATCAGTTAGATCTTAGTTAGCCATAATTGATGTCGGTGGTAATAACCAACACTGATCACTATGTTTTTTCAAAAACATAGACTCGAGAGCTTCTCTTCCAAAGTTTATTGTTTCAAACTCAAAAGAGCTTCAAAGATAAATGACATGCTAATAATTTTGTTGTAGGACCAAGCTTAAGATTTGATCAAAACATGTTTAAATCACTTTTACATGCATAAAATTTGATTAAGAACTTTGTTTTGGATGTTTAACAAAGAATTTAGATGTTTTTAATGAATGTTTTTCAAAGTTTACAACTAAGACCAAGGGGTCAAATGAACACCACCAAACATTTTATTTGGGTTTAAAATTAAACACACTTGTCAATTCTTGCTTTCAATAGTTGTTTAGCTGGATTTTTTTTAAAAAAAGAGGATTTTTTCATGTATGCTCTTCCATTTGTCCCTTATAGGGAACCCTTAGAATCAAAAGCACCATTCCTATTGCAAGTAGCCTAGTCCAAAGCTTAGAAAGAATATCATTTAAAGCACTCCCCAAAAACTCATCAAAGTTTGGGTGACATTGAAAATGACCCTAAAGTCTTTCTACTTTCATTCTTTATTTATTTTTATGCATTTTGGCTTGCAAGGGGGATGCCATTACCTCCTGTAAGTTCTTTAGGGAAGCTGTGACTTGGGGTTTCACCTCCTGGCATTGACTTCATTTGGCTCCTTTGGAGTTGCACATGGATGTATCTGCATTTGGACATCACACTATACTGAATGAACAACAAGATGTAGTGGTTATAAAAAGGAATAGACTTTTTTACAACTAGCCAATGTCACAATCACCCAATTTTTGTGCTTATCTTTTGCATTGTTTGACATGAAAGTCATTATGAAATTGATTTCCTTAGAACGATTGAAACCTTGATAGTTTAGCAAACCCCATTTTATCATACCCTTGTTAGGATTTGGATGATTATACTTAGTGTATTTTGGTCATTTTTTCTTGGTATGCTTTTAGACAAAAACTTATTTGTTTGTTCATAAGCCATGTCAAAACAATGGATTTGAGTTATGAAGGGTAGTCTTATACTGCCCAAATCATGTCAAAACATTTTGAACCTTTTAAAGTATTTGAAACATAACATTGACCACATTATTCAAGCATGCTTATGCCATTAGACTGCTCAATTTGTTTCAAAACTAGTTTACCATTGTATCAAAACCATTTGTTTCAAACCATTTTATGTATACCATTTGGAATTTTGTCTTGTGTTATCATGTTGTTGAATCTTGTCTAGCCTATTTGGTAAAATCCTAATTTTCAATGTTGAGTTTTCCATTTGCCTTGTCAAATTTGGATCCAAACATTGATTGATTTCTATTTAAGCCTAATTTCGTAGGGCTGATACATAGATCTTTCTCTTTTGGGTTGCATAAATTTGGTTAATCAATTACCCAAATTTGAAAACTATTGATGGTTTGTTTGTTTAAATGCTTATCTTTATCATTGTTTGTGCCTTTATTTGGGAAAACATAGTTTTTATCCAAGTGTTTCTACGCTAGATTTGCTTTTCACATTCAAGAAAGGGAAATGAGAAACTAAGAAGGAAATGGACGAGGGTTTGTACGTACCCGGATTGTAGACGTGTGCACTAGAATTTAGACGTTGTGAGAACTCCTCTTTGGTTGTGGAGGATGACACCTGAAAGGGAAAGATAGTAAACACGAAAAAAATGTTAGATGACAAAAGGGTGGACTACCAAGCAAGAGCTTGGTCCTAGAAGTGCAAAGGCTTCTTGGGGGATGATAGTCCATTGTTAAAATAGAATGCTAATCAGAAACAAAAAGTGATAAATGATAAAAGACAAAAAGAAAGAACTGAAAGCAAAAGTGTACCTGTTTAGAAGCAATCTACCTTTGCACAGTCGCCGACGTCAATGGTATTACCAGCGTCAGTCAGGTAAGATCACCGATGTCGGTTATGCTGTCGACGTCGGTAGGGGTACTGGACGAGGTTGGTCGGGGCAATAGTCAGGGACGAGGTATAGGTCTAGTCTTGGTCTGCAGAATGGACTGAGGCTTCATCTGAGGGTTAAGGAGGTCTATTTAGAGGTCTGTGAGATTACCTGGAGGTTTGAGGGACTGAGAATGTTATCTGGGACTAGACTGAAAGGGTGACAGGGAAAAATAAAGATGGATGGGAGACAGGGGTCTGAAAAGGCTTTTTAGCCTCTCAGGGAAGGACAAGGCAAGTGGTGGATAGTGGATAGGATATGTAGATGAAATCAAATGATAAAATGAAATGAAACAATGAAACTCTTACCTCTTGCTTGTTGGTTAGAGAATGGAGAAACCTGTTGTCAGAGCTATTGAAGAATCTGCAAATGGAGCTATTGCTTGGAGCTGCTCTGCAAGGTACCTATAGCTGATGGCATTGCTGTGTGAGAGGGAGGAGAAGAAAATACAAATGCAAAAGCGTCAAGAGAGTTCCGTTCGTGGGGGGGGCAGAATGGTTGCAGAAAATGGTCTTGAAGGCTGCCGACACTGGCAAAACCACCAATATCGACCGAATAATGACCAACGTCAGCGGTAGAAGAATGGGCAGAGAAGCTAAAATTAGCCTCTGTCCGTTCTTGCATGCTGCCGGGTCAAGGGGCCGTGAGAAAATGGTCGAGGAAGGCATAAATAGACACAGAAGGAAGGATAAAGGAGAGATTTGGGCAATAAAGGCTAGGAGAGAGGTGGGGGGATCCAAGGAGGGGATCCAAGGTGGCAAGGGTGAGGTGGAAGAGGGGCCACTAAATTAAAATATTTAAGTTATTTTAATTTAATGAATGGAGGGGGCTAAGGTAAGGGTTAGGATATGGGTTAAGGGAGACAAGGGGGGAGGATGAAAGATGACCAAGGTGCAGACACGTTTTTGGTGTCTACATTTGCCCCTTTTTGTTTTGTTGGTTGTTCTTGACGAACTGCAAGATAAAAATAGGAGTTAGTTACCCCAGAAATGGGATAAGGTGTTCCCCCCTCAAAGCAGGAGTCAAGGGAAGGAAACCTGAGATCGAGTGTCGATTTGACAGAGAGATGGATAGAGAGAGGGTGAGTGTGAACGCTGTAATAGTTGTGATTGTGCGTATACCACTTCACGGGATGGTCAAGTCAAATTGTCGCAGGTCGAGAGTCGAGGAGTGCCAAAATTGAAATAACTGGGCCCCAGCATTTGGTTGTAGCTAATTAGTTTATTCAATCTAAGCTGAAGCTCCAATGGTCATCGTGTTCTAGGTATCCCAGGCTCAGGAAGTGCTCCCAGAAACACGAAAATGTCACAAGTAGTGGGGATCAACCGGCTTGTGATCCTATACTTGTGAAGGTCAAAATGTGGTCTGCGCATAATTTTGCTAACCATTCGTGGGGTGGCATACATGCAAAAAAAATCAAGGCAACATTGTCTTGGAAGTGGTCATGGTCGGAGGAGATAGGCATGATCTCCAATGGTCATTGGTCGAGGCGGGTGGATGGACGAAAGGATGTGGCCGAGCTAACCTCAGAAGACTGAGTGCTGCCTACATAGCCCTTGTAGAAGGGCCTCAAGCCAATGTAGTTCTCCCTAAAAGGGAGGAAGGGTCAAAGTGGTCGAGGGTCTGGTCAGGGTCAAGGTCATGGTTAAAGGAGAAGAATATGGTTTGTCCATCAGGTAGACAAACAAACGAGGGTGGTCGAGCTAACCTCAGAAGACATCATGTCATCTGAGTGTTGCCTACATAGCCCTAGTCTTAGGGCCTCAGACCAATGTAGTTCAGATAGAAGGGTTCGAGTGGTAGACAGGTGGTCAAAGTGGTCGATAGACTGGTCTTGGTCAAGGTCAAGGTTGAGTGATAAAGAAAAAAGAGATTTGTCCATCAGAGAGATGAACAAACAGGATGGCTGAGCTAACCCCAGAAGACATCATGTCATCTGAGTGCTGCCTACATAGCCCCAGTCATAGGGCCTTAGACCAATGTAGTTCAAACAAGGAGTCAAAGAGGTCGATAGGTTGGTTTGGTCATGTGTCTAAATGATGAGGAGAAAAAGATGTTACAGCCTTTTCCATGTGGTGTATTTTGTAACGTTGGTTGAGGGGTCTTTCATCCCTAGCAATTTTCCATATTTGTGATGGATGTATGCTAAAAATGAATTGAGGTCTATTTATGCTTCAACAAGTATTGGTTTATGCTTAACATAAATTGTGTCCGGTCGATAGTTTCCATGTGTATTGGTGTCCATAGAAACTAATGTGAATAGGCTATATGAGTGGTCTGAAAAGAGTCGGGTTGAGCTGGTTTGACAAATGATGAAGTTCGAATGTGACCAAAGTGTAAAGGAAGTGAAAGACATATTCGCCCTTTCATTGACAAGGACCAAAATGACAACATAGATAGGGGTTGTTAGAACCAAGAGCCCCATTCATGCGTTGTGTCGTTGACCATGAGTTGTGTTAGAGTGGTAATCGAATCACTTTGACATTAAAGTGAGCTCGAAGTCCCTTGAGCAGGTGTTATGAAAAGAGGAGGATAGGGTAACCCATTTTAAGAGCAGGGATAACCTTGTCCCTTTTTATAGGAGACCCTGAGACAACTACAATCCAAGTCTACGACCATTTTTTTTTGGTGCAGACTGATCAATGCGGGAAGTCTACATAGAGATGTCATTTTGCTTGGTGGTCATTTGTGAAGCTGATCGATGTGGGAAGCTTCTAAAAAAGTGATGTTTATAGCAAGATTTAATCATAGGCATCCTTCGATGGAGTGGTCTATATTTTTGCTTTATATATAAGGGCTTTGAATAGCTGTCCTTCGAGGGAGCAGTATGCCTTTTAATTTGGTGACCTTGGATATGTTTTGACATCTTGATTTTTTTTGATAGAATTTGGAGTCATGGACAAGACTATAGAAGTTCAAGGGGTCCCTTTTATTAGGACAAAGCATCCATGCATCATAAAAGGGTTATAGAGGATTTGTTAAGGGGAATAGGGTTGAAAGGAATGGGAATTAAGAGGACGGGGATTGCTCAAGGGACGAGCTCAAGTTAAATGTCAAGTGGACGAGTACTCGACTAGCAGTAGAATGGTCGCAGATGCAACGCATTGAGAGGCTCAAGTTCTGGTCGTCCGTTAAGAGAGGACAGACGATAAGTCCCTGACCCATACTTGTGCATGATGATAAAAGGTCCAAGCCAATTAGGGGTGAATTTACCTCATTTATTTCGCTCCATATTGGTGAAATGCTAGTTTTCTTTGAGAATGAGGTCTCTGATGTTGAAATCTTGTTCTCACAGATTTTTGTCATAGGCTCACTTGATGCAATTTTGATAGACATGGAGATGGTTGAGGGCAGCAAGATGATGCTCATCAAGTAACTCAAGTTGAGCTAAGCGATCTTGATGAAAGTCATCATTGGAGAGAATGTCATGCAGGGAGATGTGGAGAGATGGGATCTGTACTTCGAGAGGTAGGAGAGCCTCTGTTCCGTACACGAGAGAGAAAGGGGTAGCACTCGTAGAGGTTCAGATGCTAGTGCGGTAAGCCCACAAAGTGAAGGGAATGTGAATGTGCCAATCCCTTCTAGTGTCGTTGACCACCTTCATGAGAATTTTAGTGAGAATTTTGTTGGAAGCCTCAGCCTGCCCATTTGCTTGTGGGTAATAAGGTGAAGAAAAGCTGAGCTTGATGCCAAATGAGTTGCAGAGTTTTTGGACGGTCTTGTTTTTGAAGGATTTGCCATTGTCGGTGATGATTTTGTGAGGGACACCGAAACAATAGATGATGTGGCTGCTGATGAAGTCGATAATCTTGTCGGCTTTTGTGGAGATGAGAGGAATGGCTTCCACCCACTTGGTGAAATATTTAGTGGCAGTGATGATGGACTGATGACAAAGAGACAAGTGAGGGTTAATCTCACCGATGAGATCTAAGCCCCACTGAGAAAAAGGCCAAAAATCCTGAGCAACTTTTAAGGCATGGCTAGGGAGATGAAGCAAGTTAGCATGCTGCTAACACTTGATGCAATGCTGAACATAGTCACTACAGTCTTGATGAAGAGTGGGCCAATAATAGCCCAGACGAAGGATGCGCTTGGCAACCGAATTCCTACTAAAGTGTCTGCCACAAATCCCGTCGTGGACTTGCTTAATGGCATGAGATGCTTCAGTGGAGGTGAGACAGCGAAGAAGGAGGCCGTCAAAGCCTCGCTTATAGAGAAGACCCCCTAGCATGGTGTAGCGAGCTGTGCGTTTGATGAAAGCTCGCCGCACATTGCTAGAGAGATGGAGAAGAATGATAGAATGAGATAAGTAGTCCACAAGTTGGTTATACCAATCATCTCGTGGACTAGAGTCTATGGTGTTGACATGGTTGATGTGAAGAGAAATGTATGAAGGTAGCAACACACAATGCACCGTGACAAAGAGTCTGGATGAAGATGGGATATGTGAGGCGAGAGAAGCCATGGTGTCAGCAAACTTGTTTGTGGAGCGCAAAACAGTCTGCAAGAGGTAATGGTCAAAAGAGGCGAGGAGAGTGTCAACATGATTTTTGTACCTTTGTAAAATTTCATTTTTATAGAGGTATGAACCGTTGACTTGATTGACGATGAGCTGCGAGTCGCTGAAGATGTTGATGGTCTTGATGTTGAGAGAAAGGGCGGTTTGAAGTCCCAAAATTAAGGCCTCGTATTCAGCCATATTATTGGTACAATCAAAGTCAAGCTTGAAAGATAGAGGCATGGGCTCTCCTTCGAGTGGGATGAGAATGACTCTCGCACCCCCACCAAGTTGACATTTGGAGCCATCGAAGAACATGGTCCTTTGATAGACAGTGTCATCAGTGGAAAGCGCGGTGATGGATTCGTCAAAAAAATCACACTGTAAAGGTTGATTGTCAGGAAGAGGGGCATCTGCCAGTTGGTTAGTGATAGTTTGCCCCTTGATAGATTTTTGTTGGATGAATTCGAAGTTGAATTCATCAAGCAACATGAGCCACTGAGCCATACATTGATTTTGATATGGCTTGGAGTGCATATACTTGAGAGGGGCGGTGTGAGTGATGACAAAAGTCTTGTGGTTGAGAAGATAGTGGTGAAGCTTGGTTGCGGCAAAGACTAACGCCAAATAGAGTTTCTCGGTACGAGTATACTGAGTTTCATAGTCAACCAATGTTTGGCTAATATAGTAGACTGCTTACTCATGGTGATGCTCATCTCGGTGCGCGATCATGGCACCTAACGAATGGTTGGTGGCAGAGATATAAAGGTAGAAGGGCTGGTCATCTTTAGGTAGAATGAGGACTGGTGGAGAGACCAGATAGCATTTGAGGGCTTCAAAAGCCTCTTGACAGTCCTTATCCCATTTAAAGGAGATGTCCTTCTTAAAGAGATGATGAAAAGGTTGGCAGTGGTTAGAAAGCTGCGAGATGAAGTGGCGAATGGACTGGAGCTTCCCTTGTAGACTGCGAAGCTACTTGAGATTGATCGGAGGCAGCATCTCGAGGATAACACGGATCTTGGTGGGATCTATCTCGATGCCACAAAAGGAAACGATGAAGCTAAGGAGCTTGCCTGAGAGGACCCCAAAGATGCATTTCTTGGGGTTAAGGCAGACATTGTATTGTAGAAGGCGAGAGAAGATGATCTTGAGGATGGTTAAATGGTCAGGGCGAAGCTTGGACTTGCTGAGAAGGTCATCCACATAGTCCTCCATGATTTTATGGAGGAGATCATGGAAAATGTAAGTCATGGCGTGCTGGTATGTGGCACCTACATTCTTCAAGCTGAAAGGCATGACCCGATAGTAGAATTTCTCCTATGGGGTGATAAAGGTAGTCTAGTGCTGGTCTTCCAGAGTGATCAAGATTTGATTGTATCCTGAAAACCTGTCCATGAGAGATAGCATCTCATGGCTGGCCGTGAGATTAACAAGCTGGTCAATGTTAGGAAGAGGGAAGTCATCTTTGGGACATGCTAGGTTAAGGTCGTGATAGTCTGTGCAGATCCAGATCCCCCTAGTTGCTTTGGTGACTGGGATGATGTTAGTGACCCACTGCGGATAATCGATGGGTTGGATGAAAGAGACAAAAAGAAGGCATTGAAGCTACTCTTTGACAATGAGTGCAATGTGAGGATGCATCTTTCAAAGATTTTGCCTAACAGGCTTAGCTTGTGGTTTGGTGATGATGTTATGGGTAGCAATAGTGGGGTCGATAATAGGCATGCCACTGTAGGTCCAGGCAAAGGCCTTGCTATGGTCTGAGAGGAACTGGGTGTAGTCTAGCTACTCTTGAGCATCTAAAGATTGGCCAATCTTTAAGACATGAGAAACATCAGAAGGGAGGTTGATGTCAATAGTTGATTCATTTAACATAACCTAGGTTTCAGAAGGGAGGGAGCGCTGGATGAAGGAGTCGTCAGTGCCCATGTAGGATAGAATGGCGTTGTCGTCGATGCAGTGAATAATGTGAATGGTCGCTGACTCATCCTCTATCATGCTGGGATAAATAAGAGGGAGAGACCTGGACACCCCATTGAGCTGATAAGTCAGGGGTTCCAGGCGGATGGTGTTTATGGAAAAAAAACTAGGAGGGATGGAAACCACCGACTCCGTAGGTGAAGGAGGAGGGATAGGTGAGCCTGGAGGAGATTGGTCAATGGTTGGCTCAGGGCAAAGGTCTGAAGAGGCCTGAGTGGGGTCATGGTATCCCAAGCCATATCATTTCTTGGCATCGTCATCGTTGAGCAGCTTGATGGGCTGATGGGAGCCTTGCTCATAGTGTCTGAAACCAAAACCCTTCCATGCACACCTATAAAGGTAAGTGTGTGCAAAGGTGGGGTTGCCAAGAAATGAGAAGTCTAATGTGAATGGTTGGGGTGAAGGGAGAGGGTTGCCATTAGTAGGAGCTTGATTGAGCCCCCCATAGACAAGATTGGTTCAGAGGTGAGGAGGACCATAAGGCACGACCATCTTGATCCGATGGTCGTAACTGGGGTTGTGGTGAAGGCATCCATACTCTTGCAAAGCTTGGAACATGTCTAAGGTCAACAAGCGATATTCCCCAAGTGAAAGTCGTTGGAAGATGTCTTCCATGGGGTCTTTGGTCGTCGCTTGAAGAGGAGGGGTGAGGGGGATCACTGGTTGCAAACTAGTTGAAGCTTCTGCGGATGGAGGCGGTGCCGGGGTTGATGGCTTGATAGGAATGAGGACGTCATTTGGACGGTAGGTGGTGTTACAAGTTTTGAAGGGTGAAGGGTCAGTGGGAATGGTGTGGACTTGCCCGTTATGCTCAAATTTCACACAACAGTGCAGGGTGGAGGGGACACAGGCCATAGCGCGGATCCAAGTCGGCCCAACAACATGTTGTATTAAAACTCTCCTTCAATGATATAGAAGAGCTCCGAGACTGTGCATGGACCAATGCGAATGTGAAGAACGACTGTGCCAATGGTCATGGTGGTGGTGTCATTGAAGGAGTGCAAGATTGCATCAGTTTTAGACATGCAATTCTTGGGAAGAGCCAATTGATCAAAGGCATGGGTGGAGATAATATTGATGCTGGTGCCTCCATTGATCATAATGCGTTTAATGCATGTATGATCAACATAGGCAGTGATGAAGAGGGTAGTGTCCTGATCTTCTGTGTTGGATGTGAGAATCTCAGAATCGTTGAATGTGATGGAGGCAACAAGAGATAAAGAGTGGATGAGGGCAGTGAGTGGTTGGGGGTCCTCAGGTTGGACCTCTGCTATCTACAAGGCTCGGATGAGGGCTTGACGATGCTGAGGTGAGGTTTGGATGAGGTCATAAAGGGACATCTTTATAGGTGTCTGGTGAAGTTGTTTTAACATGGAGTCATGAATTGGCCTGAAAGAGGAAGAAGAAGAAGGCTGAGATGCGCCAAGGATAGAAATTTTAGGCTTAGGCATGAGAGGTGGTTTAACAAAAGGGTAGGTCCAAGGAATGGGAGCTTTTTCTTTCGCCTTGTCCTTTTGTGACATAGTGGTTATATGGATGGCATTGATTTTAAAGATAGGAGGTGAAGAAGGGGTCATGGCCTGCTGGTGAGATGTTGATGTGGTTGAAGAGGTTGGATGGGAAGGTGTCGGGAGTGGGTCAAGAGTGTCCTCAAGGAGAAGAGTGTCCTTCTCTATATAGCGGTGAATGACGGTCTTGAGGGCACAACAAGTCTCGGTATCGTGTCCTGGCATACGATGGTATAAGCAAATCTTCGTGTCGTCGAACCAGGAGGGCTTGGACCTGAGAGGTTGGAAAGGCTTGATGGGTGGGAGGGTTATGCTGGAAGTTTGTAAAAGTCAGTGCAATATCAATGAGTATGAACCCACTAAAGGGTCTGTGCTAGTTGATGTGTGCGATGCTGGTGAATTTTGCTTAGGTGGAGTTGGAGGAGGTTTTCGTACCACCTTTTGGGTTGATGGTACGGTGATAGGCAGAGATAACACTTTTTTCGTGAGAAGTATCACCTTTTAAGGAGAGGGTAGGCTGGAGGTAGGTAAAGAAAGCAAAAGAGGCAACTGGTTTTGATTAGAGGTCAGAGTGGGAAGGACTCTGGTTAGGGTCGAAGGATGGGGGCCCAAAATGGAAGGCAATGGTGACAGGGGAGGAGGCGTTCACTTCTATGGTCTGGCAGTCTTCTTCAACTTGGTTGGAAGACTACTATTGGTCGAGGTCTGGTCTAAGTCCACCTTCACTTGCAGGTGAGTGAGGGTAGAGACAGGGTGAACGCCAAGTGACTTGATAGGTTTTGATGGGGTAGATGCAGGTTTAGAAGAGGGAGTCTGGTCTTTGTTGAGAGTCTCAGGAGATTCTTCCTTGGGAGGATTGGCAGCATGAGATGAGAGGGCACGAGCATGTTGAAGAGCTTTAAGACGCTCCCACAATCCCTGATGCTCCACTTTCCTTGAAGGGAGAAGTCTGATTTTCTCCACTAGTCGGGAAAATGGTTGAGAGGATGTTGGATGAGGTTTGGGTCCTTGAGAAGATGTTGATGGTTGTGGGGCCAAAGATGAGATGGGTGCAGCAGTCTCAGACCCATGGCATGATGAAGTCGTGACAGATTCATCCTTGGTTGGAGATGAAGGAGAGGTAGGTTCTTTCCTGGGTGGAAAAGAAACTGGAGAATGAGGCTCCTCATGCGGGTAAAGGGCAGGGATGATGGTGCCCTCCACTTGCGATCGAGGAGTAAGAAGGGTCGGGTCCTCCATAGGCAGCAAGAAGGAGGATGGTGAGACCGGTGGTGCCGATAAGGTTGAGGCGTCCTCCATGATGAGAGAGGTTGACAGAGAACTAACTGAGGAAAGAGGTTCATCCACATGTGATGGACTGATAGATGGACTAACCTCTTTAGGTTGGTCGGGGATGAAGGGTGAGACCGTATTGACTGTTTGAATGTTGTGTTCATGAGTTTCGTTAATTGAGGTCTGGACATTGTTTTGGGTCGGTGGATGATTGAGGAATGGTTGCTTGAAGATGTCGATGCCCTGATTAG
Organism: Torreya grandis; assembly: GCA_037957365.1. Taxonomy (NCBI): domain Eukaryota; kingdom Viridiplantae; phylum Streptophyta; class Pinopsida; order Cupressales; family Taxaceae; genus Torreya; species Torreya grandis. The sequence continues at coordinate 1,584,258 of JARHVA010001559.1, read as the reverse complement.
GGGGTGCATTGGGATTGTCTAGGATGAGGTCACCCTTTTCAAGCATGTCTTGGATTATGTTTTTAAGGGTCTTGAAGTTTCTCGTGTCATGTCCTTTAACACAGTGGTAGTTGCAAAAGTCATTTTACCTATACCACGCAGGGATGGCGTGTGAGGGATCAAATTGTGGAGGTGGTCGGATCTGGGGGAGATTGAGAACCCCTTGTTTAACAAATTTTTCTAGCACATACGCGTATAATTCTCTGAGAGGAGTATACTGTCATTGTACGTATCTCTGCTAGAATTGGCAGGTGGCACTCTGAAATGTGGATGGCTCAGGCCAATTGTTTGAAGGCAAAGAGGATGAAGGTCTAACGACCACAGCGTTAGCTGAAGCTTTAGACTTAGGATTGAATTATAAAGGTTTAGAAGAAGAGGAGTCATTGGTCTTAGAATTGAGATTCTTGCTCCGCAACTTGACTTTATTCTCCTCGATGGCATGTAATTTAAGTTTGTGGGCCATCGTGAAGGCTTCATCAAAGGTGCGGAAGGTCTGAACCTGTAAGGTGGAAGAAATATGTTTGGCGCAGGCTTGGGAGAAAAGTTCAATAAGTTCGCGTTGGGGTAAGGAAAGGAGAGTTGATTGATGAGGCCTCTCCAGTGAGCAACGAAGTTAGTTATGGATTTGTCTTTGAATTGGCAGATAGAATAGAGGTCTGTGATTGAGACCTTCTTGGTGATGTTGATGGAGAAGTGATCAAGAAAGAGCTGGGCTAGTTGTGTGAATGTGAAGAGAGAATGGCTAGAAAGGGAGCTGTACCAGTCAAGTGCAACACCATAGAGAGACATAGGAAACATGCATAAAAGCAATGCATCATCATGGGCAATAAGGTAACAAGCATGTCTGAATGCCTGTAAGTGCTGTTGTGGGTCTTTCTTGCTTTGAAAATAAGAAAATTTAAGAAGTTCCCACTGGCTGGGATATGGCCTGATCGGGATAGAAGGATGAATAGGCTCATTGCAAATTTGCTCATATGAGAGAGCATTGCGTGAGCCAAAAATGGAGGTCTCTAGGCTAGACATCTTGTCCATCAACATTTTGATGATATCTGCTGACAGATTGGCGGGTGGAGTGCCCCCTAGGTTGTAGGGCGCTTGAAAGAGGCTAGAGGAGGCATACGACGTAGTTGGTTGTGCCTGTAAGGGCACAACGTAGGGATAACTAGTCGTAGGGATATAAGAGAAGACTAAGGGTGGTTGGGTAGAAGGCATAGCTAGGGTCAATGTTGCCATGAGAGGTTGGATTGTGGTAGCAGGGGCCGATGGATAGGTAGCCACCCTGGTGTTGATAGGGGCTAGGGTAGGCGGAATAGAGACGACTAGATTCTGGAAGGGGGTAGAGAGTGGTTGAGTGGGCTAAGGTTGATAGGGGGCCAAAACCCTGGTGGAAGTGGGCCCAAAGATAGAGGGAGAGGCCACACTTGGAAGGTTGGTCAATCTCTGGTCATTGGTCGAGGTGATAGCTTGGGTGTCTAAAGGTTAAACTACAGATGCTATCGATACGGCCACAGTTGCGACAAGAGAGGTCGACATTTTGTAAATTAGATTGCCTAAGGAGTCTTGCATTTGGCTATGTGCGAGATAGTGCTGCAAGGCTTTGACATTGAGGTCTAAGAATCATGTAAAATCTTGGTCCCCTTCTGGGATAATAGGAGTCTGGGGTAGGGTTGGGCGAGTAGGAGTTCTTTCAGTCTCCGAGTGGAACTCCATTATAGGATCGGTTATGTATGGGGTAGACGGAAGCGGTTGATGCCTCGCGTGGTTGAATAGAGCCTTGGCTTGACTGCGAGTTAGAACCATTCAAGGCAAGAAAGGTCATCCTCATAAGCTCAAACAAGCAGATAAGAATAGAAAAGATGAAGAGCATAAGCAAATCCTAAGCGTTAAATCCCTAGAAATTTATTAGGATCATGGTGGCTTATGCCTTAGAAATGTGTGTAAGAAGATTGGCTTTTGAGACGGGTCCTAGAAGAGGTAGTCTATGGATGGTTTTGGGTTAGTTATGGTGCTCAAAAGTCTGGGTTAGGTTCCGTACATGGCCTGGTGCTAAGGAGCAAGCTCCCCTCACTTCACGAGCCCGATGATAAGCTGGTCTCGCTTAGCCAAAATATACTTTCCCTAGAGATTAGACTCTGCCAGAGAATAGAGTGGGCTTTCCCCTTGGTGATGAAATCCAAGTAGGATCGCCGAGACGGGTAAGGTATCCGCTAGGGGATGAAATCCCAGTCGGGCCTTGTCTCAGGTAAGTTTGATGTTTGATTTAGTGCAAGTGGTTCGGTTGTGTAACATCAAGTGGACTATGATTAATTCAATATGCAGTTTATTAATTACTAAGTGTGGACTAAGAAATGCAAGCAAGCAGAAATGCAATGCTATGTGTTTTAAGCCCCAAGTTGAAATGTTAAGTTTAGATGAAAACAAGTTGAGAAAGGGTTGAATGATATGATTTTTGACTAGTCTAGAAACGCAAGAAAAGAAAAAAAAGTTCTTTTTATTCCTGCTTATGATGTCATTTAGAAGAGAAGAAAGAGGTGAAAAGGGAGGATCCTAATGTACCCTATATGAATGAAAAAAAAAGAACCCAAGGAAGAACCTAATGTCCCAGCGGGTGTGCCAGAATGTTTCTACGCTAGATTTGCTTTTCACATTCAAGAAAGAGAAATGAGAAACTAAGAAGGAAATGGAAAAGGGTTTGTACGTACCCGAATTGTAGACGTGCGCACCAGAATTCAGACATTGTGAGAACTCCTCTTTGGTTGTGGAGGATGACACCTGAAAGGGAAAGACACTAAACATGAAAAAAATGTTAGATGACAAAAGAGTGGACTGCCAAGCAAGAGCTTGGTCCTAGAAGTGCAAAGGCTTCTTGGGAGATGACAGTCCACTGTTAAAACAAAATGCTAATCAGAAATAGAAAGTGATAAATGCTAAAAGACAAAAAGAAAGAACTGAAAGCAAAAGTGTACTTGTTTAGAAGCAATCTGCCTTTGCACAGTCACCGACGTCGATGGCATTGCTGGCATCAGTCAGATAAGATCGCCGATGTCGGTTATGCTGCCGACATCGGTAGAGGTACTGGACGAGGTCAGTCAGGGCAATAGTCAGGGATGAGTTACAGGTCTGGTCTTGGTCTGCAGAATGGACTGAGGCTTTGTCTGAGGGTCAGGGAGGTCTATTTAGAGGTCTATGAGATTACCTAGAGGTTTGAGGGACTTGTTTTGGGTCTGAGGGACTGAGAATGTTGTCTGGGACTGGACTGAAAGGGTGACAGGGCAAAAGGAAGATGGATGGGAGACAAGGGTCTGAGAAGGCTTTTTAGCCTCTCAGGGAAGGACAAGGCAAGTGGTGGATAGTGGATAAGATAGGTAGATGAAATCAAATGATAAAATGAAATGAAATAATGAAACTCTTACCTCTTGCTTGCTGGTTGGAGAATGGAGAAACCTGTTGAAAAACCTGCAAATGGAGCTGTTGCTTGGAGCTGCTCTTCAAGGTACCTATAGCTCCTGGCGTTGCTGTGCGAGAGGGAGGAGAAGAAAATATGAATGCAAAAGCATCAAGAGAGTTCTGTTCACGGGGGGGGCCCAGAATGGTTGCAGAAAATGGTCTTGAAGGCTGCTGACGCTGGCAGAACCACCGACGTCGGTCGAATAATGACCGACGTCGACGACAGAAGAATGGGCAGAGAGGCTAAAATTAGCCTCTGTCCGTTCTTGCACGCTGACAGGTCAAGGGGCCATGGGAAAATGGTCAAGGAAGGCATAAATGGATGCGAGAGGAAGGATAAAGGGGAGATTTGGGCAATAAAGGCTAGGAGAGAGGTGGGGGGATCCAAGGTGGTAAGGGTGAGGTGGAAGAGGGGCCACTATATTAAAATATTTAAGTTATTTTAATTTAATGAATGAAGGGGGCTAAGGTAAGGGTTAGGATATGGGTTAAGGGGGACAAGGGGGGAGGATGAAAGATGACCAAGGTGCAGACATGTTTTTGGTGTCTACACCAAGAGCTGTTTGTCTTATGTCTTATGCCAACTGATCATGTTTAGGTTTGATTTCATGTGCTGGGTTTATGTCAAAATTGTTTCCAAATATGTTAGATTAAATCAAATCACATCATGCCTATTTTTTTGAGCCTAGATTTTGACTCCATGTTTGGACAAAAGACCTAGCAACTCAAATTTTCACTTTCTAAGTTTAAACCTTGTTTAGATCACTTTGACCTAGACCTTTGACATGCCAATTTTTATTCAGATGATTGACCTTTTATGCGTATGACATTTGACAATTAGACATTTGACGTTAGAATTTTTTATGCCAAATTTTAGCAAAAAATCATTTTGGAGATACAACTCCACTTTCAAACCAAATTGGAGATATATCTCCACTCCTTCAATCAATTTGGACCAAGTTTGAACCATTTATCCTTTGGACATAGTTTTTTTAGAGTTTGTAGAACTCTAAGCCTCTTTGTTTCAAACCTTTCATTATTTACGTGGACATGTCTAACTAAACTTATGGTGGAGTCACTTACAATCCAACATATGATAGAATGGCTACACAAAATTACTTTTATGGCTTTTGTCAAGACCCCAATGATGCTAATATGGTTTACGAGATAGATTTCTATCCGCCTTATATTAATCATTCATGGGAACAAAGTCGTGAAGTAACTTATGATCCAAATCAAGACCTTTATTGGTATGAAGAGGCTTGTGAAGAGGAATTTGAAGACCCAACTATAGATAATGTTTTTTGGGATATGAATCCATACCCTCTTTTAAAAAATTATTACATGGAATATAGTTAAGAACTGACTTATGAGCCAACTCATGCTTGGGATGATATGGTTTATGAGGAAGACTTGGATGCTTTTGCTTCTGCAAAAAATTAAGTTTCATGATGTCCTTTTATTATCTGATCATTGGTTACCCCTAATCCTCCTTTAGATTATATGAGCTATCAAGCTCCATAATATCCAAGGAATACCATTTTTATACCAGGATCTCATCCATTGGCTTGTGTGAGCAACCAAGCTCCACAACACCCCTTCATCATTCTAGGACCTAGTCCTTTGGCTTATGTGAGCAACCATGCCCCACAAATCCCTATTGTTACCATCTTAGATCTTTGTCCTTAGGCTCATGCAAGAAATTATGCTCCCCAATGCCCTACCATTATCTAACCACAAGTCATTCCTCGTCAAATACAAATCCCAACCAAATCTCAACCGATCCAATCATTCAAAAACCAAGATATGTTTAAAACTAGTATTTTCCAATTTATTGGAAACTAAGGCCAAGAGAACCAACCAATATGAGATGTTTTTATTAAATCAACTATTTATGATAAGCTAGCCTATGATAAATTGCATATTAATCCCATACTAGTTTTCAAGGAGTCTCACTCTGACAAGCCAATCTTTACTGAATCACTTCTTAATGATTATAACTGCATTTGGGTAAATCATTACCTCAACCATGTGCCTATTGTTCAAGAACCTCCTATTAACAAGCTAGTCTCTGAGGAGTTATCTCTTGACCTATTTTCCATCTTAGAGGAGTCTCACTTTGACAAACTAGTTTTTGTGGAGCTCATTATGCCATCATAGGCTATTACTTATCCAAAACCAAATATTCAACAAGACATCATTGTAACAGAGTACCCATCAAATGAAGAATCAAAATTAGAGCCAGGTTTTATTTTTGAACCAAAATCAAATTTAGCATCAGAATCAAAATCAACATCAGTCTTAATAATAGATTCAGAGTCCCTTGAGTTAAAATTAAATTCAAACAAATAATATGTTCATGGTTGTTAAAAAATTGGTTACGCTTTCCTTGTAGATCAATTTTAATATATATTTTGATCCTTCTACAATTTTTGAGGATGAGTACTTAAGCTTCAACATAAGTTCTCCTAGTATCTTCTACGAGGATTGTGCAACCTCTCCCCATTTCATTACCATTTCATAGGCCATTACCACAACTAAAATAGCCATATTATTAACATTCCATCTCCCATAAGTGTTAATTGGGACTGAAAGAATCACACTTTGTCGAACTGCATCCATGGTGACATAATAGTTGAAGAAGAGTAAGGATGCCAAGACAACATTCATGTAGTAGAGGAACACTCTCCTAGTGAAACCTTTTCAAAGGTGATAAGGGACAATCCAAGTCAGAACTCAACATCTTTTAGTGAGACTTTTTTGGAAGCACTAGAAGACAATCAAATCAAAAGTCAAACTTGATAGGATGAAAGATATCTTGCCATATCAACTATCACACTACTTTCATAGACCCAAGCCAAAAACATGTACCATGGCATTGCCATTGCCATTGTTACATATCTATTTTCCATTGTCAAAGTACCCAACCATTCACCCCATCACTTGGGGGAAATCCTCTTATCATTTTATCCAATCTATAAAAAACCATCATTATCCTTAGTAAGACCATACCATCCTATCATTTCATTTCTATCTAGACCAAAGCCTATTTTTAGTCATCATACCCAATCCTATTTTGATCTTAGATACTTTGGTTCTTTTTGCACTTTTTGTGAGAGGATTCTGATCAAGTTTCAATAATCAATCCAATCTATGTTTACAATGATAGTCTATGAAAGTAGTGTGACAGTTGATCTGGGAAGATATCTTTCATCCTATCAAGTTTTTTATAACTGCATATGGGCAAATTAGTATTTCACTAGTCATGCTACTAATTATAACCATCTATGGGTAAATTAGTGTCATTGACCTATGCCATTGTATCTTAGTTATAACCACTTATGGGAAAACTAAGGGCAACACTTGTTTATCATGCATTACCACATCACTTTGCCATCGTTGTTTTCATTTGACTGGCCATTTGCTAGATTTGAAAACTTGTTGGGACCTAGTTGGTTTTTACCCACCTTTTGTGTGGATGGAATTACTATGAATTGAGGTCATTTTGAGACTATGTGGGTCATGCTCAATTCATTTTGAGGTACCTCAGTCCCCCTTTCCATACATTCTCACCATTTTGTGAGAAACCTAAGCCAAATGCTCTCACCATTTTGTGAGAAAGTATCTTGTCATTCTCTAATGAGTTAAGATACCTCAAAGTTTTCAAAAACATTTGTCCTATCTAAGCCTAGTCAGTTATCTTCGATACACCTTACTAGGGCATGGTCATTCTTAGGATGCTTTTTTTTGCTTTTATTTTTAGGCTTTTTATTTATTTATTTATTTCAAGTTGTTTGTTCGTTTGTTTTTCTATTTGTTTGTTTGTTTATTCACTTACTTGTTTATTTGCTTTCAGTACTATTTCCTTAAATCAGTCTATATATGTTCATTGGGTGATTCTTTGAGCACATTATTCTTGAGTCCATTCATATTCATATATCAACATTGTCATCACGATTTTTATCATTGACGCATTGTTTTCAAGCGTTTATTGGATTGGGAGTTAGTCCTTATGCATATTTTGGCCAAGTCTTCATGGTATTCTATCATGAAGCCTACCATCATATGCTACAACAAAAATTAGCTTCACAAAGGTCTACAATCAATGGAGATATAGAAGTTTCTCCTTAGCACTTTGGCAAATCCTCCCACCCACCTTGATCAATATAAACTATTAACCATTTTAGTTGTATCATTGTTAATAAGGATGAACATCTCCTCATTGATAGGTATAATTGAATCATTCACACTGATCAATCTTATTCTTCTATTCATCTATTTCATCACTTTGCACATGCTCATCTTTAATATGTATTCCAAGTTATATCCTTGAGTTATGCTTGCCAATCATCCCTAACTGGGGCACCATCAATTTTAGCCAATACAAGTCATCTTCATGATTATAATCGCCTATGGGCAAATCATTATTTTAAATTTTATTCCTGATTATAAGTGATTTTGGATAAATTAGCATCCTTTTTACATCAATACATGCAAGTATTTTCTCATTTGGATTAATCTCAACCATGGATTGATTATACCTTTATTCCTATTTTTGTTGAGAGACCATCCATCAATAAATGTGATAGCCACTCCCTCGAAGGTGAATCATCTTAGGCTTCCCAAAACTATTTGGAGCTTTGTTCTTCAACCATCATCTTCTTTTTTGGCATACAAGCCATCTCTCATTATTTGAGAAGACATTAATTTGACTATGGTTTACAACATCTTTCCAAATAAGGGAAAACTGTAGACACCTAAAATTGGCCATTGATAACCTCCAATCAGGGTTTTGGCTAATTTCCATCCAAAATGCATAAATTGGCCTAACAACACTAAGACATGGTAAATGATATGAAACTGATATATTCAAGTGCTGATTTTTTTTAGTGTATCACTAAATGGGGCAATGTAATTTATGGTTCAGCTAACTTTGATCAGATCATTCTGAGTCAAAATACTAATTTTGCACATGCATGCTCTAGATTGCTCTTTCCTATCAAATATTTTACACAAGATGTGTGCCTTTGTTATTTTTTATTGGTAATATTGTAAATGGGAATACATATCCAATGCATCTGACAATGCATTCCAATTCCAATCCAGTCAAATTTAAGACAATAACAAGTCATTCTGATCAATTTAGGTAATTTGTGCATAAAGTGCCTAATCATGCTTAAGAGATAATTAACCCAAATCAAGGCCTATTCAATAATTCCATGAAAACTTGTTAAATAATTATTTTTGGAAATGAATATTTAATATTTGTATCATCATGTGACCTCATTTCTTGGGAAGACATTCCTAGGCCATAAATGCCACAAATATCAAGATTCATGCCCTACATGCCTCATCAATGCCTTCCATGATGCCCTCCATGCCTCTTAAGTTCCCCTTATTCTAATGCCATGATGAGAATAATTACAAACTTAATTCCAAAAATTTAATTAATCTTCAACCACACATCTCAATCTTGAGATGGACAGTTCAGGTTGATTCTAGATATTCTAAAAAATCTATAAATAGGAGGCCTCACAATATCATTTCTAAGCTTAATTTGGGCAAAGTTATAATTTAGGATTGGTTCCAAAAACTTCATACAACTATTATTACCATTCTAAATTGATTCCAAGCCAAGCCAAGCCACAAGCAAAAGGTGCCAAAGAGAGATGGAGGTAGCCAAGCTTCCATTGCTAAGGACTTCATGAGCACAAGCCAAGCAAGCCACTACTATAAAGGCATTTGGAGCATCCAAGGAAGGTGAAAGAATTATTATGTTTTCACAAAGGTCTATAATAAAAAAATATCTTCACAAAGGTCTAGAATCAATGGAACTACAAAAGTTTCTCCTTGGCACCTTGACAAATCCTCCCACCCACCTTGATCAATATAAACTATTAACCATTCTAGTTGTATCATTGTTAATTAGGACAAGCATCTCCTCATTGATAGGTATAACTGAATCATTCACACTGATCAATCTTATTCTTCTATTCATCTATTTCATCACTTTTCACCCATTCATCTTTAATATGTATTCCAAGTTAAATCTTTGATTTATGCTTGATAACCATCCCTAATTGGGGCACCATCAATTTTAGCCAATCCAGGTCATCTTCATGGTTATAACCGCCTATGGGCAAATCATTATTTTGAATTTTATTCCTGATTATAACTACCTTTGGATAAATCAACATCTTTTTTAAATCAATGCATACAAGCATTTTTTCATTTGGATTAATCTCAACCATAGATTAATTATACCTTTCTTCTTATTTCTTTTTGAGGGACCATCCATCAACAAATGTGACAGTCACTCCCTCTAGGGGGCATCATCTTAGGCTTCTTAAAACCATTTGGAGCTTTGTTCTTTAACCATCATCTTATTTTTTGGCATACATGCCATCTCTCATTATTTGAGAAGACATTGCTTTGCCTACAGTTTACAACATCTTTCCAAATAGGGGCAAACTGTAGACACCTAAAACTAGCCATCGATAGCCTTTAATCAAGCTTTTCTCTAATTTCCACCCCAAATGAATAAATTAGCCTAAAAATAATAAAACATGCAAAATGATGTGAAACTAACCTATTCAAGTGCCAATTTTGGCCAGGGTATCACTAAATGAGTCGATACAATTTATGGGCCAACTAACTTTGATATGATCATTTTGAGTCAAAATGCCAATTTTGCACCTGCATTCTCTGGATTGCTCTTTCCTATCAAATCTTCTGCACAAGATGCGTGCCTTTGTTATTTGTTGTTGGTAACATTCTAAATGGGAATACACATCTAATACATCTGACAATACCTTTTAATTCTAATCTAATCAAATTTAAGATGAATAAAAATATATTCTGATCAATTTGGGTAATTTGTGCATAAAGTACTTAATCATGCTTAAGAGCTAATCCAAATCAAGGCCTAATCAATAATTTCATGGAAACTTGTTGATTACTTATTTTTGAAAATGAATATTCAATATCTGCATCATTAGGTGACCTCATTTCTTGGGAAGACATTCTTAGGCCATAAATAACACAAATATCAAGATTCATGCCCTCCATGCCTCATCAATGCCTTCCATGATGCCCTCCATGCCTCTTAATTTCCCATTATTCTAATGTTATGATGAGGATAATTACAAAATTAATTTCAAAAATTGAATTAATCCTCAACCACACATCTCAATCTTGAGATGGATGGTTCAAGTTGATTCTAAATTTTCTCAAAAATATATAAATAAGATGCCTCATAACATCATTTCTAAGCTTAATTTGTGCAAAGTTATAATGTAGGATTGGTTCCAAAAGCTTCATGTAACTAGTGTTACCATGCCAAATTGATTCCAAGCCAAGCCAAGCCACAAGCTAAAGGTGCCAAGGAGAGATGGAGGTAGCTAAGCTTCCATTTAAGGACTTCATGAACACAAGCCAAACAAGCCACTACTAAAAAGGCATTTAAAGCATCTAAGGAAGGTGAAAGAATTCTTGTGTTTTCATTACTTGCTTGTTAGTTGTGTTTATCATTTGATTTTGTTAAATAAGCTCTCCCTAGCATCTAGGCTTAGAGATGTTATGTTATTAGTGTGTTTATTTCATTTTATTTTCATTTTAGAATTAACACCATACTAACCATCCTCTCTTGAGTCAAATGGTACATGCATATGTTTTTGGCTTGAGTGTGGTTTTTGATTCTATTGTTCTTGCTGATGGGGAGATGCACATCCTAATCTAAAAATGATATAAATAGAATACTTGATCATGTTAATTGCTAGCCCACACATCATCAAAATAACTGATTTATCAATAATGGCCTACAAATTTGGTTATTGAGAATTCTTTTGTGATCGTCATTGGTCACTGATTTTGATTCCTTCAAGTGTCGAGACAAGGTATCTTTGTAGCCTCTGCAAAGGAAAGTGTGATTATAGATGGTAAATATATACAAATAATGGATGGTAGGCATGACTATGAAATGGAATGGTAGATGGTAATGGAATGTATAATGGTGGGGAAACAAATGAAGATCATGACTTTTAGTCACACATAATGTTGCTGATGCCAGATTTGATATAATTTTGGTTATGGTGGGGCCAAAGACTTGTTCTCTCGATAGGACCACCATATTTTTATATTGTTTGATTTTGAGAGTAGATACCATCTGATTAAGCTATAAATAGGTAGCTATTTTGATTTAATCTTTGATTTTTGTCTTCATCAAGTAGTGAAGAACTTTTGTGCTCAGTTATTGGTGCCTCAAAGAGGTTTTCACCAATGAATTTGTCTTTATTGTCTCGTAACACCTTCGAAAAGGTTTCACTAAGGAATGCTAACTTTTGACATCAATTGTCTTCTAGCGCTTCCAAAAAAGTCTCACTAAAAGACTCTAAGTTCTGACTTGGATTGTCCCCTAGTATCTTTCAAAAAGTTTCACTAGGAGAGTGTTCTTCTACTACATGAATGTTGTCTTGGCATCCTTTCTCTTCTTCAAATGCTATGTCATCATGGATGAAATTCAAAAAAGTATGATTCTATCAGTCCCAATCGACACTTGTGAGAGATGGAATGCCAATAATATGGCTATTTTGATTGATGATAATGGCCTGTGGAATGGTAATGAAATGGGGAGAAGCTGCACAATATTCATAAAAGATATTAGGAAAACTTGTGTTGAAGCTGAAGTACTCATCCTCAAAAACTATAGAATGATCACAAATTTATTAAAATTGATCTGTGAGGTATGTGTAACCAATGTTGTAACAACCATGAACATATTCTTCATTTGAATCTAATTCTAACTCAAGGGACTCTGAATCCATTGTTGAGACTGATGTTGATTTTGATTTTAATTATGATGCTAAATTTGATGTCAATTCAAAAATATAATCTAAATCTAATTTTTATTCTTCATCTGATGGGTAATCTATTATAATGATGTCTTGTTGAATATTTGGTTTTAGATAAGTAATAGCTTGTGATATCATAATGGGCTCCACAAAAACTAGTTTGTCAAAGTGAAACTCCTCTAAGATGGAAAATAGGTCAAGAGACAACTCCTCAGAGATTGGCTTGTAAATAGGAGGCTCTTGAAAAATAGGCACATGGTTGAGGTAATGATTTTCCCAAAGGTGGTTATAATCATTAAGAAGTGACTCAGTAAAGACTATCTCATCAGAGTGAGATTCCTTGACAACTAGTATAAGATTAATAGGCAATTTATCATAGGTTGACTTATCACTAATGGTTGATTCAATAGAACCATCTCAGATTGGTTGGTTCTCTTGGCCTTAGTTTTCAATGAGTATAAAAATACCATTTTTAAACATATCTTGGTTTTTGAATGATTGGATCGGGCGAGGTTTGGTTTGGATTGGTATTGGACAAGGAATGACTTGTGGTTGGATAATGGTAGGGAATTGGTGAGCATAATTTTTTGCATGGGCCAAAAAACAAAGTTTTGAGACACTAACGACAAGGTGTTGTGGGTCTTTATTACTTACACAAGCCAAAGGACTAGGTCTTAGAATGATGAAGGGGCGTTGTGGAGCTTGGTTGCTCACAGAAGCCAAAGGATGAGGTCCTAGAATAAAAATGCTATTCCTTGGATATTGTAGAGCTTGATAGCTTGTATAATCCAAAGAAGGGTTAGGGGTAGCCAATGATCAAATAATAAAAGGACATCTTAAAACTTGATTATTTGTACAAGCAAAATCATCCAAGTCTTCCTCATAAACCATATTATCCCAGGTGTGAGTTGGCTCATAAGCTAGTTCTTGACTATGTTCCATGTACTGATTTTTGAAAAGAGGGTACAGATTCATATCCAAAACAACATTATCTATAGTTGGGTATTTAAAGTCCTCTTCACAAGCCTATTCATACCAATTAAGGTATTGAGTTGGATCATAAGTTGCTTCATGTCTTTGTTCCCATGAATGTTTAATATGAGGCGGATATAAATCTATCTCACAAACCATATTAACATCATTTGGGTCTTGACAAAAGCCATAAAAGTCATTTTGTGTGGCCATTCTATCATAAATTAGATTGTAAGTGACTCCACCATAAGTGTAGTTAGACATGTCTGCATAAATGATGAAAGCTCTAAAATAAAAAGGCTTAGAGTTTTACAAACTCTGAAAAAACTATGACCACAAGACAAAAGGTTCAAACTTGGTCCAACTTGGTCGAAGGGATGGAGCTGTATCTCCAATTTGGTTTGAAAGTGGACTTGTATCTCCAAAATAGTTTGTGCTAAGATTTGGCATAAAAAAATCTAACATCAAAAGTCTAATTATCAAATGTCATATGCACAAAAGGCCAAGCATCTGAATAAAAACTAGCATGTCAAAGGTCTAGGTCAAAGTGATCCAAACAAGGTCTAAACTAGGAAAGGAAAAAGTTGAGTTGCTAGGTCTTTTGTCTAAATGTGGAGTCAAAATCTAGGATCAAACAAATAGGCATGATGTGATTTAATTTAATCTAACAAGTTTGGAAACAACTTTGACATAAACTTGACACATGAAATCAAACATAAACATGATCAGTTGGCATAAGGCATAAGACAAATGGCTCTTTGAGAAAAGCTATGTTTTCCTAAATAAAAGCATAAATAATGATAAGGATAGGCATTTAAATAAATAAACCATCAATAATTTTTAAATTTGGTAATCAATTAACCAAAGTTACGCAACCCAAAAGAGAAATATCTATTTATCAGCCCCATGAATTGAGGCTTAAACAAAAATCAATCAATGTTTAGATCCAAACTTGACAAAGGTAATTGAAAACTCAACATTGAAAACTTAGATTTTACCAAACAGGCTAGACAAGATTGGACAACATGATGGCACAAGATAAAAGTCCACATGGTATACACAAAATGGTTTTGATACAATGGTAAACTAGTTTTGAAACAAATTGAGTAGCCTATCGACATAAGCATGCTTGAATAATGTTGTCAATGTTATGTTTCAAAGAATTTTAAAGGATAAAAATGTTTTGACATGATTTGAGTAGTATAACACTACCCTTCACAACTCAAATGCATTGTTTTGACATGGCTTATGAACAAACAAACAAGTTTTTGTCTCAAAACTTACCAAGCAAAAATGATTAAAATACACTAAGTATAATCATCCAAATCCTAGCAAGGGTATGCAAAAATGGGGTTTACTAAACTATGATGGTTTTAATCATTCTAGGGAATTTCACAATGAATTTCACGTCAAATGATGCAAAAGACAAGCATGAAAATTTGGTGACTGTGGCATTGGCTAGTTGTAAAAATGTCTAGTCCTTTTTACAACCACTACATCTTGCTATTTGCTCAGTGTCATGTGATATCCAAATGCAGATACGTCCTATGTGTAACTCCAAAGGAACCAACTATATTCAATGCCATGAGATTAATACTTGGGTCAAAGCTTTGCTATAGATCTTTTGAGAGGTAATGATGTCCCCCTCGCAAGCCAAAATGCATAAAAATAAATAAAGCATGAAAGTAGAAAGACTTTAAGATCATTTTCAAGGTCACCAAACTTTGATGAGTTTTTGGGGAGTGCCTTAGATGACATTATTTCTAAGCCTTGTACTAGGCTACTTGTAATAGGAATGATGCTTTTGATTCCAAGGGTTCCCTATAAGGGACAAACAGAAGAACATACACACAACAATCCTCTTTTTGCCAAACAAAATCCAACTAAACAACTATTGCAAGCAATAATTGACAAGTGTGTTCAATTTTAAACCAAAATAAAATGTTTGGTGGTGTTCATTTGACTCCTTGGTCTTAGTTGTAAACTTTGAAAAACATTCACCAAAAACACTCAAATTCTTTGTTAAACATCCAAAACAAAGTTCCTAATCTAATTTTAAGCATGCAAAAGTGATTTAAACATGTTTTGAAAAAATCTTAAGCTTGATCCTATAACAAAACTTATTAGCATGCCCTTTGACTTTGAATCTCTTACTAAGTTATAACTTCCTATGGGTAAACTAGAGGCAAAACTTGTTTACCATGCATTACCACATCACTTTGCCATCATTATTTTTATTTAACTAGCCATTTGCTAGAGTTGGGAACTTATTGAGACCTAATTGGTTTTTACTCACCTTTTCTGTGGATGGAATTACTATGACTTGAGTTCATTTTAGGACTATGTGGGTCATGCTCAATTCATGTTGAGGTCACCTTAGTCCCCTTTTCCATATGCTCTCACCATTTTACGAGTAACCTAAGCCAAATGCTCTCACCTTTTTGCGAGCAGGTA
This sequence comes from Torreya grandis, assembly GCA_037957365.1. Classification (NCBI taxonomy): domain Eukaryota; kingdom Viridiplantae; phylum Streptophyta; class Pinopsida; order Cupressales; family Taxaceae; genus Torreya; species Torreya grandis. The sequence goes on along the minus strand of JARHVA010001559.1, from coordinate 1,568,497 downwards.
TCTTGTCATTCTCTAACGAGTTAAGATACCTCAAAATTCCAAAAACATTCATAACATTTCAAAAATCCAAAAATATTTGTCATATCTAAGCCTAGTCAATTATCCTCGATTTGCCTTACTGGGGCATGGTCATTGTTAGGATGCTTTCTTTTGCTTTTATTTTCAGGATTTTTGTTTATTTGTTTATTTCAAATTGTTTATTTGTTTGTTTGTTTTTCTATTTATTTATTTGTTTATTTTCTTTCTTTTTTGTTTACTTTCAGCAATGTTGCCTTGACTCATTCCATATGTATTCATTTGGTCATTCCTCAAGCACATTATTCTTTAGTCCATCCATATTCATACATCATCATTGTCATCATGATTTTTATCATTGGTGCATTATTTTAAAGTGTTTATTAGATCGAGAGTCAGTCCTTATGCATATTTTGACCAGGCCTTCATGGTGTTCTATCATGAAGCCTACCATCACATGTTACAATAAAAATCAGCTTCACGAAGGTCTACAATCAATGGAGCTGTAGAAGTTTCTCCTTGGCACCTTAGCAAATCCTCCCACCCACCTTGATCAATATAAACTATTAACCATTTTATTTGTATCATTGTTAATTAGGATGAGCATCTCCTCATTGATAGGTATAATTGAATCATTCACACTGATCAATCTTATTCTTCTATTCATTTATTTCATCTCTTTACACCCACTCATCTTTAATATGTATTCCAAGTTATATCCTTAAGTTATGCTTGCTAATCATCCCTAAATGGGGCACCATCAATTTTAGCCAATCCAAGTCATCTTCATGATTATAATTGCCTATGGGCAAATCATTATCTTGACTTTTATTCCTAATTATAAGTGATTTTGGATAAATTAGCATCCTTTTTACATCAATACATGCAAGTATTTTCTCATTCGGATTAATCTCAACCACAGATTAATTCTACCTTTCTTCCTATTTTTTTTAGGGACCGTCCATCAATAAATGTGATATCCACTCCCTCGAAGGGGCATCATCTTAGGATTCCCAAAACCATTTGGAGTTTTGTTCTTCAACCATCATCTTATTTTTTGGTATACAGGCCATCTCTCATTATTTGAGAAGACATTGATTTGTCTATGGTTTACAACGTCTTCCCAAACAAGGGAAAACTATAGACACCTAAATTGGCCACTGATAACCTCCAATCAAGCTTTTGGCTAATTTCCACCCAAAATGCACAAATTGGTATAAAAACACTAAAACATGCTAAATGATATGAAATTGACATATTCAAGTGCTGATTTTGGTCAGTGTATCACTAAATGGGGCAATACAATTTATGGGTCAGCTAACTTAGATCATTCCAAGTCAAAATGCTAATTTTGCACCTACGTGCTCTAGATTTCTCTTTCCTATCAAATATTTTACACAAGATGCATGCCTTTGTTATTTGTTGTTGGCAATATTATAAATGGAAATACATATCCAATGCATCTGACAATGCCTTCCAATTCTAATCCAGTCAAATTTAGGACCAATAACAAGTCATTCTGATCAATTTGGGTAATTTGTGCATAAAGTTCCTAATCATGCTTAAAAGCTAATTAACCCAAATCAAGGCCTAATCAATAATTCCATGAAAACTTGTTAAATAATTATTTTTGGAAATGAATATTAAATATCTGTATCATCATGTGACCTCATTTCTTGGGAAGACATTCATAGGCCATAAATGTCATAAATATTAGGATTCATGCCCTCCATGCCTCATCAATGCCTTCCATGATGCCCTCCATGTCTCTTAATTGCCCCTTATTCCAATGTCATGATGAGGATAATTATAAACTTAATTCCAAAAATTTAATTAATTCTCAACCACACATCTTAATCTTGAGATGGATGGTTTAGGTTGATTCTAGACATTCTAAAAAATCTATAAATAGGAGGCCTCACAATATCATTTCTAAGCTTAATTTGTGCAAAGTTATAATGCAGGATTGGTTCAAAAAGCTTCATGCAACTAGTATTACCATTTCAAATTGATTCCAAGCCAAGCCAAGCCACAAGAAAAAGGTGCCAAAAAAAGATGGAGGTAGCCAAGCTTCCATTACTAAGGACTTCATGAGCACAAACCAAGCAAGCCACTACTATAAAGGCATTTGGAGCATCCAAGGAAGGTGAGAGAATTATTATGTTTTCATTCTTTACTTTTTAGTTGTGTTTGTCATTTGATTTTGTTAACTAAACTCTCCCTAGTGTCTAGACCTAGAGATGTTATGCTATTAGTGTGTTTATTTCATTTTGTTTTTATTTTGAAACTAACACCATACTAACCATCCTCTTTTGAGTCAAATTCTTAGATCACATAATGGCACCCCTGATGAGACTAGATGCATCCTACACATGAAGGTGATCCTTTTGTAACTTTAAAATATTTATTTGAGCTCTTAAAACTCTTGCAAATTGATTTTCTAACTTTATTTTTCCATTTTTAGTTGCCACATTTTTCACATAGTAACCGACGTTGGTAGAAATACTGACATTGATTACCTGGCTTAACTGACATCGATCATTAGAACTAACATCGGTTAGATCTTAGTTGGACGTAGCCAATGTTGATGGTGATAACCAACATTGATCATTGTGTTTTTCCAAAAATACACACCCAAGTCCTACTTTTTCAAATTTTGTTGTTTCAAACTCAAAAGAGCTTTAAATATAAAGGACATGCTAACAATTTTGTTGTAGGACCATTCGATATTTTTTCTCAAAACATGTTTAAATCACTTTGCATGCTTAAAATTGATTAAGAACCTTGTTTTGGTGTTTAACAAAGAGTTTTTAGATGTTTTTGGTGAATGTTTTTCAAAGTTTACAACTAAGACCAAGGGGTCAAATGAACACCACTAAATATTTTATTTTGGGCTTAACATTGAACACATTTGTCATTTTTATCTTCAATAGTTGTTTGATCTAGTTTTTGTTTGGCAAGAAGAGAGATGTTGCATGCATGATCTTCCATTTTTCACCTTTAGGGAACTCTTAGAATCAAAAAAATCAGTCCTATTGCAAATAGCCTAGTCCAAGGCTTAGAAAGAAAGTCGTCTAAAATAGTACCCAAAAACTTGTCAAAGTTTGGGTGACCTTGAAAATGACCCTAAAGTCTTTCTACTTTCATGCTTTATTTATTTTTATGCATCTTAGCTTGTGAGGGGGACTTCATCACCTCCCAAAATTTCTTTAGGGAAGCTTTGACCTGGGGTTTCATCTCCCAACATTGACTTCATTTGACTCCTTTGGAGTTACACACAAGACCTAGTGGCACTTTGGACATCGCACTACACTGAACGAACAACATGATGTAGTGGTTGTAAAAAAGACTAGAACTTTTTGCAACAAGCCAAGTGATACATACCCAAAATACATGCTTTTATTTTTGTATTGTTTGGCATGAAAGCCATTATGTAATTGATTCCCTTAAAATGATCGAAACCTTGCTAGTTTTAGTCAACCCCATTTTGGCATACCCTTTCTAAGATTTGGATGATTATACTTAGTATATTTTTGGATCATTTTCTCATTTGGTATGTTTTGAGACTAAAAATTGTTTATTTTTTCATAAAGCCATGTCAAAACTAATTTATCTATATGTCACTCTTTTGCCTAAAGAGGCATTATGCTAGCCATTTTACACCACACTTGTTCCTTGAAAATTTTTAAACTTGTTTGTGTGTGTGCCATTTGAGTCGAGGAGGGTAGTGTTATGCTTCCCAAATCATGTCAAAATATTTTGCCTTTGAGTCTTTGAAACATAGTATTGACCATATCATTCGAGCATGCTTACACCGTTAGGCTACTCAATTTGTTTTAAAAATAGTTTACCATTATATCAAAAATCATGTCTTGAATATCATTTGGACCTTTATCTTGTGTTGTCATACTGTCCAATCTTGTCTAGCCTTTTGGTCAAATCCTAATTTTCAATGTTGAGTTTTCAATTATCCTTATCAATTTTAGATTCAAACATTGATTGATTTATATTTAGGCCTCAATTCATGGAGCTAATACATAGATCTTTATTTTTTGGGTTGTATAACTTTGGTTAATCGATTACCCAAATTTAAAAACTATTGATAGTTTGTTTGTTTAAAGTCTATCCTCATCATTATTTATGCCTTTATTTGAGAGAACATAACCTTTCTCAAAGAGCCTTTTGTCTTATGCCTTACGTCAACTGATCATGTTTATGATTAATTCCATGTGTCGGGTCTATGTCAAAATTGTTTCCAAACTTATTAGTTAAATTTAATCACATTAGCCTTTATTTCAAGTCTAGATTTTGATGTTGTTTAGCCAAAAGTTCTAGCACATCCCTATTTTTTGAGCCTAGATTTTGACTCCACTTTGGATAAAAGACCTAACAACTCAACTTTTCCCTTTCCTAGTTTAGACCTTATTTGGAACACTTTAACCTATAACTTTGACATGCTAGTTTTTATTCAGACATTTGACCTTTTGTGCATATGAAATTTGAAATTAGACATTTGATGTTAGGCTATTTTATGCCAAGTCTTAGCATAAATAATTTTGGAGATACAACTTCACTTTTAGATCATATTATAGATACAACTCCACCACTTCGACCAAGTTATACCAAGTTTGAACCATTTATCTTTTGGACATAGTTTTTCAGAGTTTGAAGAACTCTAGGTTTTTTTGTTCTAGAACTTTGATCATTTACATGGATATGTCTAGCTACACTTATGGTGGAGTCACTTACAATCCAAATTATTAGATAATGGACACACAAAATAACTTTTATGGCTTTAGTCAAGACCCTAATGATGCTAATATATTTTTTGAGATTGATTTTTATCTGCCTCATATTAATCATTCATGGAAACAAAGTCACAAAACAACTTATGATCCAACTTGAGTCCTTGATTGGTATGAATAGTCTTGTGAAGAGGACTTTGAAGACCCAACTACAAATAATATTATTTGGGATATATATACATACTCTCTTTACAATAATCAGTATGTGGAGCGTAGTCAATAACTAATTTATGATCCAACTCAATATTGGGATGATCTAGTTTATGAATAAGATTTAGGTGCTTTTGCTTGTGTAAGCAATCAAGTTTCATGATGTCCTTTTGTTATGTGATCATCAACTACCCATAACCCTCCTTTAGATTATATGAGATCTCCAAAATATTCAAGGAATACTATTACCATTCCTAGACCTAGTCCTTTGGCTTGTGAAAGTAACCAAGCCCCACAACGCCCTATCATTAACATTTCAAAACTTTATCCTTTGGCACATGCAAGCATTTATGCTCCCCAATGCCCTACCATTATCTAATCATAAGTCATTCCTTGTCCAATACTAATCCTAACCAAACCTTAATCGATATAATTATTTAAAGACCAAGCTATATTTAAAATTGGTATTTTCCAACTCATTAGAAACCAAGGCCAAGATAACCAACCAATCTAAGATGTTTCTATTGAATCAACCATTTATGATAAGTCAGCCTATGATAAATTGCTTATTAATTCTATACCACTTGTCAAGGAGTCTCACTCTGATGAACCAGTCTTTATTGAGTCACTTCTTAATAATTATAACCACCTTTGGGAAAATTATTACCTCAACCATGTGCCTATTTTTCAAGAGCCTCCTATTGAAAAGCTAGTCTCCAAGGAGTTGTCTCTTGACCTATTTCCCATCTTTGAGGAGTCTCACTTTGATAACATAGTTTTTATGGAGCCCATTATGCCATCACAAGCTATTAATTATCCAAAACCAAATATTCAACAAGACATCATTATAATAGAGTACCCATCAGATGAAGAATCAGAGTTAGAGTCAAGTTTTACTCTTCGACCAACATTAGATTTAGCATCAAAATTTGAATCAACATTAGTCTCAACATTGGATTCAGAGTCTCTTCAGTTAGAATTAGATTCAGATGATAAATATGTTCATGATTGTTACAACATTGGTTATGCATGCCTTGCAGATCAATTTAAATACATTTGTGATCTTTCTACAGTTTTTGAGGATGAGTAATTTAGCTTCAACACAAGTCATCCTAGTATCTTCTATGAGAATTGTGTAGCCTCTCTCCATTCCATTACCATTCCATAGGCCATTACCATCAAATAAAATAGCCATATTATTAACATTCAATCTCCTACAAGTGTCGATTGGGATCGATAGAATCACACTTTATTGAACTGCATGCATGGCAACATAGCAGTTAAAAAAGAGCAAAGAGGCCAAAACAACATTCATGTAACAGAAAAACACTCTCTTAGTGAAGATTTTTGAAAGCACTAGAAGATAATCAAATTCAAAAATCAACATTTCTTAGTGAAATATTTTTTAAGGTGCAATGGGATAATCAAGACAAATCCATTGGTGAAAAATTCTTTGAGACACCAATGGCTGAGCATAAAGGTTCTTCATTATTGGATGAAGATAAAATCAAAATATCTTCTAATCTATAGCCTAATCAAATAGTATCTACTCTCAAGATCAAACAAAAGAAAAATATGATGCTCCTATCGAGAGGACAAGTCATTGGCCTCACCACAACCAAAATTATGTTGAATCCAGCATCAAAAACATTACATGTGACTGAAATTCCTGATATTCATTTGTTTTCCCACCATTATACATTCCATTATCATTTGCCATTCCATTTTACAATCAAATCCACCATCTATTATTTATCCCTATTTACCATCTATTTTCACACTTTCCTTTGTAGAGGCTACAAAGATACCTTGTCTTGAGACATGAAGGAATCATAATCAATGACCAATGAAGATCAAAAAAGCATTCTTGACAACCAAATCTACATTGAGTTCTTGATGGAGCAATTATTCAGATGAGGTGTGGGCTAGCAATTAACATGATCGAGTATTTTGTTTGTATCATTTGTTGATTAGGGCATGCATATCCCCATCAATAGGAGTAACAGAATCAAAAATCACACCCAGGTTAAAAACATGTACCATGCCATTGCCATTATTACATATCCATTTTCCATTGTTAGAGTACCCAACCATTCACCCCATCACTTGGGGGAAATCCTCTTACCATTTTTTTCAATCTATCAAAAACCATCATTATCCTTAACAATACCATGCTATCCTATCATTCCATTCCTATCTAGACCAAAGCCTATTTTTAGTCATCCTACCCAATCCTATTTTGATCTTAAGCTACTTTGGTTCTTCTTGCACTTTTTGTGAGAGGATTCTGATCAAGTTTCAACAATCAATCCAATCGCTGTTTCAATGACAGTTTATGAAAGTAGTGTGATAGTTGATCTAACAAGATGTGTTTCATCCTATTAAACTTGTTTATGTGAGCTTGATTATAACCACCTATGGGCAAATCATTATTTCACTAGTCTTGCTACTAATTATAACCACCTATGGAAAAATTAGTATCATTGACCTATGCCATTGTATCCTAGTTATAACCACCTATGGGAAAACTAGGGGTAACACTTATTTACCATGCATTGCAATATCACTTTGTCATCATTGTTTTCATTTGATTGGCCATTTACCGGATTTAAGAACTTGTTGAGACCTAGTTATTTTTTTTTCACCTTTTGTGTGGATGGAATTAATGTTACTTGAAGTTATTTTAGGACTATATGGGTCATGCTCAATTAATGTTGATGTCACCTCAGTCTCCCTTTCCATACGCTCTCACCATTTTGTGAGTATGTATCTTGTCATTCTCTAACGAGTTAAGATACCTCAAAATTCTAAAAACATTTATAACATTTCAAAAATTTAGAAACATTTATCCTGTCTAAGCCTAGTCAATTATCCTTGATTCACCTTGACCACTTCTTTGCCTTAAGGACTCTAGGAACCCTTAATAAGTTATAAGCAAACCACTTGTCACTTAGTTTCCCCATCCTTTTTGGATTTTTCTCTCATGCACTTACCATTTTTCATGACCATTCCTATTCTTCTATCACATCCATTCTATTTGTTTTCCTCAGTTATCACATTCTTCTTATTCCCAAAGAGAACTACATTTGGCCTAAAGTTTTTAATTAGATATTACATCCATGGAAATTGTAGGTAGTGTCCACTTTCCTAGTGCATATAGAGACAACTCAGCCACCCCCTTATTTTTCTTTTATTCCCCCCTTTTGTTCATTTGTTGAGTTGTCACCTAGTTTTCTAGGGGTAATGTTCGTAGGGTTTTTATTACATTATTTGTTTATCTATCTATTTGTTTGCTTTCAACACTATTGACTTGATTTAGTTTATGTGTGTTCATTGGGTGATTTCTTATCCACACTTATACTCAAATCCATCTGTATTCATATGTTTACATAGTCATAATGATTTCTATCATTGATGCATTATTTTCTATTGATTATTGGATTGCAGGAGTCAGTCTTTATGCATATTTTAGCTAATTATTTATGGTGTTCTATCATAAAGACTACCATCACATGATACAACAAACCTCAAATTTAAGAAGCCTTTAGCAATGGCAACATCTCTTTGACATCGACATCTTGATTCCATCCTAATCATATCCCAAATAGAGTATTAAATCTAAAAGAATTTTAACCTTTATTAGTTCGAACAAGCATCTCCCTACTAGTAGGTTGTTCTAATTCATCATTAACCTCTATGTTATGTTATCATCATCTTCATCCAAGTTTATCATGTTTTCCATAATTAGGGTCCAATAGTTATAATCACCTATGGGCAAATTATCACACACCATCCCATTTGCATTTCTCAATGATTATAATTACCTTTGGGAAAACCATTATGTTGTCACCACTTTAATTTTTTTGCCTATATAGGGGCATGTTATTTTGTTTATCTATCCTAACTGGGAAAACTCCATTTTTGTAATGATTATAACCATCTTTGGGCAAATCATTTTGTTATCATACCATGTTGCCACTATCAGAGTACAATGCTTATAATCACCTTTGGGAAAATAATTGCACATCGTCCCACTTGCATTCTCAATGATTTTACTACTTTTTTAGTATGATTATGCTTTCACCCCATCATCCTTCCTTTCCTTAGTCCCCTCATTTTTCTTCTTTCTTTTTGAGGGACTATTTGTCGACCTGCTTATGCCAACCGTTTTCTATGGGGACATCATAAAGTTAGTTTATCATCATTACAGTTGTAGGCATACATGAAATTTTCATTCTTTGAGAAGATGTTACTATGATTATATATTGCAACACCTTCTCAAATAGGGGCAAACTGTAGACACCTAAAACTAGCCACCAATAACCTCCAATCTGGCTTTTGGCCAATTTCTACTCAAAATGCACAATTTAGCTAAAAATACTAAAACACATTAAATGATGTGAAACTAACATATTCAAGTACTAATTTTGGCTAAGGTATCCTTAAATGGAGAAATGTAATTTATGGGCTAGCTAACTTTGATCAGTTCATTTTGAGTCAAAATGCCAATTTTGTACCCACATGCTTTGGATTGCTCTTTCTTACCAAATATTCTACACAAGACATGTGTCTTTGTTATTTATTTTTGATAACATTATAAATGGGAATATGCATCCAATGCATCTGATAACACCTTCTAATTCCAATATAGTCAAATTTAAGACCAATAACAAGGCATTCTGATCAATTTGGGTAATTTATCCATAAAGTGCTTAATTATGCTTAAGAGCTAAGCTAAATGAAGGCCTAATCAATAATTATATGGAAACTTGTTGAGTACTTATTTTTGGAAATGAATATTGAATATTTACATCATCAGGTGACTTCATTTCTTAGGAAGACATCCCTAGGCCATAAATACCATAAATATTAAGATTCATGCCCTCCATGCCTCATTATTGCCTTCCATGATACCCTCCATGACTCTTAATTTCCCCTTCTTACAATTTCATGATGAGAATAATTACAAAATTATAAAAATTGAATTAATCCTCAACCACACATCTCAATTTTGAGATGGACGGTTTAGGTTGATTCTAGGCATTCTTAAAAATTTATAAATAGGAGGCCTCACAACATCATTTCTAATCTTTTTTGATGCAAAGTTATAATGCCAAATTGGTTCTAAAAGCTTCAAGAAATTAGTGTTACCATGTCAAATTGATTCCAAACCAAACCAAGCCATAAGCCAAAGGTGCCAAGGAGAGATGGAGGTAGCCAAGCTTACTTTGCCAAGGACTTCATGAGCACAAGCTGAGCAAGCCACTACTAAAAAGGCATTTGTAACATCTAAGGAAGGTGAATGAATTATTGTGTTTTCATTCCTTGATTTTTACTTGTGTTTATCATTTGCTTTTGTTAACTAAGCTCTCCCTAGTGTCTAGACCTAGAGATGTTATGCTATTAGTGTGTTTATTTTATTTTGTTTTCATTTTGGAACTAACACCATACTAACCATCCTCTTTTGAGTCAAATTAATAGATCACATGATGTCCAAATGTAGATATGTCTTATGTGCAACTCAGAAGGAGCAAGTGAAGTCAATGCCAGGAGATGAAACCCCAAGTCAAAGCTTTCATAAAGAAATCATGAGAGGTAATGACACCCCCCATCGCAAGATAAGTTTTCATGAAAATAAAAGACTAATAGAAATAATTTAGGGTAATTTTCAAGGTCACCCAAACTTTGAATAGTTTTTGGGGAGTTCTTTAGATGACATTCTTTTTAAGCCTTGGACTAGGCTACTTGCAATAAGAATGAAGCTTTTGATTTCAAGGGTTACCTAAAGGGAACAAATGGAAGAGAATACACGAAACACCCCTCTTTTTGTCAAACACAAATTTAATTTAAATAACTACGTGAATATAAAAATCTTGGAAAGGTGAGTTCATTTTAAAACCCAAATTCAAATAATGAGGCGGTGTTCATTTGACCCCTTAATCTTACTTGTAAATTTGAAAACTAATACTAAAAACACTTATTTAAGCACCTTAAATAATACTTTAAGCACCAAAATAATGTTACTAATTAATTTTAAAACATGCAAAATATGTTCTAAAACATGATTTATCAAACTTGAAATCTACTAGTTACCTGTCTACCCTTAAGGCATCACCCTAAAAGCAAATGTGTTAGATTAGAAACATTTTAAATAGATATTACAAAGTTTATAAAAAATATATGAAACTTTAAGCTAAAAAAATTTCAAATTATGAAAATTTAGGAGAAAATGAGTGGTTTAAAAAAATAATAATCCAAAACGGAGTCCGTATGACCCCAAGCTAAGTATTTTAAAATAACTCTTAGGTTTGTGTTTTTAAGAAAACACAGCGACTGACATCGGTTACACTTACTAACCGATGACAATTATCTAACCAACATTAGTTACACAAATAATAACCAATTATTTCTATGCCAATTGATGACGGTTTTAGTAATCGACGTTGGTTACTATATAAACCCGTGGCAAACAAAAAATGGTAAAATAAGTTAGAAAATCAATTTGCAAGAGTTTTAATGATCCAAATGAATATTTTAAAGATGAAAAATGATATTATTCTTGTGTGGGATGCATCTAGTCCCATTGGGTGTGCCATTATATGATCTAAGAATTTGACTCAAGAGAGGATGGTTAGTATTGTGTTAGTTCCAAAATGAAAACAAAATGAAATAAACACACTAATAACATAACATCTCTAGGCCTAAACACTAGGTAGAGCTTAGTTAATAAAATCAAATGATAAACACAATTAAAAATAAATTAATGAAAACACAATAATTTCTTCACCTTTCTTGGATGCTCCAAATGCCTTTGTAGTGGTGGCTTGCTTGGCTTGTGCTCATGAAGTCCTTGGCAATTGAAGCTTGGCTACCTCCATATCTCCTTGGCACCTTTGGATTGTGGCTTGGATTGGCTTAGAATAAATTTGGCATGGTGATTCTAGTTACTTAAAGATTTTATAACCAATCTTGCGTTATAAGTTTGTATTTTCAAGACTTAAAATTCATGTGGTAAGGCCTCCTATTTATAGATTTTTGAGATTAATTAGAATCAACTTGAATTGTCCATCCTGAGATGATGATGTGTGGTTGAGGATTAATATAATTTTTGGAATTGATTTTATAATTATCGTCATCAGGAAATTGGAAGAAGGGGCAATTAAGAGGCATGGAAGGCATGAATCTTGATATTTGTGGCATTTATGGCCTAGGGATGTCTTCCCAAGAAATGAGGTCACTTGATCATGTAAATATTCAATATTCATTTCCAAAAATAAGTTTTCAACAAGTTTCCATGGAATTCTTAATTAGGCCTTGATTTGGGTTAATTAGATCATAATCATGATTAATCACGTTATGCATAAATCACTCAAATTAATTAGAATGCCTTGTTATTGGTCTAAAATTTGACTGGATTAGAATTAAAATTTAATGTTAGATGCGTTAGAACCATATTATCATTTATAATGTTAAAAATAACAAATAAAAAAGACATGCATCTTGTGTATAAGATTTGATATGAAAGAGCGATTTAGAGCACTCAGGTGCAAAATTAGCATTTTGACTCAAAATGAATTGATAAAAGTTAGCTGGCCCATAAATTGCATTGCCCCATTTAGGGATACTCTTGCCAAAATTGGCACTTGAATATGTATGTGTCACATCTTTTAGTGTGTTTTAGTGTTTTTAAGCCAGATTGCACATTTTGAGTGGAAATTAGCCAAAACCTGATTAGAGGTTATTAATGGCCAGATTTAGGTGTCTACACAGTATAACTCATGCCTTAGTATTAGGATTTTATAGTTTGAGTTATGAATCATATTTTTCCATATGTTATGATCTAGGTTCTATACTTTGATGTGTTGTAGAGAACCATGTAGCATTTCAGTTGGGTACCAAATTTTAGTGAACCAAAAGCCTTCTTCATGGGGAGGTGTGATCTAAAGGTCATTTTAAAAATTTTATAAATTAGACTAAGACCTATACCATTGCATAGGTCTCATTGAGAGATTTTTTATGGTATGCAGAACTCCAAAAATAGAACTTGTTTGCTCCTTGTGTAGTCAGCCAAAGTTCTAGTTAAAGTAAGTTAATAGGTGGTCAAAGCTAGTCAACTAAAAAAATTATTAGCATGCAATGTTTCCAAATTAGTTCCATGGCATAGATATCATTGCAATCTTTTTGATGTATTTTGAATAGGCCAAATCCAAGACTGTATGTAGAAGTTATGATCGATCAAAGTTGTAGTCAAACTTGGTCAAAGTGATGATGTGGTAGTCTAAGTTGACCAATCTCATTATGACATATGGAAGTTTGATGTTGTGAAATGTGGTAGTGTAATAGTGTAAAACATGGCTGTAGGATAGTGTGACATGTGGCATGGATGTGGCAGTAAAGGTCAAATCAGAGTTTGACACATGGCAAACACATGGACCAACCAACAGTTGACATGTGGTAGCTCTAGATCATCATGGTTGAATGTTTAAGAAGTCCATAGAGCCCATGTTTATCATGCCATATATTTTGAGCTAAATAGAGGATTTTCACATTGTATACACTTTGGCCTTTGCTTTTAAAAGCTAATCCATTCCCTTCCCCACCAAATGTGGGATAAAGATAAGAATGCAAAACCAAGGCAACAGATGGTGGGATTTGAACTTGGCTAGGTTAGATAAAAAGGATAAGGGCTTACCACTACACCTATGTTTTCAAAAAGATATATAATTATATGAATTGGTATTTGAATACCAAGTTTTAGCTGATTGTGTTAAGGCATAAAGGACCTCTTTGCACTCATCCTCCATTTTGAGGCACTTAAAGTATATTCTAGGTTTTAGAGTAAATTAGTGAAATTTTATAGACTCTGAGATGTTTCCAACCATATGATGAATGTTAGTATTTGAATTAGTTTTATTCCATTTTTAATGCCTTGAAGTGAAGCTTTACAGATTGTGTAATGGCCAATTGAGGACCAATTTGCATATATCGCCATTTTCAAAGCATCTAAAGTCATTTTCAAACTTTGAAGTGAATTGATGAAATCTTATAGAATCCAAGAAACTTTTGGTGATATAATTATTTTAATAATTTGAGGTTTTTTGAGATAAATTTTAAAGCCTCGAAATAAGACTTTTGGTAGAGAACTTTAGGAACATGAGATTGCATTCGCGACAGGAAGGTGGAAAGTTTGTCCATGGGTACTGGAACTTTTTAAAGGTCTATTTCTGAGTTGTATGCAAACTTAGAGGATGCATTTGAAAATTTTAAGTTTTATCTATGGAATTTTAATTCAAGGAAATGAAATAATTCATGTTTTAAGTGGACTCAAAGATGTAGCCCGAGTAACAGGTGAACTCCGTTATCAACCTTGTTATCATGAGTTGTCTATTTTTGCATTCTTTTCTACATTTAATTTAGTTAATAATCATTTTAAATTAAAAGTTAATTAATTAGTGTTCGGGGATCAATCCAACAATAGATTACAATTATGACAGCAATAAACACGAAATTAAACCAGATTGACAAGTAATTAGAATGATAATAGCAAGAACAAGAGATACAAGAAAACACCCTAAAAACTTGTATTAACAAAACTCTTTACAAAGGAATACAATTGAAGAAAGCTTCTTTCTTCCACACCTCTCCTAGGTGTATAGATCTCTCAATATATCTCAATTCCTCAAGAGCTCTCTCTCAAGAACAATCAACTCCAACAAGCCTGGATTGATTCAATTCTATACTATTCTTCTCACACAATGAATTACCATAATTCACTACAAACTACTACTAAGCTAAGAAGATCTAATTCTACATATAGAATTAGGAGACTTGAGCATGTACAACTAACAAGCAGTTAAGCCACTTGAACAAGGGCTCTAAAAATAGTAATGCTAACAATAGAGATGCGTGCTTGAGTCCACAACTCAAACTTATCATGCAAACACTCGCTTCTGTCCACAGAAATAGCTTTCTGGACACGCAGGTAACCGACGTCAATTCCTGCCGCTTGTCTGTGACCGCCGTCGGCCGACCATCTGCCGACGTCAGCGTCTCTCAACTGCTTGTGACCGACGTCAGTCACTCCTGACCGATGCCGGTGTCTGTGTAGACCTAAACTTGATAAACTATGCTCCTTGGTGAAGTTTTTAGCTCCACACCCTAACAATCTCCCACTTGGAGATAAACAACTGCACCAGTACCTATACAGCAACATCTTCTAGCTCCTCCTATCTTCAACTCAATCATGAAGACCAACAGAAGTTGAATGAAGATTCAACTTCTCCTTTGTAACCGACTTTGTTAGCATATCAGCAGGATTCCTATCTGTATGGATTTTCTCCAGCTTCAACTCACCATCTTCCAATCCCTGTTGTATGAAGTGATACCTTAGCTGTATGTGCTTTGTTCTTGAATGAAAGGCCGAATTCTTGGCCAAATGGATTGCACTCTGACTGTCACTGTACAATCTGCAACTCTCATGCTCCCTACCAAGCTCATCCATGAACCGTGTCATCCATATCATCTCCTTGCTAGCTTCTGTGGCTGCAATATACTCTGCTTCTGTAGTTGACAAGGCAACAACCTTCTGCAACTTAGATATCTAGCTAACTACCATTCCACCTACAATAAAAACATAACCTATAGTGCTCCTCCTGCCATCCAAATCACCTGCCATATCTGAATCTACATAGCCATGTAGAGAAGTATCTGAACCTCCATAGCACAAGTGCCTACTGCTGGTTCCTCTCAGATATCTAAGGATCCACTGAACTGCTTTCCAATGTTCCTTACCTGGATTGGCCATATACTTACTTACCACTCCCACTGCTTGGGCAATATCCGGTGTAGTACACACCATTGCATACATCAAACTCCCTACTGCGGAAGAATATGGAACCTTACTCATGTACTCTACCTCTTCATATGAATTGGGACATTGTTCTTTACTTAACTTAAAATGTCCAGCCAAAGGTGTGCTTACCGGTTTAGCATCCTGCATATTGAACCGTTTCAACACCTTGTCCACATAATCTTCTTGAGACAATATCAACCTGTGATTTTTCCTGTCTCTCCTAATGCTCATGCCAAGGATTTTCTTTGCTGCTCCCAAATCCTTCATAGCAAACGTTTGAGCTAATTTTACCTTAAGCTCTGAGATATCCTGCATGTGAGACCCTGCAACTAGCATGTCATCTACATACAACAATAGAATAATATATCTACCATTATCAAATCTCTTGAAATACACACAATGGTCTGATTGACACATTCTGTAGCCATGCTCAGTCATAAACCTGTCAAATTTTAAGTACCATTGCCTAGGAGCTTGCTTGAGGCCATACAAGCTTTTCTTCAACCTGCACACAAACTTCTCCTTACCCTTGACCTCGAATCCTTCTGGCTGTTCCATATAAATTTTCTCATCCAAATCTCCATGAAGAAATGCTATCTTAACATCTAGCTGCTCAAGATGCAAATCCTCAAAAGCAACCAAAGACAATACAACCCTTATTGAAGTCATTTTAACAACTGGAGAAAAAATCTCACCAAAGTCAATACCTGGCTTTTGTGCAAATCCTTTTACCACTAATCTGGCCTTGTATCTCATCTGTCCATTCTCGCCTTCTTTCAACTTATAGGTCCATCTGTTCTTAAGTGTTCTCTTACCAGCTGGCAATTCAACCAAATCCCATGTTTGGTTCTCTCTTAAGGACTTTAACTCCTCAACCATGCCACGCTCCCACTCACTCTTGGACTCCACCTGTATTTCTTCTTCAAAACTCTTTGGTTCTCCACCATCAGTTAGCAATAAATAATATAAAGAAGGAGAATATCTAATTGGAGGCTTACTAACCCTTTCTGACCTCCTGATGGGTGTCTGAGACTCGTCTACAACACGCTGTCCACCCAAATTCTTTGACAGTGATTGACCTCGATCACCTGTAGACCTGTTACTGGCCGACGTCGGTTCTTCCTGACCGACCTCGATACCTGTACGGCTGATGTCGGTCTCTGTATGGCCGACGCTGGTTTCTATCCTACCAACGCCGGTTCCTAACCTACCGACGTCAGTCTCTGTGTTTTCCTGTAAGTGATTATTTCTTTTTCCTATGAGCTCATCTTGGACTTTCACCTCATCCAATTCACCATTGCTCTGCTCAGACTGATTCAACTTCCTTAGCTGATCATAATACATCACTCTTTCGTTGAAAACAACATCACGGCTCCTGATTACCTTGTTAGTTTCTAGATTCCACAATCTGTAACCAAAATCATCTGAGCCATAGCCAATAAGCGTGCATCTCATAGACTTAGCATCAAGCTTCTTTCTATTTTCCTTATCTATATGCACAAAGGCTTCACAACCAAAAACTTTGAGATATGAGAGATCAACCTTTTTACCTATCCATGCCTCTTCTGGAATACCACCATCCAGAGCTGTAGAGGGTCCTCTGTTAATCAGGTACACTGCAGTGTCAACAGCTTGTGCCCAAAACTGTAAGGGCAAGCCGGCATGCAATCTCATACATCTTGCATGCTCCATTATTGTCTTGTTCATCCTTTCAGCAATTCCATTCTGTTGAGGTGTCCTTGCAACCGTCCTTTGCATATGGATTCCATGCATGTAACAATAATCTCTGAACTTATGACTGCAGAACTCACCACCATTGTCTGATCTCAGGCACTTTAATCTTTTACCTGTTTCATTCTCAACCATAGCTTTCCAAACTTTAAAAGTATCAAATACATCAGATTTTCTTCTAATACAGTAGATCCATACCTTCCTTGTGGCATCATCTATGAAAGATACATAGTACTGTGATCCTCCAATGGAAGCAACCTGACCCGGTCCCCACACGTCTGTGTGAACAAGCTCCAACTTGTGCCTCTTCTTAGTAGACCCAGTTTTGAGAAAACTAACCCTTTTCTATTTTCCAAATACACAGTGCTCACAAAACTCTAGATCTATGCCTTTTAAATTTGAAAGCATACCTTTGGACTTAAGAATTGACATCCCCTTCTCACTCATGTGGCCAAGCCTTGAGTGCCACAATTTAGCATCCACATCTGAAGTAGACAATACAGAAAGAGATCTGTTAGTAACACAATTACACAAGTAGAGAGTACCTTCTCTCTTACCTCTGGCCATAACAAGTGCACCCTTGGTCACCTTCCAAGATTCTGCTGTGAGAGTAATTGTACAACCCTCATCCCCTAACTTTCCTATAGAAATCAAATTTCTCTTCAAGCTAGGAACATGCATCACATCTCTCAACACCCATGTGTTGCTATTCTGCATCTTCAGCTGCACTTTACCTTTGCCAATTATTTTACAGGGCTCATCATCCCCTAGATACACTATTCCAAAATCTTCATGGATATAGTCACTGAAATATTCCCTGTTAGGAGTAGCATGAAAAGATGCACCAGAATCTAATACCCAAGATTCTATATTATTATGCAGAGAGAATTAAAGCATCCTGTGCAATACCTGCAATCTTGGCTTCTTCCTTTCCTTCATGCTGGTTGTCCTCCTTAGGCTTTGACCAACAATCTATGCTTATGTGCCCCATCTTTCCACAATTCCAGCATTGTGGCTTCCTGCCATTTCTAGATTTAGATCTGCCTTTCCCCTTTGACTTGGATCTTGCTCTGCCTTTCTTGCTCTTCTCTTTTTGCCTTCCCCTGCTCTCAAAACTTAAAGCGTTCCCAGATGCCTCTTCTGTGCTTTTCCTTCGTATTTCCTCATTCAAGATAACACTAACAACATCCTCTACTTTCAAGATATTTGATGCAGATGCAGTATTACTTATTGCCATTACTAAGCCATGCCAGCTTTCAGGCAAAGAACATAATATTAAAAGAGCTTTTATCTCATCATCAAACACTATATTTACTGAACTTAATTGATTCACAATACCATTGAAATCATTCAGATGAGTAGAAATGGATCCACCTTCATTCATATGCAAATTAAATAACTGCTTCATAAGATATACCTTATTGGAAGCTGAGGGTTTTTCATACAAATTTGCTAACGTAGTCATCAACTCTACCGTAGACTTTGCCTGTGATAAATTGGATATCACAGTGGATGCTAGACTCAGTCTTATAGACCCCAGAGCCTTTCTATCAAGAACTTCCCATTCTTCATCCTCCATGTCTTTGGGCTTCTTTGCAATACCTCCTAACGGTAAGTAGAGATCTTTCTGATATAGATAATCCTCTATCTGCATTCTCCAGTGTTGGTAATTTTTGCCATTAAACTTTTCCATTCTCAATTTACTTTCATCTACCATTGCTTCTCCCACTCAAATATAAATCCCTGTAAGAACCTGTAATCAATACACACTACACAGATCTGAACCACTTGTTAGTGAACCTAAACTTTGATACCCAATATCAAGCTTTGAACCTGTAGCCAAGGCTCTGATACCACTTGTTCGGGGATCAATCCAACAATAGATTGCAATTATGACAACAATAAACATGGAATTAAACCAGATTGACAAGTAATTAGAATGATAATAGCAAGAACAAGAGATACAAGAAAACACCCTGAAAACTTGTATTAACAAAACTCTTTACAAAGGAATACAATTAAAGAAAGCTTCTTTCTTCCACACCTCTCCTAGGTGTATAGATCTCTCAATAGATCTCAATTCCTCAAGAGCTCTCTCTCAAGAACAATCAACTCCAACAAGCCTGGATTGATTCAATTCTGTACTGTTCTTCTCACACAATGAATTACCATAATTCACTACAAACTACTACTAAGCTAAGAAGATCTAATTCTACATATAGAATTAGGAGACTTGAGCATGTACAACCAACAAGCAGTTAAGCCACTTGAACAAGGGCTCTAAAAGTAGTAATGCTAATAATAGAGACGTGTGCTTGATTCCACAACTCAAACTTATCATGCAAACACTCGCTTCTGTCCACGGAAATAGCTTTCTGGACACGCAGGTAACTGACGTCGGTTCCTGCCGCTTGTCTGTGACCGCCGTCGGCCGACCATCTATCGACGTCGACATCTCTCAACTGCCTGTGACTGACGTCGGTCGCTCCTGACCGAAGCCGGTGTTTGTGTAGACCTGAACCTGATAAACTATGCTCCTTGGTGATGTTTTTAGCTCCACACCCTAACAATTAGGACAATTAAATAGAGATTTAATATACTTTAGGTTTAGAAATGGTTGATTGGATTAATAAATGAACTTGCAAATTTAATTCATTTAGTATCAAAATCCACTTTGATCAACCTTGAAAACACATTTTTAAAAGTATAAAATTATTATAATTCCTTTGAGTATTTTGAAAAAATGAGTGTTTGACAAAAGTATCCATAGATAAACTTTTTGTGCACAATAATAGTGTAGAGTTTATAGATCAGTTGAAGACCGAGCTAGGTTCCTTGAAAGTTGTGTTCAAGGTGAGAAAGTTTGAAAAAGATCATAAGAAGTTAGACTAAGCTAAGAAGGATTCAAACAAGAAGGGAAACATGAAGAAGCCAATAAAAAAACCCAACATAATAAGGTATCCCAATTACTTTCATGGCCATTATTTTTTTTGTCATCATTTTAGTCATAGGGAAAGAGATTGTATGAGGAGAAGCACTTGGTCAAAGGGAGTGTATAGCATTCATAAGAAAAAGGGTATGAGTGAGGTTGTTTGTTTTTGTCATCATAAGATTGGTCACATTGCTAGATTCTATCCAAATGGAGTAAGTAGCTTCTCAAGTCATGTTAAGAGATATGGAGCTTCTAGAGTTCATAAGAAAGGTAAAAAATGGGTATGGAAACCAATGTTAGTGAGGGAAGCTTAGATTGGGGCCAAGAATGAATATGGATTACTTGTT
This sequence comes from Torreya grandis, assembly GCA_037957365.1. Classification (NCBI taxonomy): domain Eukaryota; kingdom Viridiplantae; phylum Streptophyta; class Pinopsida; order Cupressales; family Taxaceae; genus Torreya; species Torreya grandis. Next base: position 1,547,665 of record JARHVA010001559.1, on the reverse strand, counting down.
ATAGTTGAGAAAGAATCAAATAAGAAGACAACTGCAAGAGTTGAGAATATGAACAACATCATGGATGTTGAGAATAGTAAGTCAAATAAGATTGATAAGCCTAAAATGATTCTAAATGAAAGCAATCAGTCTAATAAGTGAAAGATGATCAAGGAGGTAAGAGAGGATATGTGGGCATCCTCTAACTTAACTTTGTTCTAGCCTCTATTAAATGGGGTGTCTCTATTAGGATTCATGGAGACACTTATCTATAAGAGGAAGCATGGTGAATGCTTATTGAGTTTTGGGCAGGTAGTGCATGACAAAGAAAGGGTGGCCTAGAAAGGTAGCTTGAAAAAATTTGATGGTTTAAGAACTCTTATGATCATGGTTTTAGGTGGGTTCTGTAAGGATAATTTTTATATAAAGTGTGGTGAGCGTCATTGACAACCCATGCATGGGTGATGTTATCTTCAATGAAGGTATGATATTTCTTGTAAGAATTATGTATGTACTTTGTTTACAATTAGATGACACGATCTATATGAATCATGGAGTTAGGGGGAGATAACTCAGGTCTCTTGAGAAGCTTGAAGAGAAGCATGCATTAAAAAATGGGGAGCTTGCTTATTCTATGAGCGGTCAAGTCCAAAGATCAATGGACTATGTATGGATGACCATGTTAGAGTGAAAAGATAAGTTGATAGTTGTAGAGATCCTTTATCATTAATGTCAAAGGGGGAGAGAGATCAGATTGATGGATAAATTTTATATTAAAAGGATAGTCATCTTGAAATGTGTTTACCATCAATGACAAAGTATGAGATTATTGCAAGTTGTCATTGATGTCATGTGTTTGAGCATGTCATTGACGTCAAGGTGAGAGTGGTCATTGATATGTGGTTGAATGTTTGAGTTTGATAGTGTGACTTTGAGTAATCTAATGGAGTGTGATTGATGTTCCATAAGTGATCTTGCGGAGAAGCATATTATAGTAAGGTATTCACAAACCCGAGCCTTGTTTTGGTGAAGACATGTATAATGAATCTTTGTAAAGTGAATAAGATTTTGCATGAGAAAGTGTTTGAGTAATAAGCTATAGTAGGTGTCTTGAAGTTATCAAACTGATATGGTGAATATTAGGTCTATTTGATGTTCTAGTCCTTAAGCATGGATAAGGCATGATGCGGTATGGTGATGATGACAATAGATGCGTTTGAGATTGAAGATGTATAGTGCGGTGTATGAGCATGGTACAAGTATATATGACATGTTGATGACATATTAAGAGTAGTACAAGAGGAATTAAAGGTATATTCAAGGTCTAATCATGACTGGTAGTTTTAGGTCTAGTGTGTAAAGAGACCTAACATGGCCTAATGGAGGTATGAGGTCAATTTTATAGCTTTGAGAGTATATGACATATGTGCAGGTTAGTGAGGACAAATAAAATGTTATGAGGCATCCATAGATGTCTTGGTGAAGTTTTGGTGCTTCATATTGACATTTGGAGAGAGAAAAATGTAATATTCTAGCTTAAAAGAAGCTAGACCATCACTACACATCATAGAGATATGAATAACCCAACAAGTTTGTGCATTTATTTTAGGGACTTAGAAAGTCAACCCTAGTCAAAATAAAATATGAAGATGTTGTTCTTAGTGCCAAGATACTTCCTTGAAAATTTGGTGTCTTGAAGTGTTTCCTAGCTCAAGTTATAAACATCCAAAGTTGGTCTAATAGACTGTGATGTGCTAGATACCGTCAAATTTAAGCCTTGGGAAATGGCTGTTGAAATTCAAAAATATGAAGGTTGGATTTCAAATCATTGTGTATGCATAAGAGACTAGTGAGCAAAGAAATGCTTGTAAAAGGCATGATATTAGTCAGATCAAGTTGGTGTAAAATAAAAAGTTGTAGTAGACTCCATTAAGATCATCCTCTAGGTGGTGACATGTATTATCTATTCATAAAAGTTCAATTATTTCAAGTCAAAGTCAAAGGTTATGACTGTGGTAAAAATCAGAAAAACCAATATCCAAAGAAATGGATATAGAGACCAAAGTATTGAAAGTTTTGGCATGATATAAAAAAAATATTTGTAGTAGACTCCTTAGTTAATAACCTCAAATAATAATTTATTCATGAAAGTATGTACAAATGAACTTATTACTTGTCAAAGTTGACTGTGTTTTTTAGTGGACTAGCAGATTTGAGTAAGCTTCTTGCAGAGATGATTTTGGGGTATTTTGGATAGATTATAAAAATATAATGCACATGAATTTATTGTGAAGGTATAATAGTACCATAATAATGAATTATAAGTTTATTGAAGTGTTTATACATGTGTTGGAATTCATGTTCATCTTGACTCATTGTCAAGGTAGAATGACAATTTTGAGTAAGTTTGTGAAAATGGTGAGTTGGAGGACCTCTACACCTAGATGATGAATAAAATGGCTATGATGTTGTTTTTATGACATAAATAATGTATAAATTATTTATGGAAGATGGAAATTAACTTTAAGATGTTGAAACATGAAAGACAAAATGACCTATCTAGCTGTGCAAGAAAAGTGAAAGAGTAGATAGACAAATTGATCTAAAAAGCTAATGTTTGACATCAGAACATATGATATATATATTGGAGGTTTTTCTAGAGTTCATATATAATATATAAATTTGAATTAAAATTCATGGTAAGTACCATTACAAGTGATAAATACAATGTTCTTCATGATTGTATTTTTGGTGCTACAGGCAACTTTATGTGTGCATGTGAAAATGATGTTTCTGAGTCATTTTTCACTAAGTTAAAGGATAAATTTATTGTTAAGTTTAATATATATATATATATATATATATATATATATATATATATATATATATATATATATATATATATATATATATATTTTCATGATAATTAATTTATATTCATGATAATTCCATGTTCAAGTGTGAAAATTCAAAATCATTTGACCTTGTTTTTGAATCCTGTAGACAATTTTGAGTGGTCATGTTGCAAGAATGTATTTGAGGTGTTTTGCCTTGTTTGTATATATAAAATGGAAATGGTGGTGACCATGAGGTCATGGAGGATATATTAATTTATTTTTTATATTAATTTTTTTGGAAAATTTGACTATATTCTTTAGATATGAGAGATAGACTTTTTTTTTGTGTGTGTAGACCTAATGTCAAAGAAACCTAATGACATGGTTCAAGGAGTGATTTTGTCTAACAAGTGGTATGGACCTATATATATATATGATATAAATGGTATATTTAAGGCATATTTGATATGTTTCATGCATTTTTATATACCCAGTATGTTCAAAGGTGTTCCAAGTGTAATGTCTAATTTGAGTAGACCTAATTGCTATAGGTCTCCTTTAAGCCTAAAGGTGGTTTTAGTCCTCATGGGATATGATCAACTCAAGTAGTGATTTATTATATTATGTAATGTATATATTGATCTATTATAAGTTTTATCCAAGTTTTTTAAGGTCATTAGCTAACCAATATGGGTAAGAACAAGTGATGTGTATAAAAATAAGGCCTAATTGGCCTATTTGAGCTAGTTAGAGACATGGGAATATAAGAGAAGAAAAAACCTTAATGGAGGAAGATAGGTAGGTCATGAAGACAAATATAATAATATTTTTAATAGGTAATTAATTTATAATATTAATTCTAAAGGTGATGAGCAATTAACTTGTATTAAGTCAAGAGGCCTATTTGTCTAGTCATGCTTGTGCGAAGGATTTGATTGAATATCAATAAAAAGGAGAAGAATAAAGGGATAAGGATGATAGAGGGATAAGGATGGAAATAAATACATGCCATGGGTTCATGAGATAATGAAAAATCATCAGAGGGTTTTCAAGGAGGTTTGTATTTGAGTTTCTATTGAAAAAGTCAAAGTGTGAGAGGTATGTCTAAGAGAGCTTAAGATTGAAGACACGAGTAGAAGAAGGGATATGAGTAGTGACCTATGAGATCTTCATGAGATTATAAAATATTATTAGTGATGTGTTACTAATATTTTTCAGGTCTAAAAGTGATGATAAGGTTTGATATTATGTTGTGTTGATCCATAATGTAGATTATAAGGGCTAGGTGAGTGAAGAAGAAGAAAGGCAATTGTGTGCTTATGTGGGAGGCATATTTGTGTGTGAAAGATTGAAAGGTATCCATCATCAATTATAAAAAAAAAAAATACCAAGGTGGAATCAAAGTACTTTATTTAGTGGGTCTTAGTCAATAGGTGGCTAAGTTGGTGCTTGGTTACCCAAGGGGTTGTATCCTCCTTGCAAGTGGGTGGTTACTAAAGGCTAGTTGGTACTAGATAAATTCAAAGGGTTGGTGCTCCTTGTTAGGTTGGTGATCAACTAAAATTGATCCATTATTTATATGATAGTATTCCAAGTGGTGTTTCAGTGGGTTTTATCTCTCATGAGGGTTTCTCACATAGCTATGGTGTTCATGTGTTGATATCTTGCTTCATGCTTATGTAATTATTTTTATATGTATTGATATATCTATATGTTAGTTTGAATGGTTAATGAATGATGTATAGGATTAGGTGAAAATTTTGTACACTGATTCACCCCCAGTGGTTGTGCTTCAAACACATCTAACTAGGGATTTTTACTGTGAGCCTTCCTTATTGGAGGAGAAGGTGATTTATGACTTGTAGGAGATTTACACTTCCTATGGTCCAATGGAGAAAATGTATTCATAGAAAGTTATGTTGTGTCTGAAAGAATGGGAACATCAGGTGGAACTATCTATAGTGGAGTCTCTCTACGTGCAAAGAAAGTTTTTTACATAAATGGAGCCTTTGGGAGCTCATGAATGTGGACATAAATTCCATCTAAAAGATTCACGACCACCACTTGTTAGCCCAAAAATTACATCATAGGTGGTGGGATTCTAGTGTTACTAAGTAACAATTCTATGAATTCATCCCACTATACATTGACTAGTTGTTGATGTGCGAGATAACCACTTTTTCTATGTTTCTAAATGAGGTTTTAAAATATAATATCAGGATAGTAATCAACATATGGATGGACTATGCCTTATGGAGACTTCCATTGTATGAACAAAAGCAACAAAATCAAGAAGTGATATTGAAAACACTGTCATACAAACATGATGACTTTTACAATATTGGTTGTAAGCTCTACAACAAGATATTTTAGCTAATTAAATTGTTCCTCCTTGTGAATCATCTGATGAGAAATATTGATGAATCTTTTTGTGGCCTCCTTCATGGCTTTTGTTATTTGCCAAAACTGTGTCGTAATGCACTCTACTAGAATGCAAATTGCTTCATCTGGGATGTCATCCAATGGAATTCCTTGATTTATTTGGGTAGAGGCATCCTTAATTTCAAGTATAATTAGTGGGGATGTTGATTTATAGGTCCAAGAGGGCATCCTTATGCTTCCATGTCTATAGCCCTTGCCATCACAACTTCATTTACATAGATGGTGATGTTTGTAGATAGATTTTTTTGTCGTTGAATCTTCCCAGCAGGATATCTATGATATAACTTAATTGGAGAAATTAAGGATACCAAATTAACTATTCAACATCAGTGTTGTGGAGTGTATGTGGTTGTGTAATTGTAGAGGGTTATGTGTTTGGGGATGATCCATGTACAAATAAGTTTTTTCAGTGTGCCTAATGGAAGGATATGCCTCTAGATCTAAAAATTTAACCTGACATATGTTTTTTCCAATCTTAATATTTTCTAGTTGTGTAACAAATATTTTTTTAATGAGTTATAACTGTCCAGATGTGGCCATATTGAATACCTATTCTATATAGCTAAACTACACTAAAGACAAGGAGTACAAACTTCTATAAGAGACTTGGAGATATAAGCATACAAATTACTTGAAATTGGCTAAGTATGAAATGATGGATCAATTGGCAAGACATGCTATATATAGGTATTTGTGTGCCCATTTGTATCCCTTTGATTTAAATGTGTCAATCTATCTTGGGGTCCTCCTTTGAAAAGCATTGAAAACTAAATCTTTGAATTAATGAGTCGACATGTTTTTTATTGAGGTGACAAATTTTTGTGGCTATTTCATGAAATGAAGGACCTGTTATGGTGGAATGGTGGTAGCATTGATAACTAAATCTTCAATTTGATTATTCCTTTTCATGATGTTGACTAGTATAGTGATTTAGGATATATTCCACTTATCTGACATGCTTGGTTATTAACAACCACCACTTAGCCATTAGCCATCATCAAAGATATCTACCATACGTAGTTTTATCAAACTTAATTATCTCCTAATGTTGTCTGTTTGAATATGGGTGTGTACTCCTTTTTATCGATCATGAACAATGTTTCCTTATCTTAGGTTACTTGTGCCAATTTATTTACACATACTTTTGAGCTACATACACAACATAAAAAAAAATAAAACAAATACACACAACATGAATGAAAATGAATCACACACTAAATTGGTGAGATTTAACACTTGTCCTTTCTTGCACATGCAAATTACTAGTGATAAGATTTTAGCCTACTACCATTCACCTTTTCAAGTAAAATAGTAGCTTGTAAATCCAATAGGACCACCGTTCTTGGCAATGATAACTCATGAATAATATATGGTCCCTTCTAGCAGATGTTTAATTTTTTTGGAAAGGCTCAAAACCAACTATCATACAATAGGACTGGCTGATCTATCTAAAATTATTTAGTGCATACAATATTATCATGCCAAGTGATGCAGAGCATACACCAAGTTTCACTTCTTAACCTTGTATTTTGACCCACTTACTTTGACAATGGTTTATAACTTCATGTTAAGGTTCTCTTGGTTATTCTTCATATATGAAATCAAGTTTCTTCTGACTTTTATATGGTTTTCAATATGTTTATTAGGTTCCAAAAAAGGTCTCCTTACCTTCTAAATCCCACAAAAATACTCTTCATAACATTTATTTCTTCCCACATAAGTCTACTTGCTCTGTCAACATTTCGTATACCCCTTTTTTGGCTCAAAATTCCTTTATACAAATAGGTACAAGTGTACCTTGATAAACTATTGACTATTTTAGATTACCTTTTCCCTATTATGTCTATCCCTACAATTAGAGATCTTAACTCTTTCTTTAAGTCACTTTATAAGTTTATATTAAGAATTAGAAACTCTTACCACATTTGTAATAAAACAAAGGCATTAACAACTTTCAATAAAATCATACATGCTTACCAAAATGTTATAATGTATTGAAACTCAATTATATGATCAATCCTCTCTAAGAATCCAAATACATGGTCAACTTATATAGGCTGTACTACAAGAAACATGGTTTCCATGTCTAGTTTCAAAACCACCATCAATATTCTTGTCTTTGCTTCAAGTTTACACCTTCAACAGTGACAACCACTTGTAGACTCATTGCAAAAACAATGTGAAATTAAGTCAATTCCACTTCATGCATAGAAATGAGCACTCAGTCTCAGTCATAGTAAATAATCTAAGAAATAGGGGTTTTATTCACAAACATCAGAATACCAAATAAATTACTATCAAACCTTAATTTATAAGTTTAATACACATTCAAAATTTTGTCAAAAGAGTATGGAACCATCCATCAAATTCCATTAATCATTTATTTTTGAAAAAATAGTCTATAACAACAAATAACTCATTCAGGAATAGAATCTACATTTTATGACAATGTTACAGGTTTCTCTCTCTCTCTCTCTCTATTTTAATCTCTCCAAAGTTATCCTAAATCAACATACAATTTTTTTCGATCACACTTGAAAACTAGTATCAATCTCATTCTTCAAAACCATCACATGCAATTAGCTATAGCAACAAAGACCTCAAACATGGTCTGCATTCTTTCCTTATACAACAGAGTTTACAAAGCATCCATCATATCTTCATACCAAATCTTGTTAATACATTTTCAATTTATCTCCCTCAAATGGATTCTACCTCAACTATCTAAAACTGACTCCTATATGCCTACAAAAGTGTATAACTACTTCTTTTTAAATTGTCCCACCGAGAGGTCTCTTTCCACCTTGCATTTTCCTGATTGTTTTACATAACATATAGTTTCTAAAACCATAACAATAAGATCATGAAAATTTTATGACCTCGTACCATGCCAACACCATTATACATGTGTACACATATTTCCCTCTTCACAACATACATCAAATTCCTTAGAAATGGCTTACACAATTCAAATTTTCAAAAAGAAACTTTTGGTGGGAAACACAATAATTCAAATTTCTTGCACTTTGAGACACCCTAGAGTTTAAAAATGGACTAATACTAACCTCTAAAAACTGTAAGACATGTTATTGGACTAACTTAAGACAAAATTTAATCACTTTAGGGTCCTCATGGGATGCCCCTACATCCTACTACCAAACTGTAAAAATGTTTGCCATAATTGTTTGGTGATCCACTTGGTATATACTCCTATCCTCTTGCATTAAACCTCCTGATTGAAGGTGTTTGATTTTAATTGAATCTCATAGAGTTTAACATTCTCTTGGGCCCCACATTTAGGCCTTATTTTATTCATCTCCTTTAATAGCATACCTGCACATAAAACAATTTTTTTAAGCAAAACACAACTGTTGTTATCTTCTTCTTGCCTTGCTAGTGGATACCACTTTTCCTATTCTACAAACTGATCCATCTTCTCCTTAAGTCCATTATAAACTACTATTGAAAATATGCAATATGTATTATTTATCCATGTTTCTTGTGCTACCCATTTCATTTCATGCACAACATCTTCTTGTTCTTTACATACCACATGCTTGTGTTGCCTCTTGTTTTGCTATTGTTCATCTCCATTACAACCATTCTCTAGCTTTTAAACTTGTAAGGGATGTATGCTCATTTTACACATCTCATTTATTTGATTTATTTCATGGAACTAATTCATATTATCCAACTCTTGGACATTCTCTTCTTGTTCAAGACTCTCTTTCAAACATACAAGTTCATCTACTAGTACTTCATTGGCTGCCTACTCCTTACCTACATTTTCATCACAAACCAACTCATTAGACACAAAATTTAGAGACTTCATGGATATTTCTTGGGATGCTTCCTTGGAAATTTCAATTTCTAACTTATTTACTTTCTTGATGTCAATCCCATGTCATCTCTTATCTATATTAACTGCAATGTCCATCACTATTCTATTATCTTCTCTCTCATAAACTTTACTTCCATGCTTTCTTTGGCTATCTTCTTTCTTAAGCACTATCATTGGTGCTATGTATTCTTCCTTATTTTTAAGACTTCTTGATACCACCTTACATTTTTATTTATCCTCTTTCATGTCCATATTTGTGGACTCACATCTCCTTATATCAACCAAATCAAGACATCTTACCTTGTCTTCTTTCTTGACCAAACCCAAAATTTAAATGGCCTTTCTCCAATAATGCATCATCATTATCCTTTCATCCCTTCTATCTTCTTCACCCTTCAATGGAACAAGTATATGTACCTATCCATGTTTCTTGATGGTATATGTGTTTACTTGACCATCATGAATTGCATGCTTATCAAATTTCCATGGTATCCCTAATAGAAAATGACAAATGTCTATGGGCATATGTCACATAACACTCTATCTCTATATCCACCTATCTTGAATTCAATCCATATTTGATCACTTACCAAGAGTTGATGTCCTTTCTGCACCCATGAACCCCTATACAGTTGTGGATATGACATCCTTCTCAATCCCAACTTCTACACCATCTCTAAAGACACAATATTGGTATTAATACCTTCATTAATCACTAAATTACAAACTTTACCTATTGTATTGCGTCTACTTTTGAATAGGCTTCTCATTTAAGTTGGTTCTTTAACTTGTTTTTACTATAATAGTATTCTTCTCATGAGTAACGACTCATTTCTTTCATGTCCTTTCTCCTCATTATCTTCTCTTACTCTCTACTACTGCATACTTCTCATGTTCATTGGATACTCTACTGCCCTATGTCCTCTTTGACAATGCCAACATTGATATTGAAATATTTGTCTTGGTCCACTTTTCATAGGACCATCATTCCTTCTCAATATGCCATTTGTAAATGGTCTAACTTGCCATTCATGGTGCTATACTCCCATGCCTTCTTGAACTATTGCTGCATGTACTTGTGGTCTCTCTTGAACCACCTCTCTATTCTCTTTCTCATTCATGCTTAGATACAATGGTGTTACTTGACCTGACTACCTACCATTCCCTTCTTCTCTCTCTATCAGTGATCCTTCTACTCTCTCCTTGAGAACATCCTCAATAGCCTCCGTCCTCATAACCAATGGAGAAATCAACGTTGTCATTATCCTAACCAAATCTTAATCTCTATTAACCCTCTCCATAGAGCACTGTCCTTGATTCCCTATCCTAAACTTCACTTCAAAACACATGATGTCAAATCTTATTCACAATCCATAAAAATATTTCACTCGCTCTGATACCAAAACAATCCAGAGCATACACCATGTTTCACTTCTTAACCTTGTATTTTGACCCACTTACTTTAACAATGGTTTATCACTTCATGTTAAGGTTATCTTGGTTATTATTCATACATTAAATCAAGTTTTTTCTAACTATTATATGGTTTCTAATATATTTTTGAGGTTCCAAACAAGATCTCCTTACTTTCTCAATCCCACAACACAATTCTTCATAACATTTCTTTCTTCCCACATAACTCTGCTTGCTTTGTTAGCATTTCTTGTAACCCTTTTTTGGCTCAAAATTTCTTTGTATGGATAGGTAAAAGTGTACCTTGATAAACTACTAACTATTTCAGATACCTTTTTCCTTATTCTATCTATCCCCAAAATTACAGACCTTAACTCTTTCTTTAAGTCACTTTATAGGTATGTGTTAAGACTTGACAAATTTTACCATATTATTAATAAAAAAGGCATTAAAAAATTTCAATAGAATCATACACACTTACCAAAACATTCCAATGTATTTATAACTTGATTATATGATCAATCCTCTCTAAGAATCCAAGTACATAGTCACCTTATATAGGCTCTACTACAAGAAATAGGGTTTCCATGTCTAGTTTCAAAACCACCATCAATATTCTTGTATTTTATTCAAGTTTACACCTTCAAAAGTGAAAACCAATTGTAGAATCATTACAAACACAATGCCAAATTAAATCAATGCCACTTCATGCATAAAAATGAGCACTCAGTGTCAGTCATAGTAAACAATGTAAGAAACAAGGGGTTTTGTTCACAAACATCAGAATACCAAATAAATTAGTATCAACCCTTACTTTATAAGTTCAATACACATTCAAAATTTCCTCAAAAGAGTATATAACCATCCATCAAATTAAATTAATCATCTATTTTGGAAAATATAGTCTGTAACATATAACTCATACAAGAATAGAATATGCATTTTATGACAATGTTAATAGGGTACTCTCTCTCTATTTTAATCTCTTGAAATTTATCCTCAATAAACATATATGTATTTAAAATCACATTTTAAAACCAATATCAATCTCATTCTTTCAAAACCAATCACTTTCAATTAGCTATAACAACAAAGACCTCAAACAAGGTTTGCATTCTTTCCTTATACAACAAAGTTTACAAAACATCCATCATATCTTCATACCAAATCTTGTCAATACATTTCCCATTTATCTCCCTCAAATTGATTCTAACTCTACCTTCTAAAATTGACTCCTATATGCCTGCAAAAGTTCATAACTACTTCTTTTAAACTGTCCCATCGAGAGGTCTCTTTCCACCTTGCATTTTCTTGATTATTTTACATAACATACAATGTCTAAAACCATAACAATAGGATCACAAAATTTTTATGACCTTGTACCATTACAATACCCTTAGACATGTGTAACACATTTTTCCCTCTTCAAAACATACATCAATGTCCTTAGAAATGGCTGACAAAATTCAAATTTTCAAAAAGGAACTTTTGGTGATAAACACAAAAATTCAGATTTATTGCACTTTGAGACACCCTAGACTTCACAAATAGACTAATAATGACCTATAAAAACTATAAGAAACCTTATTAGACTAACTTAAGATATAATTTAATCACTTTAGGATCCTCATGGGATGCCCTTGCATCACCAAGATTTTTATTTGCACTTATTTATCTCTTATGTCTAGGATGTTCTGTGTCAGTCTTCATCCATTTTGTTTAGGTCCAATAACCTACTCATCAAATATTCTTGATCTCCCATACACATGATGATTGCAATTCTCACATTGGCTACAACATATTATAAGAGCATTACTACTAAATTATAAACTAATTAAAAGGGGGTAAACCTTGAGGTATGTTTATAATGCATGCGATATGCCCATAAGATTGTAAGTCTATCCTCTCAGTAATCTTATTGAATATCACAAACCTTCATAAGAATATTACCCAATACTTTGTTTTCAGCCTCTGCTTGACCATTCACCTAGGGTGATAAACTACACTTTTATAGTGTGATATAAAGAATTTATCAGTGTCTTTACCATTTTATTGAAAAAATGCATACCTCTATCACTTACCATCTTTATTGGACACCCAAAATTGGTGATTATGTTCTCATACAAGAACTTTGTTGTATCTTTTACACCACAACTAGTTATCATAGAATCTTTGACCCACTTGGTAAAATAGTCAATTACAATGATTATATATCATGCATGACTATGTTTCTTGGGTGGATTAATAGGCTTGAAAAAATAATTCCTCATTGTTCAAAGGGTTACTACACAAGCATTGGATGAAGTGGCATTTCATCCCATTGGTTTAGCTTTCCCATCTTTTGATAGACATCACACTATTGTGCGATCTAGTGTGCATCCTGAAATAAATAAGGCCACCATAAGCCATTTTGAATTTTTTTCCTTATAGTATCATCTCTAGTGAAGTGACCTCTAGTGATGCCTTGATGTTTTTCGTCAAGTATTTGAAGTCATTCATACTTGAATGATACTCTACACAATACTTCATCCTTACCTACGTAGTACATGAATCCTCCAATGATATTAAAAGGAAGGGCCTTAGTAATCTACTACTTCTTTTCACATTCTATGTAGTGTTATAAGAATATCCCCCATTTTAGAAACTATACAATCTCCTCTAGTTGTTCAAGAATCACAGACACACAAAATAGGTGTGAGTCAGGCAATTCATTAAAAATTTATTCTGGTTTTCACTATTTTGGATCCAACATAAATGAACTAGTTCCACATTCTCTCGATCGAGTTTGATATTGATACAAAACTAAAACTCCTAAAACAACATTAAACATTAAAATATGTGACCTCCTAATAAGGGTTTGTACACTAGGTAGTGTAGACCCTAATGATCAATGAATAGCTCAAACGACATAGCTAATAGGAAATATAAATTTTTTGTAGTGTAAATACTATTACAAGGGATTTGCACTCACTTATGGTATAATTATTTTCAATAGTAGATAACTTTTAACTTATAAAATGAATGAGGTGATCTATTCTACCCTCTCCTAACTGCACCAACACAATGCCAACTATGGTCCCCGATGCATCTCCATATATATGGAAGGACTTAATTCAATCCAAAAAATTAATATCAGTGTAGTTACCAATCTCTATTTTGAATCAATGAATGCCACATGGCATTAATCTATCTATATGAATCATGTTTCCTTCCTCAATAATTTATCTAAAGGGGTAGATATTATTTTATACCCCTTAATAAACATTCTATAGTAGTGTGTATGTATAAGAAAGGATTGCACCTCTATTGCACTTGTGGGTGGTGGCATTCCAAAAATTATTATGATATTTGATAGATCTACCAAGATACCCTTATTATAGACTACATGCCCTAACAAAACCCCAAAAGGTGTAAAAAATAAACATTTTTTTAAATTGAGCACTATCCATAGCTCTCTGCATCTTTCTAGCATCAGTCTTAATTTGGACAAATGATTTATAAATAATGAAAATACTACCCAATCATCCAAATGGACTTCTAAGAAGTCATAGATGAAATCTTTAAATGTAGGTACAACAACCCTTTAGAAAATTGCAATTATATTTTTCAATCCAAATGACATTACCTTGTATGCAAAAAAAACATTCTATTACAAAGTTCATTTTGGCTCTATATTTTTATATGATTGGGATTTGATGGTACCCACTAAAACCATTACTAAAGGAATACACTTCATGGATATTAGGGTGTGGAGCTAAAAGCTTCACCAAATGAGTGAGTGCAGGTGTTGCAGGAATTACACAGTCACCGGCATCAGTCAGGAGCGACCGACATCGGTCAGGAGTCGACTAAGAGATGCCAATTTCAGTCATGGATCGGCTGACGTCGGTCAGGTGAAAATAGGTAGGAATCGATGTCGGTTACCTATGTGCATCTAGAATGCTATTTCCATGGACAGAACAGATTGTTTGCATGATAGGATTAAGTCATAGTCTTAAGTCTGCGTCTCTATCTTTAGTAAGACTATTTTAGAGCCCCTATTTAGGAGGTGCATCTATTAGTTGTAAATGCATGCTCATGTTTCCTTATTTTATATATAGGATTAGATCTTCATAGCTTATTGAATTGGACTGTACAATATTTGTATATGTGAATCAATCCAGATTGTGGAGGTAATTGTAATTGAGAGAGAGGACTCTTGAGGGAAAGAGATCTAAGAAGAGATCTATACATCTGAGAGAGGTGTGGAAGAAAAAAAGTTTTTTCAATTGTAATTCCTTCTGTAAAGAGTTGAATACAACTTTTCAGGGTGGTTTCTTGTATCTCTTGTTCTTTATTATTTTTGATTCTAGTTACTTATCTATCTGGCTTATTTCCGCATATAGTTGCTTTCATATAGTAATCAATTTTGTTGATTGATCCCCAATAAGTGGTATCAGAGCTTGGTTGTAGGTTCTAAAGCTTGATACCAATAAGTGGTATCAGAGCTTTGGTTCACTAACAGGTGGTTCAGATCTGTGTAGTGTGTATTGATTACAGGTTACTCACAGGGATTTTTGTTTGAGTGGGAGAAGCAATGGCAGAAGAAAGTAAACTTAGAATGGATAAGTTTAATGGCAAGAACTATCAATTATGGAAAATGCAGATAGAAGTTTATTTGTATCAAAAAGATTTATACTTACTATTAGGAGGGACTGCAAAGCAGCCCAAAGACATGGATGATGAAGAATGGGAAGTTCTTGATAGAAAGGCTCTTGGATCTATAAGATTGAGTCTAGCATCTACTGTGATATCTAATTTATCATAGGCAAAGTCTACGGTAGAGTTAATGACTACTTTAGAAAATTTATATGAAAAACCCTCAGCTTCAAATAAGGTATATCTTATGAAGTAGTTATTTAATTTGCAAATGCAGGAAGGTGGATCTGTATCTAATCATCTAAATGATTTCCATGGAATTGTAAATCAATTAAATTTAGTTAAAATAGTGTTTGATGATGAAATTAAAGTTATATTAATCTTATGCTCTTTACCAAAAATTTGGCATAGCTTGGTAATGGGAGTTAGTAATACTGCATCTGCTTTAAATATTTTAAAAGTAGATGATGTTGTTAGTGTAATCTTGAATGAAGAAATTTGCAGGAAAAGCACAGAGGAGACATCAGGGAATGCTTTAAGTTTTGAGAGCAGGAGAAGGCAGAAAGAGAAGGGCAAGAAAGGGAGATCAAGATCTAAGTCAAAGATGAGAGGAAGATCCAAATCCAGAAATGGCAGGAAGCCACAATGCTGGAATTGTGGAAAGATAGGGCACACAAGCAAAGATTGCTAGTCAAAGCCTAAAGAGGACAGAAATCATGATGACAAAGAAGAAGCAAAGGTGGTAGGTATTGTTGCACAAGATGATCTTATATTCTCTTTGCATAATAATATAGAATCTTGGGTTTTAGATTTTGGTGCATCTTTCCATGTAACCCCCAATAGAGAATATTTCAATGACTATGTCCAAGGAGATTTTGGAATAGTTTATCTAGGGGATGATGAGCCTTGTAAAATTATTGGCAAAGGTAAAGTGTAGCTGAAGATGTAGAATGACAACACATGGGTGTTGAGAGACGTCATGCATGTTCCCAGTTGAAGAGAAATTTGTTTTTTGCAGGAAAGTTAGGGGATGAGGGTCATACAGTAACTCTCACAGCTGAATCTTGGAAGGTTTCCAAGGGTGCACTTATATTGGCCAGAGGTAAGAGAGTAGGTACTCTTTATTTATGTAATTATATTATTGATAATTCTCCTTCTGTATTATCTACTTTAGATGTAGATGCAAAGTTGTGGCATCAAAGGCTTGGCCACATGAGTGAGAAGGGAATGACAATTCTTAAGTCAAAAGGTATGTTTCCAGATTTAAAAAGCATAGATCTAGATTTATATGAAGACCATATTTTTGGAAAATAGAAGAGAGTGAGTTTTCTCAAGACTAGGTCAACAAAGAAGAAGCACAAATTGTAGCTTGTTCACACAGACGTGTGGGGACCAGCCCAAGTTGCTTCTATTGGAGGATCACAATACTATATTTCTTTCACAGATGATGCTACAAGAAAGGTATGGATCTATTGTATTAAGAAGAAATTTGATGTTTTTGATACGTTTAAGATTTGGAAAGCTATGGTTGAGAATGAAACATGCAAGAGATTGAAGTGCCTTAGATCTGACAATGGTGGTGAATTTTGCAGCCACAAGTTCAACTGGTATTGTTATATGCATGGGATTCACAGGCAAAAGACTGTTCTAAGAACACCTCAGCAAAATGGAGTTGTTGAAAGGATGAACAGAACAATCATGGAGCATGCAAGGTGTATGAGATTGCATGCTGGATTGCCCTTAGAGTTTTGGGTAGAAGCCATGGATACTGCAGTGTACCTGATTAACAGAGGACCCTCTATAGCTCTGGATGGTGGAATTCCAAAAGAGGCATGGACAGGTAAAAAGGTAGATCTATCATTTCTCAAAGTTTTTGGTTGTGAAGCCTTTATGCACGTTGATAAGGAAAATAGAAAGAAGCTTGATGCTAAGTCTATGAGGTGCACATTTATTGGCTATGGCTCTGATGAGTTCGGATTTAGGTTTTGGAATCTTGAAACTAATAAGATAATTAGGAGCCATGATGTTGTTTTCAATGAAAAAGTGATGTACAGTGATTAGCTCAAGAAGCTGGATCAACTTGAGCAGAGTAATGAAGAATTGGACAAGGAGAAGGTCTAAAAGGAGCTTGTGGGAAAGAAAAGTCACAGAAAGGAAAACACAGAGACTGGCATCAGTCAGGTAGGAATTGATGTCAGCCGTACAGGAATCGATGTCAGTCAGACAGTGATCGATGTCAGCCAGGTAGGAACCGACGTCGATTAGGTAGAACCAATGTCAGTCAGTAATAGGCCTAGAAGTGACCAAGGTCGGTCACTGTCAGAGAATTTGGGCGGACAACGTGTTGTGACTGAGTCTCAAACGCCCAACGGGAGGTCAAAAAGAGTAAGTAAACCTCCAATTCAATTTTCCCCTTAATTATTCTATTTATTGCTTACTGATGGTGGAGAACCAGAGAGTTTTGATGAAGTAATATAGGTGGAATCCAAGAGTCAGTGGGAGCTAGGCATGAATGAGAAAATATATTCCTTGAAAGAGAACCAAACATGGGATTTGGTTGAGTTACCAGTAGGGAAGAAGACACTAAAGAATAGATGGATCTATAGATTGAAGGAAGGTGAGAATGGACAGATGAGATATAAGGCCAGGTTGGTAGTGAAAGGATTTGCACAGAAACCAGGTATTGATTTTGGTAAGATTTTTTCTCCTATTGTTAAAATGACTTCTATACGGACTATACTGTCTTTAGTTGCTATTGAGGATTTGCATCTTGAGCAGCTTGATGTTAAGACAATATTTCTTCATAGAGATCTGGATGAAGAAATATATGTGGAACAACTGGAAGGATTTGAGGTCAAAGGAAAGGAGAAGCTAGTGTGCAGATTAAAGAAAATGGCCTCAAGCAAGCTCTAAGACAATGGTATCTAAGATTTGACAGGTTTATGACTGAGCATGGCTACAGTAGATGTCAATCTGACCATTGTGTGTATTTTAAGAGATTGGATAATGGTAGATATATTATTTTGTTGTTGTATGTAGATGATATGCTAGTTGCAGGATCACACATGCAGGATATCTTTGAGCTTAAGGTGAAATTAGCTCACACATTTGCCATGAAGGATTTGGGAGCAGCAAAGAAAATACTTGGCATGAATATTAAGAGAGACAGGAAAATCACAGGTTGATTTTGTCTCAAGAGGATTATGTGAACAAGGTGTTGAAATGGTTCAATATGCAGGATGCAAAACCGGTAAGCACACCTATGGCTGGACACTTCAAGTTGAGTAAAGAACAGTATCCTAAATCATATGATGAGGTAGAGTACATGAGGAAAGTTCCATATGCTTCTGTAGTAGGAAGTTTAATGTATGTAATGGTTTGTACTAGGCCTGATATTGCCCAAGCAGTGGGAGTTGTAAGTAAGTATATGGCCAATCCAGGGAAGGAACACTGGAAAGTAGTTTAGTGGATCTTTAGATATCTAAGAGGAACCAGCAATAGGCACTTGTGCTATGGAGGTTCGAATACTTCTCTACATGGTTATGTAGATTTAGATATGGCAGGTGATTTGGATGGCAGGAGAAGCACCACAAGATATGTTTTCACTATAGGTGGAACGGCGGTTAGCTGGATATCAAAGTTGTAGAAGGTTGTTGCCTTGTCAACTATAGAAGGAGAATATATTGTAGTCATAGAGGCTAGCAAAGAGATGATATGGATGACACGGTTCATGGAAGAGCTTGGAAAGGAGCAAGAGAGTTGCAGACTATACAGTGATAGTCAGAGTGCAATTCACTTGGCTAAGAATTCAGCCTTTCATTCAAGAACAAAGCCTATACAACTTAGGTACCACTTCATTAGATAGGTATTGGAGGATGGTGAGTTGAAGCTGGAGAAGATCCATACAAATAAGAACCCTACTGATATGTTAACCAAGCCAGTTACAAAAGAGAAGTTGAATCTTCATTCAACTTTTGTTGGTCTTCATGATTGAGTTGAAGATGGAGGAGCTAGAAGATGTTGCTGTATAGGTACTGGTGCAGCTATTTATCTCCAAGTGGGAGATTGTTAGGGTGTGGAGCTAAAAGCTTCACCAAATGAGCAAGTGCAAGTGTTACAAGAATTACACAGTCACCGGCATTGGTCAAGAGTGACCGACGTCGGTCAAGAGTCGACTAAGAGATGCCAGTGTCGGTCATGGATTGGCAGATGTCGGTCAGGTGCAAATAGGCAGGAACCGATGTCGATTACCTGTGTGCATCTAGAATGTTATTTCTATGGACAAAAAAAATTATTTGCATGATAGGATTAAGTCATATTCTTAAGTCCGCGTCTCTATCTTTAGTAAGACTATTTTAGAGCCCCTATTTAGGAGGTGCATCTATTAGTTGTAAATGCATGCTCATGTTTCCTTATTTTATATATAGGATTAGATCTTCATAGCTTATTGAATTGGACTGTACAATATTTGTATATGTGAATCAATCCAGATTGTGAAGGTAATTGTAATTGAGAGAGAGGACTCTTGAGGGAAAGAGATCTAAGAAGAGATATGTACATCTGAGAGAGGCGTGGAAAAAAAGAAGTTTCTTCAATTGTAATTCCTTCTGTAAAGAGTTGAATACAACTTTTCAGGGTGGTTTCTTGTATCTCTTGTTCTTTATTATTTTTGATTCTAGTTACTTATCTATCTGGCTTATTTCTGCATATAGTTGCTTTCATATAGTAATCAATTTTGTTGATTGATCCCCAATAATGGCCTACAACCACTTCTAAAACTTCAATAGTAAAAAAATAGGGAAATGGTCATTAATACAGGCCTCATTTCAAAGATGATAGTCACCATAGACTTTGATCTCACTAGTTCTCTTTGGTTAGAGAACCATCGATCTCACCCAATTGAATTTCTCCATAGAAAAGATAATTCCTACCTCCTACATGTGGTCTAGTTTAGCCTTAACCTTTAGCTTCATGTTTGGATTCAAATGGTATGGACTTTTCTTAATCAATTGTGTGCACTCTTTCAGTTTAATGTGCATCTCCCCTAGAGATGGATCCACACCCTTAAATTCTATGAATTTTGTTGGGAAGACATCTTGATAATCCCTCAAGAGCTATAGTACTTCAGATATGTCTTCATGTGACTAGTAATCACCAATATGTGCCAATTTGGGAATGGTATCTATTCTAATATTTCCAATGTGATATTTCAAAGGTTTGTGATATATGTTTTTTTATTTCTCAATAATGGAATAAAAAATTATTTATTTGACTTATTTCTTTGGAATATTAACATATCACAACCTTTCTTTTTTGAATGATTATGTGACTAGACCTGGAAGTGTCTCAACTTCCCAATCTGGTTTAAATAATTCTACAAAGGCCAAGTTTTCCATCTCAATTGAATATGTTATCCACTCATATTTATCTTATATTATATGACATGGTTGAACAAATATATTTTCCTTATCTTTCTCTAATTTATAGGCCTACAAGGCTTTATTCAAATCATAGGTTATATTGCAGGAGGATGATGAATCAATTATTCCATCTAAGTCTTCAATATTTTCATGGAATAAAAAGACCTTTAGCTTTTGAAATTCCTTGTGTGTTAGAGGATTATTTTATTCAAAAATAAAAGTCTAAATAAAATCATCTTGAACCTGTGCCCAATGTCTTGTTTCCCTTCTACTATAACATCCCCACTAGGATCTACCTTGAAATACATGATTTTTTTAAACACATACTATAAATAAATTACACCACAAGAATGTAATCAAAGATTATAAAAAATACTCTAAGTGTGATAACAATAAATAAATTATACAACATCATACATCTTTGATCACTATCCATCATAAGAAACACATCATAATACAAATACACAAAGTAATTACAATAAACTGACCACGACTGATACATACCTACATCCACTACTATCAATGTAAAATAAATAGTTAATTATAGTTCTTCATGATAATGTTTTAATAATAAGTAAAATACAATATAAAGTATATATATAAGATACATGGCTCCCTAGAACATAGTTTTCAAACTTTAGTATATGTGGCAATATCAATTGTCGTATCCAAGTAAGCACTGCTATAGGAAATGAGAGCATCATCTGAGTGATTTTTCACACCAACCATGGACCAATGATCCAATTAGAGAATGGCCCTCCTTTCATGGATGAGTAGATAGTGACAATGAGAGAATCTAGAAAGATGAGTTAGTACCCATGTGTTGTATGATTTCTAAAACTAAACATGTAATGTATCATATAAATTTATTCTATTGAAAGATATCTTAAAAACATGTAAATCATACTCATGAAAAAAAATGTCCCACTAAACATACTTTGGCTAAAGTTTTCAATAATAATAAATAATAGTGATTTATAGATCAGTCAAAATTCATACACACCACTTGATCAAATGGACTTCATCTGACATTGTGATGCTAGTAAGCTAGTGAAATCCATCTCATTCCTTATTTAGTATCAAAAATGCAATATTGGTTAACATAATATAACCAAAAGATTCATAAAATTTACATCCTACTAGCAATTACATCACATAACATGCAAAGTATAAGAGTAATAAAAAACATACATTTATTCCATCAAATGTATGAATGAATATCACATTATTATCTATCCTATACTATAAATAATGAGTATAATTTATACCACCTAGGTAAAATACACATTCAACTATAGATTCTAATTATCATAATTAGTTTCTAAACATAATACATCCTATGATAACCCATATTACCATAGTCTAGTATTTTTTAGCATAACTACTAAATACCACATCAATCTAATAAAGTAGTTATAAATCCATGAAAACATAAATTCTATTCAAACAACTAAAAATAACAAGAGAAATATCAATTCATATGAAACATAAAGTACTACATTTTAGCATTTTTTATACTCTTAAGGGTTTGTATGCACACAATTATAAATCTCTATTATACACAATTCTTGAAAATAGTTTATAACCATATGAGGAACTATAATCATAAGTATACTCCCCTATGTACATAAATATGCTAATAGGCACATTTTTACTTATATTTCACATTAAGTATACCATTATTAGTTCATAAAAACATAGCTTATTATAATGTTACATATACACCACATTTTTTGATTCACAAGCTATATATAATAAGTAAACTCATACATATCATAATTAAGACTACTTTGAGTTATTTATCCTTCACATGCCTCACTAAAATAATTGTAAAAATCTCAATATACTAACCACATATATACACCCATAGTTATTAATATCCCCAAATAAAGTTTTTATGAGGTTTTTCAAATAGTTAATACCAAATAGATTGACTATCATTTATAAGTCTAAATAATTATCCTTAGTCAATTTTAAGGTTTAAATATATATTTTCTTTGTCAAATCATCATTTAGCTATGACTACCAGTTAGGTATATTCTCTTTAATCTTGATACAACATCAATTCTTTCTTGACTCTTATTACAAAACTTTATTTAAATCTATATATACCTATGTTAAAAGTTTATTTAGATAATTCCACATATTTTAAGAACTCACAGTTTAATGTTATTTACAAAATGGGCTATTGTTTAAATTCAAATACCAATGCAAGAGTAAATCAACTCTTTTAATGTAAAAAAATGTTTTTAATCTTCTAAAATATTTTCCTTAATTAGTATTATTTACTAATTACCCTACTTATATAACCAATTAATGTATAAATAATCTCCTTTGCATAAGCTCATGGGAACTAAGGTGCTAAGGATTCAATATTCCTTTATTTTAAGACATAAATTTATTGATAAATCATTCCAACTATATATTTCCTAAAAGAGATATATCACTAAAAGGGCGTCGATTCAACTATAAGCTATAAACTCATGAACTTATGTAATGGACAAACTAGTTTACAAACCATGTAATTAATCGACCCATGACATACGCTATGAACATAAAATACAATGATGCAATTTGACTATATTGCAACAAATAGTATGGCTATGCAAAAACCAAGTAACTTAGTTTATATTTAACAATATTTATAGTAATATTCAATCTTCTATTTTTGCCTAGACCACCTAGTTTTATTCATCAAATAAACTTATTTTATATGGGTGGGTCGATGCATATCATGTAGTCTAAATTTTATATGCATAAAACATCTAAGATGCAATCCTATCCACTTTTGCTGACTATCAAAGATTAAGTATTTACTGCTGCATTTTAATTCTCTATAAGTGGCTTAACTTCTTGTTTTCAGTGGGTCACCACACCTAATCTGATCTTAGCATCTAATAAATAGATTTAAATACCAAATAATACATTACGCATACAGTCTCAGCATGAAAAATTTAGTATACATATTGCTAAGTTTTTTATAATATTTGGAATCATTTTAACAATGGGTCAATGTATATATATATATATATATATATATATATATATATATATATTCTTTTATAGATTTATTAATCATGTTGGATGTGGCTTGATGCCTATATATGGTTGGGAGAGTTTTAACATATACATAATTTTACTTGGGATACCTAGTTCAAAACTCTTTGCCAAAATAGTTCCATAACAAATAATTCTCATACACAAAAATTTAAGATTCTTAGCACAAGTGAAAATGCCTACCTAGTAGTCTGTATGATTTCTCACTGTTATTTATCCTTGTGTCCTCTCCTTCTCTTAAAAACACTTCTTCCCTTGTGTGCTACACTTTCATTCTGCTCCTTCCAATTCTCTATTGAAAATAGTTATGATATTCTTTTTCACAATCTTCATTTCTATTAAAAGGGCATAGTCTTTTCTTTAAAAGTTTTTTCTTCTTTTTGATTTTGTTTTTTTCTTTATTTTTTTCATTATTTAATGTATTTCTTCATTCTAGTTTTTATTATTTTTAGACCATTCTCTTTTTATTTATTTATTTATTATTTATTATTTTCTTACTCTTTTTTCATTTTTCTTCTCAAATGGTAATTTTCAAATTTTATTTATTTATAACATTAATTATTAAAATTTATAATTTTAATAATTTAATTAACATCCTATTAATATCATAGTAATTTAATGATAATTTTATAAATTAATAATCTAGATTTAATTTAACTATAAAAATCATGTTTATACTAGCATTTAATGATCAAACATTCTAATCATGCAAAACGAGTTCCATTAAACTATTAAACTATGTTAATACATTATGAACAAATAGATATCTAATACAAGTAGTAATAAATACACTATGTTACCCATTTTATTATACATTCTAACATGTGCTAACTAATGTGGTGTGTGTAGAGTTCTAACTAATTTTTCTATCATCCTCTGACATCTCTATTTACAACACTCTCTAAGATGATGCTCTCTCTCTATCATGTTTAGAGGGATGAGCTCTCCTACATCAACCTCAATATAAGTAGCTAGTTAAATCATAACATCTTAATATACATACATCATAAAATATAATTAAAATAACACATCAACATGTTTTTAATGTAAACACATACACTAAAACTAAATCATAACAATGCAAACATATAATCTAAGCAATATCATACTATCCCATAACAACATATATCTCAAGGCCTAGTCAAAATTAACCAAATAAAATGTGTCAGTTATAAATATCCATAGATAATCAAATAGTTTTTTTAGTGAGGAATCAGGATGTAACATCTAAGTTCTTAGTGTAGGTACCAAGCATTAAGAAAGGTACCTAGAGTATAGTGGAATATAAATATGCAATACTTTGGGGAGATAGTGTCTGCAGTCCAGACCTCAACACAGGTAAATATGAAGCTTAGAGAAATATCCATGAAATATTGGCTAGTCTTTTCTGACTCCCTCTAGTAACTCAAAATGAGATCAAAGGATTTCACAGGGTTTATCCCATTGCATTTGTGCCTCTTGATATATAGACCACTAGTTCTCAACAATCCCCTTTAATTCATAGGTGAAAGTGCTAACTCTTTGATCAATATCAGACACATATTATTAGAATCAAAGAATAAACTAGTTGACATCCTCAGTGGAAAATTAGCATGGTATTTGAAGTTTTATTAAAAATACCATGCATAAAATTCATACCTCATTGTCACCTTTCATCCAATTGAGAATGTGAGTTTTAGAATCTCCACTTACTAAAGAAGCCCTATCCTAAGGTAGAATGCCATATCTTGTTGGTTATATGTAATATTATTCTATTCAACCAACATGATATACAAAATTTATGTTTGACTGAGTTATTGACCTTACAAATATGAAGTGCACATCATCTACTATTAATTATGGAATCTCTGCACATGGTAACATATTATTGAAAGGTAATTTTTCTAACTGTAATGGTACCTTTGGTAGGTTTTTTGTGATTGTAGAAAAAGTTACATTTCATAGCTCTTAGGGTCTGTCATCTATCTTTAGTGTTCACCTTCATCTAACTCTTCTCTTCATAGACATAGGGGGATTTTGGCTCTTTATGGATGAAATATGCTTTTGTCCATCATTATTTAAAGGGATCACTATAATATTATCTCTCTAATGAGCTTCCAAATGGTTTCTTACTATATTGATGGTCATATGACCATCATAGGCCCATTTTTTACCATTTAGCACATGATAGTGTGTCTCATATGTCTTTATATATATGACTTCAAAGTCACCACAAAAGCTCAATTTTATGACTTTGATCTCCATGTCCTCCAATCAACCAATTGGTTTGATGTACCCATAGTCTATAAGACTCAAAGTAATAGGGTTATAACTTAATGCAGGTCACCCAATAACAACCCATGTTAACCTAAGAATCATATTAATAGTGATGCCAAAATTGAACACTATGTTAGGTACCTCATACTTTGCTATCTCAATGTCCATTCTCAAAACAACATTCTAAGTTTTTTAGTTTTTACATACCAAATCTGTTACAACCCCACAAGTTGTACTTAGAATAATACAATATTTTTTTATAAAAAACTATTACTTAACATTCATTCACTCAACCACAGTCATGCTTAAGTTTTTTAGTTAATCATAAAATCAACAACTTAGAACAATAATAGATCCAAATTTTCAAAATTGAATGTAAAATAATATATCACAATTTTAAAGAAAGTAAATACATTAAGATTCAACCACGATTAGTCCACAAATACAACAATTATTGCTCAAGTATATATAAATAAAATACAATTACATTTTATTTAGGCATTTAGCCTAATTTAATAAATAAATACCAAGATTTTTAAAGATTGAGTTGAACTAAATCATGTATTACTGATAATCTCAAGTATTGTCTCCAAGTAAGTACTACCATGGGGAAGGAGAGCATAATCTGAGTGATTTTACACATCAACCATGAAACAAAAATATCCCACACATTCTTGTATCAAGAAATGGCCCTCTCTTCACAGATAAGTAGATAGAATGGGGTAAAGTCCAAAGAGATGTGCTAGTACCCCATGTGTTATAATATTTCTACTACATGACATGTATCATAAAGAAAATATGTTTCTAACATGATATCACACAAAATTCAAATCAAATATTTAAAATTATAATGTATATCTAGCATTACTTTGACTAAAGTTTTTAAATAACATACAATCACTTAGATCAATCAATTTCATAACATGCTACTTGATCAGATTATCTACTTTCAATATTGATGGTGTTACCTAGGATAGTGGAATCCATCTCACTACCTATTAACCTCATCAATGAAGATTATAATATAAACATATATAACATAATATATAACTCAAATATTCATACATATTTTCCTTACACTAAGAATGGAATAATCTTATTCATACATTTTATCCATCAATGCATAATGAATCTAACAATATTATTCAACTCAAACATAAAATAATGCCTACAATTCATACCATTCAAGTATGTTTAAAATTCATACTAAATTGTATATTCTCAAATACCACAATAGGATCTAAATAACTATACCTCATGATATCTCATAATATCATAGTCTAGTATTCTAAGACATAACTACTAGTTTTCCTACAATTAATCATACTAAGCAGTCATAAATACATAGAAGCATACATTTTTAATCAAGCACACACATATAAAAAAACAAGTCATACTAACACATAAAGGTCTAACCTAACATTCATTTATATTTTTAAGGTTGTATGCATACATAAATGACATCCTACCAAATGTTACAATACATACCAATCAAGTAATAACCAACATATATATTTAATCAATCAACATAGGTGAGAGTATAAACATTCAACTACAGCATGTACCATCTAGATATATACATTTAATCTTAAGTATTTTATGATATACCATACCATCATAGATCATTATGCATGAGTACTCTATTCAAACATGAACAAATAATATCATATTATAATTAATAAATAAGTACAATATTATACCATCTAAGTATACTCTAAATTATACTACATAATAATAATTAGATAAAAACATAATCTCTAAGCACATATCATGATGCACTATTTTATTCTAGAAATATCAATCACTTGCACATATTAATATTCTCACAAAATATATTCTGCACACAAGTTTTTATCACTAGTAAATATTATAATCTTGGATAAACCTAAATCAAGTAAAACTTTGTATGAACATAACTCAAGGGCAATATTCATAGGTTTGAAGTTACCTTATTTCTCAGAATCTTATATCATATTAACAATTTATTAATTTAGATATAGGTATATTATCTAATGCACCTATGTAAGTTATGGTTATATGAATACCCTTATATACTTAGTTGTTTTTAAAAATACTTACTAAATAAAAATATGGATTTCAAAGTTCATCTATCCTTCGAATTCTAACCAATGTCTTAACATTGTTTCATCAACTGTTATCGACATATTATCTTTTCATGGATATAATACTTAATAGTAATTTGTATCTTCAAAATCATGACAACTACTAACTCAACATTTTATTTTTAACATTCAACATTTAATATTTAATATTTTAATGTTTTACTAAATTCTTTCTAAACTGAGTATACAAATCATTCCAATATTGATTACCAATCAAAAGATTAATACAAGGAATCAAATTAGAGTTGGGAGTATAACTTGACCAATTAAAACCTCTATAAAGAAATTTGAGGCATAATAAAGTTCCACCCAACATTTGATCTTGCATTAAAGAGATACATATTTTCTTTTATGACTCAACATTATCCAATATATACACAACTTTTCATTTAGCCTCTGCATTTTATTTCAAATAACTTAACGATTTATAACTTAGAGGCTTGGTGCTATAAAAATTACTTAACATTCTAACAACAATGTTATTATAACCTCAACATTTTATATATAAGACTCAACATTTCTATTAATTCATTTAACTTTTAAATAAAGACTCAACTATCATTCTTATGACTATAAGTTTCAATTACATAATCAATGTTTCAACTTAATATGCACAATGAATTTGAATTAATACTCAATGACTTCAATTTTATACACAACTTTAATTTCAAACATTGAGACTTAACATATATTATTGATTCAATGTTAATAATACATTCACAATGATTTCATTTAGCCTCAACGATCATTTAAAACTCATCGACTTCATAATGACTCAACATTTTGTCTTTTATATATTCAACAATCTAAAATATAACTCAGTGAATCATTAATAGTGACTTGGCATTTTGTTTAAGACTTAGCGTTTCATTCCATTGACATGGCATTTCACTTTATTGATAAGGTGTTTCAAATTAATAGCTTAGCAATTCATATAGAATCATGTCCAATAATAAAAACATAGAAATTAATAAATATATATGTAGTGATATCACAATACATAAACAACATATTATTCAATGCCTCAACATTTTTTGCTTAGACATAGCGTGTTAATAAAGCACAGTCCAATAATGGAAATGTAGATAATTAATATAATATTTTGCTTTATATTATATAAGATGCAAACAAAATTTAGGATGTAGTCTATAAAATGAGACTCTCTCTTATATGAAACAGTCCAAAGTATGTAGACCATAACATATTTTGATAAGTTCTTATTTGAACTCTAAATTAGGACACTACTCACTAAGATAATACAAATACATAATTTGTAATAAACTGACCATTACATGTTATACGTAGTCTATGAAAGAATCTAAACAAATTGACAGGCTATTTTTTTCACATATATTGCACACATAAAAGTAAATTATAAAACCTACCTCGTAGAAATTTATTGTGAAGATGCATGGAGGAGGAATATGCCTCTTTTATCCAAATTATCCTACCTCTTTTATCTCTTAAATTTTCCTCCTCATTCTCGTGTCTGTGTGTATCTTTTCTAATTTCAACAGGATTAATTTATAAAACTAATCTTCTCTCTATCTGCTACACCATTCACTTTGTATGCATTTTCTCTTCCAATTTTCCATCCATATGTAGCATTATTTTATTAATTTAACTTTATTAACATCTATAAATTTGTTCAGCATTAAGTCACTTTTCTCAAGTTATCTAAAACAATAGACTAAGTTGACCGAATTGAATAAAGATATCTAAATTTATCTTTTACTACAATCTCATGCATGCTTTAAAAGACTAAGCTTAATTTGTATTTACTCACTATTAGCTCATTAGAATAACTCAATCTCTTGAAAGTAAATAAATAAAGGTGATTGTTTATTATAAATAGATAAATAATTTTCTAATTGTTTTCAAAATAAGATAATTGAATAATTAACTACTATTCTCATGTAATAATTAACTATTTATTTCTATATTTATTAAAAAATAAAGATAATTAAATTAAATGAATCTAATACATATTAAAAATTAAATTTACATACTAATATAATCACATACAAGATTTATTTAATTATGCACTAGTGTTTAAAACATATAATATTTTTAAAATTTAATGTACGTGTGTGTAGGGTCACTAATTTTTTTTGTCATCATTCCATCGTCCCATCTAGCCCATCCTTTTCAATGATGATTTACCTCATTAAAATATAAGGGTAAGATATGTCCTACATCCACCTTGAAATAAGTAAGTAGTTAGTCTGAGTCATCATATATATCAATCAGTGATATAAAATTAACAAATACATATCTATAATGTACATAATAATTAAAATACAACTATCACATTGTGTATACTAATCAACAATATCACTGTCTCATACTAGTATATGTCATAAAATTTAAGTCAAATCAATGATAATCAGATAATAACTATATTAATCCATGGATATAAAATTTATAGATCATAGGGTGAAATTGAGATGTGACATCCTCTCCCTTAAAATTAGACATGGCCTTAATGAATCTTATTCAAATAAATTTTTTGATTAACAAATAAAGTTTAAAAACATAAAAACACAGTATCTAGTATCATATCATGTAAATAAATACAAAATTTTACTTGACGAACTCATACTAGTTCTCCTAATTAACACTATTTTTAGAGTATTGGTCCCACAAAACCCTATTTTATGACATTTTTTATTATGTAAATAAGTTTTTTGAATGTCACTTATGCTAATTGGTTCTATCATGACCACCTCAAGGTCCAAAATTAGCAAGACAAGTCTCTAATATCTCAGTAAAAGTTTCATTGATTTCTTCAAAACATATGAGATCATCACAAAAGCCAAAACAAATAACTTGGAAGAGTTCCAAAAATTCTTCCATCCTCTATGCACATCTTTCTAACTTATAGAGTATATTTCTCATATCAGAGAAAAGTATTTAGAAAACCTGGAAAGAATGATATGTATATGTTAATACTATTGCTACTCCAAATAACTTCATATAAGTATAACATATCAATACTATCACTACTCAATCAAAGATCCTGACAAGTATGAATATGAATAAGAATTATAAATATTATATTTCTAATGTATATGAAATAATGGAATACACGTCAACAGTATACATGCATATAATCATGCAATTGAATTTGATAAGTTCTACCTATCAAATCTTAGATTTGACAAGTCCGTCTATTAGATCTAACTCAATTACAATTGAGTCAATGTGAGGTTAAGTAGGATACCATCCTATCTCTTAGAACTCATGTTTATAATTCACCACTCTTCCCTAGGGTCTCCATGACCATATGATATCTAAAATGTGCATAAGATTCAATGAAACATAAATCTATACTAACAGATCACATAAAATAATACTATATGTTCAATGATTCTAGATGTACTAATATACATATAAGAAAAATCATACAATCATCTTGAGATTGTATTAAGTTACCACTAGCCAAACATAACTAGTATCATATTCTACAACTTAATCTATAGTGTTATATTCTTAGTTAAGAAGAAATAAAGTCAAAATTAACATAACATACAAAGACCAAAGATCATACCATCCTTACTACTTTATAAATGAAACAATGTCTCCTTGCTTATAGGACTAACACACAAGTTAACAAGTTTCATCTAAACCCTTTAGACTAAAAATATGGTCTACACATCTTATACCTTACTCCTAAATAAATGTACATATAAAACTCTTTAAAACAACATGCTTCAAAAAGAGAATAATATCAGTCTAAACAAAGGTATATAATAACATAATAATTATAATCACTTAGAATTAACATAAATTCAAGGTTAGCCACTCCTCGTTGTTAAGTTAACAAGTTAGATAAAATAGTAACTCTAAAATTTATAAAGTGAAAAGTAGAGAACTAACATCTCATAAACAAAACTCCTACATACCCTCATATGATAAAAAGAAATATTACAACCCACATTGCTAAATCACTATTCACTTACCAAACTTGTAAGGGTATTATCATAACCTACCTCCAAAACTAGAAGGAAAATGCTAACCTCAAAATGAGAAGTGTCATATTATTCTCAAGTCAATATAAATACAAGGATGCTAATCTACATAGCAAAATCCTAACATAAAGGAATATCAACCATAACATATACACTCAACTATAATAAAATTCCCACTACACTAGGTGGTGTCACTCTAGAATGGTCTTATAGGATTTCCTACTCCTAGGATTTGTGTAAGTAAGACATAAAACTAAAACATAAATACCTAAGTGGGAAGCACTCCATGCTTTTTAAACACTCACAAAATCCAAACATAAATGGTGAAGGTGACTTGATAACAAAAAAAGATGTAATCATACTCGAAGTGTTCAATTTAAAGATCAAAAATATGGTAAGAAACTCTTGTTCACATCTCATGAATAAATCTATGTAATCTTCTACCCATACACCTTATAAAACCATCACCAAAGAGACACTCGTAAACCAACCCTTTACCAACTCTCTTAAGGGGGAACAAGTGATCTTAGGTACACACTCAATGTACCACACACACATTCACAATCCTCCTTTCTAATAAATAGATAAGTAAGAAAATGATAATAGATTCACTAAGTTCTAGAGTTTGAACCAAAAATCTGATACCACATGTTACAACCCCACAAGTTGTACTTAGCATAATACATTTTAAAAAAAAAAACTATTACTTAACATTTATTTACTCAACCAAAATTATGCTAAATTTTTTTAGCTAATCATAAAATAAATAACTTAGAATAATAATGGATCCAAAATTTCAAAACTTAATGCAATATAATATATCACAATTTTAAATAAAGTAAAATAAATTAGGAATCAACCATGGCTGGTCCAAAAATATAACAACTACTACTCAAGTATATACAAATAAAATAAATTATATTTCTTTCAGGTATTTAGTTTAATACAATAAATAGATATCAAGTTCTTTAGAGCTTGAGTCGAACCAACTTATGTATCACTAATAATCTCAAGTGTTGTCTTTAGATAAGTACTATAGTGGGGAGGGAGAGCATCATCCAAGAAATTTTATACACCAACTATGGACCAACAATCCCTTGCATAATCATCTATTAGGAAATGACTCTCCTTTCAGAGATAAGAAGATAAAATGGTACATGAATTTAGAGAGACATGTTAGTACCCCATGTGCTATAATATTTCTACTACATGATGTGTATAATAAATAAAATACTTTTCTAACATGATATCACACAACATGAAAATAAAACATATTAAATGATAATGTATATCTAACATTACTTTTTTTAAAGTTTTTAAATAACATATGATCACCTAGATCAATCAATTTTATAACATATCACTTAATCAAATTATCTACTTTCAATATTGGTGGTGTTACCTATGCTAGTGAAATCCATCTCACTACCTATTAACCTCATCAATGTGGATTATAATATAAACATATATAATATAGTATATAACTCAAAGATTCATACATATATTCCATACATTAATAATGGAACAATCTTACTCATACATTTTATCCATCAATGTGTAATGAATCTAACATTATTATTTAACTCAAACAAGAAATAATGCTTATAGTTCATACCACCCAAGTATGTTTTACATTCATGTTAAACTACATATTTCCAACTACTATTATAAGATCGAAACAATTATACCTCATGATATCTCATATTATCATAGTCTAGTATTTTAAGACATAACTACTAGTTTTTTCACAATTAGTCATACTAAGTAGTCATAAATACAGAGAAGCATACACTTTTAATCAAGCAAGTACATATAACAAAGTAAGTACTATTAATACATAAAATTCTAACATAACATTCATTTATATTCTCAAAGTTGTATACATGCATAACTGATATCCTACCAAATATTACAACATCTACTGATCAAGTAATAACCACTATATATATATAATCAGTCAACATAGGTGAGAGTATAAACATTCAACTACAATATGTACTATTAGAGTATATACATTTAAGCTAAAATATTTTATGATATCTCATACTATCATAGCTCATTGTGCATGAACACACTACTCAACATGAACAAACAATCTCATATTATAATTAATAAATAAGAAATTACATGATTATACCCCCTGAGTATACCCTAAATTATATTGCAAAATAATAATCAAATGAAAACATAATCTCTAGGAACACATCACGATGCACTATTTTATTCTAGAAATATCAATCAATTACACATATTAATATTCTTAAAAAATATATTTCACACCAAAGTTTTTATCACTAGATAATATCATAATCTCGAATAACTCTAAATCAAGTTAAACCTCGTATGAACATAACTCAAGGGCAATATTCATAGGGTTGAAGTTTCTCCATTTCTTAGAATATTATAACATATTAACAATTAATTACTTTAGACATAGGTATATTATATAATACAACTATATACGTTATGGTTATATGAATACCCTTATACACTTAGTTGTTTTCAAAAGTACTTACTAAATATAAATATAGATTGTAAAGTTCATCTGTCATTTGAATTCCAACCAATGTCTTGACATGGTTTCATCAAATGTTATTAACATATTAACTTTTCATGGATGTAATACTTAATAATAATTTTTATTTTAAAAAGCATGACAACTACTAACTCAATGTTTTACTTTTACCATTCTGCATTTAATATTTAATATTTCAACATTTTACTAAATTCTTTACGAATCAGGTATATAGATCATTCCAATATTGATTATCGATCAAAGGGCAATATAAAGAATTGAATTAGAGTTGGGAGCATAATTCGACTAATTAAAACTACTATACAAAAATCTAAGGCATAATAAAGTTCCACCCAACATTCAATCTTGCATTAAAGAGATACATATTTTATTTTATGAATCAACACTATCCAATATATACACAATGATTTCATTTAGCCTTAGCATTTTATTTCAAACAACTCAATAGTTTATAACTTAGAGACTTGGCGTTATAAGAAAGACTCATCATTATAACAACAATGTTTTTATAACCTCAATGTTTTATATATAAGACTCAACATTTGTATTAATTCATTCAACATTTAAATAAATACTCAACTATCATTCTTATGACTCTAAGTTTCAATTAGATACTTAATGTTTCAACTTAATATGTACAATGAATTTGAATTAATACTCAACGACTTCAGTTTTATACACAATGACTTTAATTTCAAACACTGTGACTTAACATACATTATTGACTTTAGTGTTAAAAATACATGCACAATAATTTTATTTAGCCTCAGCTATCATTTAAAACTCAGTGACTTCACAATGAATTAACATTTTATATTTTATATATTTGACGATCTAAAATATAACTCAGTAACTCATTAATAGTGACTTGAAATTTTGTTTAATATTTAACATTTTATTACCTTGACATGGTGTTTCACTTTATTGACAAGGCATTTTAAATTAATAGCTCAATGATTCATATAAAAATCTATTCAATAATAAAAACATAACAATTTCTAAATATATACATAGTGATATCACAATACATAAACATGTTATTCAATGCCTCAATATTTTATATTTAGACATAGCATGCTAATAAAGCACAATCCAATAATGGAAACTTAGACCATTAATATAAATTTTTGGTTTATATTATATAACATAGACAAAATTTGAGATGCAATCTATAAAATGAAATTTCATTTCTAATATGAAATGAAGTCCAAAGTATGTAGCTCATAGCATATTTTGATAAGTTCTTATTTGAACTCAAAATTAGGACACTGCTCACTAGGGTAATACACAGACATAATTTTCAAGATAGTAACCATTATAGGTTGTACATAGTCTATGAAAGAATCTAAACACATTACTAAGTTCTTTTTTTTTTTCACATATATTGCGAATAAGAAAATAAATTACATAACTTACCTGATATAAATTGCTTGTGAAGATGCCTAAAAGGGGAATATGCCTCTTTTTTTCAAATTTTCTTGCCTCTTATATCTCTTAAATTTGCCTCCTCATTCTTGTGTCTATGTGTATCTTTTCTAATTTCAATAGGATTAATTTATAAAACTAATCCTCTCTCTATCTACTATGCCATTCACTTTTCATGCATTTTCTTTTCCAGTTTTCCATCCATGTGTTACATTCTTTTATTAATTTAAATTTTTAGCTAATATTAAATCTCTCAATTTGTTCAACATTATGTCATTTTTCTCAAGTTATCTAAAACAATAGACTAATTTAACCAAATTAAATAAATATATCTAAATTTATCTTTTAATGTAATCTCATGCATGCTTTAAAAGACTAAGCTTAATTTATCTTTACTCACTGTTAGTTCATTAAGATAACTCAATCCCTAGAAAGTAAATAAATAAAAGTAATTGTTTATTTATAAATGGATAAATAACTACCTAATTATTTTAAAAATAAGATAACTAAATAATTAACTACTATTCTTATGTAACAATAAATTATTTATTTCTTAATTTATTCAAAAATCAAGATAATTAAATTAAAAGAATCTAATGCATATTAAAAATTAAATTTACACACTAATATAATCACATAAAATATTTATTTAAGTAAGCACTACCATTTAAAACATATAACATTTTTTTAAATCTAAAGTGCATGTGTGTAGGGTCAGTAGGAATTCCTCTATCATCATCCAATCATCCCATCTAGCCCATACTCTTCGATGATCCTCACCCTTGTCAAGATCTAAGGGTAGGATATATCTTACATCCATCTTGAAAAAAGTAGGTAGTTAGTCTGAGTTATTATATATATCAAACAATGATACAAAACTAACAAATACATATCCATAATGTACAAAATAATTAAAATACAACTGTTACATTATGTATACTAATAAAAAATATTACTATCTCATACTAGTATATGTCATAAAGTTCAAGTCAAAGCAATGATAATCATATAATAACCATACTAATCCATGGATTCAAAGGTTATATATCATAGGGTAAAATTAGGATGTGATGATCACTTGATCTACATGTTGTGGACCCTTCTGTGCACATTCTAGTAGATTATGGAGTAAATTGGTGATGTTTTGGGAGATGTCCTCATTCCATAGTGTACTAAGGATCTTCATTAGGTCTATCAAGGTGGAGACAACACCATATTATCACATGATGCACACTATCTACCCATACATTTATGTATCTATGGCTGCATCATCATCTTTAGTGGTCTTTTGTTGTTGAATCATTTTCAAAATCTGCATTGTTTCACACATTAAACCTTTTTCTATGATTAGTTATGGATACTTGTATAGTCATGCTTTCCTAATACCATAGTCTTGTGGTAATTCCAAAGGGGTTAATCCATGATTTGCATGTTATCAATGTGTGATAGCTTGTAAGAATACATACACTTAGGGCTATGTAGTTACCATATTTATGTTTCTTAAAACCTTTTCCTCTCACTATTTTGCCAATGCCAAGTGTATACAATAAAAAATGCATCATGTATATAAATCAACTAAGAGAAGATAGATCATACCATACACTTTCGATTGGGGACACATTAGATAATCAACAACATGACCAATATGGGGATCTAATAAACTTGATTAAGAGATATCTCACTATGCTAGGGAGGGTTATAAATCATCCAGTTAAGCATAATCATGCAGTAACCCTAATGGAGTTTTATGTTTTATATTCACTAACCTAATAAAAAGTAAATAAAATTTAATCTAGTGCTCACCAAAGCTTGTGGCACAAAGTG
The DNA here is from genome assembly GCA_037957365.1 of Torreya grandis. Classification (NCBI taxonomy): domain Eukaryota; kingdom Viridiplantae; phylum Streptophyta; class Pinopsida; order Cupressales; family Taxaceae; genus Torreya; species Torreya grandis. The sequence continues at coordinate 1,509,903 of JARHVA010001559.1, read as the reverse complement.
GGGGTCAAAAATAATAAAAGTAAACATGCATAAGAGACATATACTCACATCAATGTATTCACTAAATTAATAAATGTAAACATGGAATCCTAATGCATGGAAGAGAAGTACAAATGCATATCTATCTACTCTTACAAAGGAGGAATAAATTTAGGAATACTTACCTTTGAATATGAACCCATTGAGCCTTAATCTCTCCCTTGACCAAGGTGATTCATAAGAGGTTGTTGTGGTATGTAAAAATGATAAAGACAAATCAGCTCTATGATACACAACCTATCAATACATCCAAAAGACTTCTCCACAAAATAAGATCTGTATCTCTAAAGAAAGTATGGAACCCTAAGCTTGATCTTAAAGTAGATGGTGGATAAACAAATGCACAATAGATCTTACTTCTTATCTTTAAATAATGGTGAAATGAACTTATATATATATATATATATATATATATATATATATATATATATATATATATATTTTACCCTAATCCCTTCCAAAAGTATCAATCAACTAGGTCAACCTAGTCAACTTAACACAGTTTCAAACAAAAATTTGCTAAGTCATAGGTTAGGTTGGCCAAGAGTTAACCTAGAATTTAAATGAATTTTATCCAAAACTATATAGGGTCAACCCAATCGACCTAGTACAAGAAACTGAGGTTGAAAATTATACAAGGTCGATAGGGTCGACTTAGTATAGTGAACATTCGAAAGGGGGTCAAGGTTAGAAAAAGGAGGATAAAAGGTGGAAAATTATTGGAGAGTATGAAATAGAGAAAAACAAGCTTAGGGATAAGGTTTTTAGGATATAAGCGTGTAGATAACAAGTGGTAAAAGGTATAATAATCCTACAAAGAACCAATGGTATGTCCACCCCTTTCCTAGTATACCCTTTAAGGCATACACTCAGAGAGATGAGACTTGATAGGTTATTACAAGATATAAAGTGTCAATATTTGATAAAAGTTTAAAAATATTATGTGTATACATATTTTTCACTTGAATCTCATCACGTGTCACATGAGTGCAACACGAGATAGTGCTTTGGGAATAGAACATGATAACACATAACATTAATGCTAACTAAAATGTAGTAAGCAACAAATAAGATAAATGAAAGGAAAAAATTAAGAAAACACATACCTTAGTATTATAGATAAATAAGTAGACTATAAGAGAAGTGAAAATGTATAAACGTGAAGAACATTAGATGAACTTGTAGAAGCTAATGTAAAAAATAGCCAAAAATCAAAAGTTTTGGAAGATAGGCATATAATAGTGGAAAAGATTTCTACATCATCATGATTCCAGAACATTGTATGGTTTGAAAAATGGATAATTAGAAATAAAGATATGAATAAAATAAGGAATATAATAGAAAATATTTGAAGGGTTGAGAATTTTGAAAGTAAGTTTAAATAGGGTGAAAAGGGAAGTCATTTGTTATTTTTGACTTGTGGGTGGGAGAAAAAGAGCTCTGAGAAACCAAATGAGCTAGGATGGCAAAGATATGATAGGAAAGATGAGAGGGACTCCCAATGGTAGTAGTGGGTGCAACACAAGTAGGCAACTGAGAATATCAAACTAGTTTTTAAACATTTTATTGATTTTAATTATTTTTTAGAAATTTGTAATTTAGAGCAATGCTAGGAATTGAAATGAACCTAAAAAATTTGCTAGGGGTAGGAAAAAACATGTAGAGAAATGGGTTTGAAGGGACCAAATTAATAACTATCAAAAGGCATTTATTATTGAAAATGTAAGGGGTCGGTAGGTAAAAACAACTAGGTCGATCTAGTCAACCTAGTATACTAAAATTTTGTAAAATCTACACTGCCGACCTAGTATGTTTTCCAGACTTTTGACTTAGTACATGAATACTGACCTAGTAGAAAAATCCACTCTACCAACTTAGTACTAAGAGGGGAAAAAGTAAAGGGTCATCTTAGTTTGTTAAGTCAATTTGGTCAAAATAAGAAAATTTTGGTCAACCTAGTGTTGACTAAGTGACCAAAATAGTATGAAAGTATATGAAATAGGCTAAAATAATGCTAAAAAGGCCCAAAATGGATGATTGAGGGAAAAAGGGCTGAGTAGGATAAAAATAGGTTGAATGGATTAAAAATGAATAAATTAAAGCAAATTAGGCTTGTTTTTGTTAAAATTTGAAAAGAATGTATTTTGATTATAAATGACATGGAGGATATAATACATCTTTTATTATTTTATGTTTGCAGGGGTGTCCAAAATTTTGATGCTTAGTGGATGTGGCATGGATATCAAACCTAGTGTAATGATTATTAATTGAGGATTAAGTTATATTAATTGTAATAGGTTTAAGAGGCATCATGGATATGCGTAAGATTTCACTGAGCTCAAATTTACTAATCATGTTCCTCAGAACAAGAGAATGGTTGACTAATATGTTTAGGTGGGAGGTGGAGGTGGATATCATTGAGGTGGGTATCCCCTTAGAGGATGTCTAAGATATATTTGGACTACCTATAATAGGTACGTCTATGGTCATGGGAGTACCAGATGCTGAAGAGAGGAGAGCCTTAGCCGTATGGGTGATGGGCTCAGAGAAGATATACCCTATATTGAGAGTTAGTTTGTTTGATGTTTTAATTCATAGATTATAGATATCCAAAATATAGTGATAAGACTTATGATAGAATAGGTGAACAACATGGGCACTATGTCATAAGTTAGATGGCAAGGTACTACTATTTTTGATAACCTTATGCTAGATGATATTGGAGCATGAAGTGTTGTATGACTTAGAATATATCATCTAGGTACAAATTATGCATGACATGTATGTAATAATATATGGGGGGTAAAAGTTGATATGTCCTACTATATTGCTGACCGTGTGGATATATGAGAGGTTCCTTATGTATCAGCCAACTGGGTTAACTTATATAATTGATGATATATTACTTCATGTATAAAGGTGGTGGTAGGATCAGGTAGTGTGAGCCATACCCCATGTGTTAGTACTATAGATAGTAAGGCAAGAAGACATTGTATGACATCCTTATAGGCAAATTACTATGGTATGTCTGAGTTGGGAGAGGAGGATTAAGGCCATCAATTACTAGACCAATGATTAGGCCACATCGTGAGAGATCATAGACAGGTCATGCATGATGGGTAGTAGAGAGAGAGGAAATAGATATAGATAGAGTAATAGAGGTACCACCACCATCATGATAGCAAGAGGAACAATGACCATCGTGAACATAACATCAATGTATGTAGTGGTAGTAAGAGAGAGCAAAGATATTATATATCCTAGATGACCCATTAGGAAGGCCAAGATAGAGTTGGGCAATAGAGAGACCACTTAGGTATAGCTTGAGGTAGACATGAGTGGTGAATCTAGGATTTGATTTTGGGTAGTGACTGACATATGAGGTTTTGGGAGGATGCGTTAATGAGGAGACTGTGCTTGGTGATTGTGCAGATGGTAAGACAATGGTAGGCAACACATGGGTAGGTAATAAAAGATGGTTACAATTTTGAGTAAGTTATTTGAGATAGATCATAGATAGATAGATTTTGAGATATATCAATGATCCAATATCTATCTAGTTGGCATTTTGTAGATGTTGTAGAGGAGGAGGAGACTAGATGGGGGTCCCTAGTGAGGGGATCACTCCATGATATCCTAGATGAGGCACTAATGCTATATAACCTTACCACAATAGAGGATCCCATGGTACCATCTACTTCAGCTCATGTGAGCTAGTTTGAAATATTATGAGAGGTTACACTATAGTTATAAGTGCATAGAGAGGGGATGTAATCACCAACAGGGGTAGGTGCAAGAGAGGCATAAGTATGATAGGCCCTAGCTTAGGAGAGATCTATGCATCTAGCTACTATGACATAGATGGGATAGGTATAATCTTAGGAGAGAGTGGCACATATAGTGATCCTAACCTAGTTGGGATAGGTATAGGCCCAAGTGGCTCATCTATAAGGGTAGGTATCAGGACTAAGATCTTAAATAGCCTCTTTACTGTTTAGAGGAGTCAAACTAAGGAATCTATGGGTAGCGTGGCTAGGCCATGGGATAGACATGATGGGGACCAACCATAGATATGGAATTATGTACATGGTTGTATTTTTTAATTAAAACTCATGATATATATATATACACACACATATATATATATATACATATAAACATATGCATATATATATATACATACATATATGTATATATGTGTATATATATATATATACATATACACACACATATATATATATATATATACACACATACATATATACATATATACATATATATATGTATATATATATATGTATACATATATATATATATATATGTTTACACACACACACACACACACACACACACACACACATATATATATATATATATGTATGTATGTATGTATATATGTATACACACACACACACACACACACACACACACACACATGTTTGATTTTGGTAGTTGGATGTTGATTTCATGAGTTTGATTATGGCTGTGGTTGTGTATGCTTAGATATATTTATCTCTATCACATGTATGTAGTTGTTGTTTTTGTATATGTTATAAGAAATATATGACATGTGGTTTATTTTCTAGCATTATGTAGGACACATGCCTGGTTAAAAACAAATATGCAAAAAAAATGTGGTCAAATATAATCAATAAAAAATGTAGTAGACACCATTTTATGTTGGGAAATGTGTAATAAAAAAAATGACTAAGTATAAAGAACCAAAGGGTGGTAAAACAAGATGGTAAAAATGTTTGTTTTTAAACCAAGAGAAAAATTTAGCACCAAATTAAAACAAGTAAAATCACAATAAATCACATTGGGAAGTATGAAAATAATGTAATAAAATGGAAAGTACTTGAAAGAATAAATGGTATAAAAATAAATAAATAAAGTCAATAAATCATACTAAATCATGTTGGAAAGTATAAAATAAAAACAAAATTGGAAAAATTGGTCTTAAATTTATTACACTAATTCAAGTTGGGAAGTATGAAAAATTTAAGAAATGTTTGGATTCTTACATGCAATCAGAAAATAAAAAGATAAAAAGTGAAAGAGTAATGAAGTAAGCATAAAACATACTAAATCAAGCTAGAAAGCATGCCAATGTCATGTAACTTCATAATCAATCAAACCTTATCTCATATTTGAACATGTAATTTTTTTGTGACTTGGATTATTGGAAAATTTTGTGAGGAAGGTCAGGTCCTATTTATGATCTTACACTTCAACTCACAAATGGAACACCAATAAGGTGGATAAATGTGAAAAACTAGTAATAAGAGATGTTGGTAATAATAATGTGAAATTGTGGTAATTTGTGAGGAAGACTAGGTCTTATCCATGGTCTTACAATGCAACTCACAAATGGAATCCCTAGGGGAGTGATTAGTGAACAAAACAATATTTCTTAAGAGGAAATATGAGGGATGTAGGGAATCAAAAAGCAAATGTAAGAATCATAACTGAGGTGTCTTATGAGAAGACCTTAATAGGCATGAGGCATACTAAGGACATGAGAAGACACTAAGTGACTAGTGATCACCAATGTATAAAAGAAACTTATTCACTATAGACACAAAGTTGTATAGGCAAATAAGCATGCTACTAAGATCAACTCATGAAGGTAGATTGGTACAAGAAAATTAAAATGGACCTACTTCCCCATGATATGTTCCCCTTTCCTCATGACCCCTTATATATCCATTGGTCTACTACGAAAATTGGGTACTTGGGTGAGAAAGTAGGTAGCACTAAAAGATTTTTTATTCTCCTTTTCTAATCTACTGGCCTATCACCCTAATGGACCTCGACTCTATCATGAGGATAACTGTGGAGTTTGAGCTTCAATTATAAGAAGGATATGTGATTTGAATCACATCTTTTAGTGTTATTTGACTTTTTAAGAATTTTGAAATATTTTTGCTTTTTGTATCATTGCCTTTTATTAAATGATTTGGATTTTGAATGTTTTTAAGGATTTTTAAGATTCCTCCTCCATATGGACTTGGAATGAAAAATAAAGAAAGATAGAATGATACACACAAATGATATGTAGGCTTAGGCTAAAGTAAGTTAAGTGACTAAAGATAAGATTGACTAGAACACTTATGATTAATAATGAATCAACATGTTATCTCAAGTCTTAACCATGTATATGCTTAGTTTATGAAAAGGGAATAAAAGAGATCCAAAGTGGAATGGTATAAGGATATTATAATGATATTAATTTTTTGGTAACTGATTACTTGGTATAAAAGGAGTGACTAAAAGGAGCTAGGCTTATATAACCAAGTCACGATGAAAATTATCTATGTATATAGAGATAAGAAAATAAACATTTAAGAAAATAAAACAAGAGAGTTTGTAAGAAAGAAACTCAAGAATAAAGAGAAAGCAATGATAAAGGAGACTTCCATAGGAAAACATAAATGAAATTATAAGTAATATATAAAGTGTGAAATTAAAGTCACCATGTAATATAAGTAATAATTTGACACAATGTTAAATTATATAACAAATACATAAAGATAAGATTGGAACACATGTCCAATCCAAATGCAAATATAATAACACCATGCATGTGTTCATAAGTACTAATAGATTTTACCACACATATTATTCAAAACATCTGATAAATCTCTAAGAAGTTGGAGTTGAAATACAACTAATGTCTCATTTATCTTTAGTGAAAACTTGGGAAAATACCTCACATCTAATCTCCTCAACTAAAAAGGTAGGAATGCTTGATGGATCATGTTGAGGAGGGATATCAAGCTAGGGATGCTCAGAAGAATGCATGAGAGTGGATCGTATAGGAGATGAAGGGATCATCGATGGAGAAAGATCTATAGGTGAGGGTCTCATAGGTGGATAAGGATCCATAGGTGAGGGAAGGTCCATAGGTGAAGGATACATGGGTGGAAGAGTAGGAGGTGAAGAAGGAACCATGGGAGGGGATGGAACCATAGGAGGTGGAACTATAGGAGAAGAAGGAGGAGCCTTCTTATGAGAATGACCTATGGAAGGAATGATAGAAGATATGGGAATATTTAAGATATGATATTTAAGGTGTTGCTAAAAGATGTGGCAATAATCAATGTGACAGGTGTCACATTGGTTCCAAAGACAATACACCTCTCTATACTTAGGAATATACTTAGGTAATACCTTTGGGGGAGGTATGGCCTTATCTGAGGACTGAAGGGTAAAATGATGCAAGGTATCAATACATTATCATAGCTTGTGACAATGTGTGGATATATGATTATCTATACCATGGAAGTAACATATATGCTTGTGGGTAGGATTATTAGAGGTACTCATAGAAGGAGGTGTTACAAAAAAATACAGAGTTTGGGAAGGCTTGTCAGCCTATTTGGTGGGCAATGGAGCTATATGTGGTAAAGGAAGAAAACCATCACTGAAGGAAGGTTGTGGTGATTAAGTTTCTGGACTAGGCTCGATGGAAGGAGAGATGGGATTATAATCATGGATAGACTCAGCTAAAGTAGGAGTAGGAATGGGCTCCAAAGTGGGCTCTACTAAGGAAGGGGAGGGGTTTATAGAAAGTTGAAGGATGATTTCACACTTATCAAGGATAAGTAGACTATAGGGGTTTTGGTACCTAAAAAAGTGATAAATCTTAGTCATAGCATGATCCATAAGCATAATCCTATGTGGTTCTGTAGAAAGTGGAGGTGTCTGCACCATCTCTACCCTACAAGAAAGAAAAAAATACTAAAATTAGGAACTATATATGATGGAATATGGGAAGATACACTAAAATATTGAAACAAAGAGGAATGATAATAGATAATCTAAAAATCATGAGCTTGAATAAGACCACCTAAGAATGGATAATATAAGGTATAACCATCATCATAATTAGGTGTATGAAGATTAATGACACATGTTGGGATGACATTATCATCCAATGAGGTGTGATGAATGGAATGTTGAGTCTTAGTCAAGAAAATGAAGATGTCATCACAAGGTGGTTGGTGAGAATGATGCTATAAACAATTATGAAGCTAAGAGATGAGATGAGGTGAGAGATCAAAAATTTTAATCTTCTTATTAGGCTCATCATCATCAAAATCTAGGAGGTTAGGGGGAATATTCCCAATGAGTTTAGGATGACCATTGTAACCTTGAGTATAATTGATGGAAAAGTGTTGAAGAGTTTTTAATGATGTCATGGTGATGTCATAGAGGTGTCTTGGTGAGTGGATGAAGTACTTTGATAGCCTAAGTGATAATGACAAAGTGTGCAATGTGATTGTCCTAGTGTATGCAAAGGAGGCTTTGTTGATCTTTAGTTTTGAATTAATTAGAGATGTTTAGGGATAAGTATGGTGATTTGAGAATGTGAAAGGGTTCCTATGAGTGGTCAATGATTATTGGAGAGCTTGTGTACATGAGTGGATTTCCTCTAGTAGTCCATAGTTTTCATCAACATGGTTTGGCTTTAGTGGAAAACAAATTTGAGTAGGTAATTTATTGACATCACCATTACCACGTATGGATGAGTCAGGGGGATTTGGTCATATGGTTGTGATCACATTAGTCCCTAGTTACTATGTGATAAATCCCAATTCATTCACCTAAGCGTAGTTAAAGATATGCAAGTATAAGGTTGGGTTCCTAGGCAGTTTGACACTATTTTCCCATACTTAGCCAAATTTGAATGAGGCAAGAAAAAGCTGAGTAATAAATTTGATGATGGCATATCTCACATGTGTGGATGTTTTAGAATAATATGATTATATTGGTTTGTTCAATTTTGATCCTAGTTGATTTGTGCTAAATTTTGGGGCATGCACTAAAGCACAACAAAAGTTATGCAAGTACAAAGTTGGCCTCCCAGATAGATTTTGACATAGGTGGCTTTGTGGTATAAAATATTGAGAAGGAATTTTAATGGTAGCATATCTCACTCATGTGAATTTTTTAAGATCAATTTGATACATGGTTGGATTCTGTATTAAAAGGTGATCATATGGTCCAAAGTTTAGATCATGCATCTAATTGTAGAAGTTATTAAGGTTCAAAGTTGGTTACTCAAATAGATTGCAATGATCCTCCTACTTAGTCAATTTTGTACAAGGTAATGTTTGAGAAACTCTCAAAGAGACTGATGGTGCATGTTTTTTCTAAGATTTTAGGAAATAACAAGATGGTAAATATCAAGGTTTTTCCAAAGATCAATGGTGAGTGAGAGATTATAAAGATAGAGATCAATAGTTCATATTAAATTCAAGAGGTCAAAGTCATATTTATTTATATTTTTTAAGGGCTGAGATACATATAAAATATTTATGGAGTGTACTAAGTCAAATTTTGTAGATTTCATGAGATGAGGTCACCTATCATATGTTTAAACATTTGGGCATTGGCAAACTATGAATTAAAGATTGAACAAGATCGATGATGTATGTTTTATCTGAGTAGTGAGGACACAATATATGAGCATGGTGTTCAAAATTTAACTATGACCATTTACATTTGAATATTTTAATTTATAAAGGAAAAACCAATGCTCTATATTTTGGTCATATCTTTCGATCGATGTAGAATTTTCTCATAGTATAAAAATTGAAGTTGTAGATGATTCTAAGGTATAGATAGAAATATACATTTAAAGGTATAATTATATATACAAACAAATATATTGAGCTTCAAAGTTGAATGTGTGTTTGTGCTTATTCTGCAAGTGACCCAAGAAGAATAATTGAGCTTGTGCAGATGCTGTTTCGATGTCTCATGATGAATTGGATATTTAAGAGTGTTGTATACTCCATAAGGATGCTATATGTGCATTATGAATGTTTGATCAATTGTATTTAATATGAAAAATGGTTTATAAGTTGAATGTGTTTTCACTCATAATGATTAGGTGCACAAAATATTGTTTAAGTGATGTGTGCTTAAATAAAAGGCTACTGTGATGATATTGACACTTAAGAAGGACTTATAGATCATGTGGCATGGGATCATGAGTTAGAAAAGTGTTCTTGTGTTCTTAGTTTTCTTGAAGAAGTGTTAAAGAGATGAATGGGTCTTCATAGGACCTAAAAGTGACTTAGGCCTATTTGAAAGTAGATTGTGCTTAAGTGTGACCCATGAGAGATGCCTTAAGGGTGAAGGCATGTGTTGCGGCTAACAAGTAATATTGTGATATTGTTAATTCATGATTTATATATATATATATTGAAACCAAATGTGTTAGTTTTTAGACTTGGAAGTGAGAAGATTTTATGAGAGAGTGCAAGGTGTATGTGAGATTTATGGAGCGTAGGAGAGGTAGAGTGCCCATTTGATGAGTTGATAAGTGGAATAGATTAAGGAATATGTGTATGACTTGTAGGTCATGTTTATAATTTCCAAATAGTTCTCTTATAGTTTGAGGATATGTGAAAAGGTTTGAGTGTGCATATGAGGACAATTTGAGTGAAGAAGGATAGAGATTGTGGCATGCCTATGTGAGAGGCCTATATGAGATATAGAGAGAGTTTGTGCAAGGGTTAAAAAATAGAGATACATCATCATGTGTTGAATACATAATATCTAAAGTGGAGGTGTTTAAAGGAGCATCTAAAGGACTTGGTCTTCCTTAGGGGCAATTACTCCTTGTGAAATAGGTGTTTTACTAAAATACCTTTGGTCAAGAGGATATGATCAAGGTTTTGTAGTCTAAAGGATTTGATCGATGTATTTTTTATAATTTATTATAGGATAGTAGTTCATGTGTTGTAGGATTGAGAGTGTTTTTTATTCCCAATGAGGGTTTCTCATAGGAACTATGTGTTATGTGTTTGATCTTGTGTATGCATTGAATGAATACTCTCTCTTATTTATGTTGCTTGATGAAGTTGATATATGTTGATTGTTTAATAGTTTGAAAGGGTTGAAATTTTAATTGAAATATCTGGGCTCACTTATTCACCCCCCCTCTCAGTGATTGTATCTCTAACAATTGGTATCAGAGCAGGCCCATTGGTAAAGTCTTAACAGCTTGAAGGTGATCGAAGGTATAATATGGGTAGTCATCAAGGAGGTTTCTCTACTAAGAAATCACTAATGTTTAGTGAATCCAATTATGCATTTTGGAGTGAAAGGATGAGGACATACATTATGTCCTTAGGGTTTGATTTATGGTAATCTATTGTGGATGGTTATGTTGTTCCTACTACTCCTCCATCTAGTGCTGCAAATAAGAAGCTACTTGAGAATAATTCTAAGGTAATGAATGCCATCACATGTGGTCTTACAGAAACTAATTTTACCAAGGTAATCCATTAAAAATATATTAAAGAGATATGGGACAAAATGTAGATCATTTATGATTGAAATTCAAAGGTCAATATTTCTAGGTTGTAGACTCATAGAAGGCAATTTGAAATTCACAAGATTAATGAAGAATATTTTGTAGCATCCTTTCTGCAGAGAGTTGATGATATTGTGAACATCATCAGAGGTCTTGGAGAGAACCTTGAATAGGATACTATTATTTAAACAGTATTAAGGTCTCTATCCCTCAAGTTTGATCTAAAATTATCTGCTATAGAAGATAGTCATGATCTTACTCAATTGAAGATGGATCAATTGCATGACACTCTTACTGCCTATGAGATGAGGAAGAATGATGATTATAACACCCAAGAAAGTAGAAACATTCAAGACATAGATGAATCCAAATAAGAAGTTTGAAGGTAAGAAACCCAAAGAGGATGAAATTTTTGATATAGATGAGGATGAATTAATTGTTTTGATTTCAAGGAAATTGAGAACAAGTTCAGGCAAGTATAAAGGTAAACTACCCCTCAAATGATTCAATTATGGTGAGGTAGGACATTTTGATAATAAGTGCCTTCATGAGTATAATAATGATGATGATGAAGAGCATGATCAAGGTCATGATGATGGTAAGAGATCTTTTAGGTCTGATAAAATCAAAAAGGGATTCAAAAGGTTTGAAAATAAGAAGTAATTCAAGGACAAGAAGAGTCTCTACACCAAAGAAGATTATAGCTCATCAAATGAGAGTGAAGTCAATGACTTAGAATATGATCATGAAAATGATGGTCCTACTCAAAATGATCTATTTATAGCTGAGGAAGGTAGTTTTTCACATCAAAAGGAGTCTATTTGGAGTGGTTCAGATGATGATGAAGATGAGGTGGACTATGATACTGAATTAATGAAAGTTCTTGAAGAACTAAAGATTGAGAAGAAGATCAATAAGAAGATGATATCTAAACTCAAATATTATGAGGAAAAATTCAGTGTGTATGAGGCAAGAATAAATGAAGATACCAAAGAACATGTATATATAGTCAAGCATCTCAGTTGTTAATTATAAGTCCTATCTACAAGCTTGAAAGTTAAAGAAGATGAATGTTTAAGGTATTTAATTGAAAATGAGTCATTGAGATTTGAGTTAGAGAAGACATATAGTAAGGTAATATCATTTATGAGATAAGAAAAGAGTTCAAGTGATCTAGACAACATTATAAATGATTAAAAGGATGCAAGTGATATGACTGGTCTTGGATACAAAAAATAACTAGAGACCACAACTCAAGACAAGATGAAGACTAATGTGAATAAGGACAATCAACCTTTGAAGACAAATCATCAAATAAGGAATGATGGTGCAAATAAATTAAAGTCAAATTAGATTAGATAGCTAAATTCCATGAGGTATGAGAATTTCAATGGTTACTACTATACTTGTAATCAGTTTAGGTATAGAGCTAGAGAATGTAGAAGACCTGTTAAGAATGAATTTTCATGAAACTATGATAGGGGTCATCAGTCAAAAGGCGCAACCAAGTTTGAGTGATTCAACTATCATGATATAAGATAATTTGTAAAACATTTTCCATTTAAGGTAAGACAAGTTGAGTTTCCATCAAAGAGTATGGTTTGCTACAACTGTGAACATAGAGGTCACATTGCTAGATGCTACAAGCACAGGCCTATAAGACAGAATAGGTTTTATCAGGCTCTTAGAGTGCAAGATATAAGGAAAGTGAACTCATGGAGACCAAAGGTTGTAATTAGGAATTATGATGATTTTTTAGGTTAAGTAATCTATTTGATATAGTGGAGAGTGCTACATTTGTTGAAGAGTGCCAAGGGTAGTCATTGTATATTCATGTTGATAATGAAGAGACCAAGCTCGAAGAGAAGACCAAGATACTGGTTACAGATAGTCCTAAGATGTGTATGGATCCAAGTGAACATCCTGCTATTGCTCAACAAGTATCATACAAATAACATCAATTATTAGTACTTAGTGATGAAGTTCCAAGCTACAAGGTCAATGCTTCAAATGAAATGGTACGTCAAGATTCCATAGTTTCTCCATGTGTTATCAATTATATCTTAGAAGAAAAGGAAAGTGATATAGAAAAGGAACCAATTTACATAGTTTAGATTAAAGAGAATAAGAAAAAGAACAAGAAGTCTTATAGCTATAAGAGGATTTTAGTAGTTACTGAGGAGATGTGAGCCACTCCTGGCTTCACTTTGTTTTAGAGCATTGTGGTGTAAAGGATGTCTCTATCTATGCTTCTTAAGATACTCATTTAAATGGAGAAACAAGTGTTACTATAATGATATTTTTTCCATTGACCTTATTATAGCATGCTCCAGGTGGTTTTGTGGTCTAAAGGTATGCTATATTCAATTTGGAGAATTTTGTTAGCTCTCGGATTTCTTAGTTTGTGCTTAAGAGCTTGCATGTCCTAAAATGGGTTATAGGAATTTAAGGTTCCCAATGGTGTGGAAGCTCAAATCTTGGTCCATAAGTGTGTAATGGTTATCTTTAGGTGTACAAAAATGTTTAGAGATGGATATTGACTGGAAGGTGATGTGTTGACCTTGTTTATTTTGAGATTCTAGGTTTTGGGCTCTATTAGAAAAGTGTTCTACCTTATGAGTTGAGGTTTGAGGCTTCTTAATATGTTGAATGGTATAAATAGGTTTTCAAATAAATATTCACATAGATTTTAAGGTTTTTAGTTCTCAAGTTATTCAAGTTTTTGTCAAGTTAGAGGCCTAATTAGGTAGTTGGTTTGTGAAAGAAGTATATTGTAAAGGATGAGCTAGTTGTTGAAAATTGGTGTGATTGAGAGGACATATGAGAGTACTAAAGATATGAAGTTTCAAGTATTGATGTTATGTCTACAAAAATTTGTGGGATCTGCAAGTTCCAAGTAGGGCCAGATAGGCCTAGTTTTGAAGATGTGATTTTTGTCTAGTTTATCCAAAAGAGAAAGGCATGAGTATTTCAAGGTATGTTATCAAGGGTTTTGAGAGCATGTTTCATTTTTGGTGTATGCCATGACATTTTTTTGGTGGTCCTGAAAGTGGTTTGAGAGAGAAGGCTAGTAAGCCTATATGGTGGTTCCTAATGGTGTGTGGAGATCTTAAGATGCTCAAGAGATGAAATGGCTTAGAAATCTTATGGGGAATCCCTATCAAATGTTTCTTTAAGAGTTCCATCAGTTTATAGTGTATGGTTGAGAGATACAAGGTGGTATGGATAGAGTTAGGGGGAGCTAACTCAGTTAGCTTGAATGACCTGAGGAACTTTGCATGATGTAAGGGGAAGCATATGTGAGATGTTTTAGTCATATTGAAGATGTGGTAATATCTGCTAAAAATGAGATTTAAAGAAGGTTGGTATGATAACTTGATCAAACCTAGTCATATTTGTGTGTTTTTTTTCATTGGTTGTAGTGCTTAATTAAAGAAGAGTGTTGGCATGGAGCAAGAGGAAGTTATCAAGGCAAGAACAGGTTAGTTAAAGGTAAGGGGGAATTTGTATCATCTTTTGAAGGTGGTATTCTCCTATTTGATGGTATTTTTAAGTCCTTAGGATTAGATTGGTTCCCACTTTGTTATTGTGTCAAATGGGGAGAAAGTTCATATTGTGAGAGTGGCTGAAGAGAAAGAAGGTGAGCTAAATGATGTTTGTTGACATCAATGACAAAGGGGGAAATTGTTAGAGAGTTTTTATTAATGTCATGGTGATTTCATGTAGGTGTCTTAGTGAGTGGATGAAGTGATTTGATAGCCTAAGTGATAATGACAAAGTATGCAATGTGTTTTTCCTAGTATGCTTAAAGGAGGCTTGATTGATCTTTAGTTTTGGGTTGATTAGATATGTTCAGGGATGATTATGGTGATTTGATCATGTGTAAGGGGTATTATTAGTTGTCAAGGATGATTGGAGATATTGTGTAAATGAGTGGATTTCATCTAGTAGTCCATAGTTTTCATCTAGATAATTTGTGTTTAGTGGTCAAAAATTTGAGTAGGCAGATTGTTGATGTCACCATTACCACATATAGATGAGTCAGGGGGAGTTGGTCATATATTTGTGATCACATTAGTCCCTATTTTTTATGCACTAAATCCTAGGTCATGCACCTAAGTGTATTCAAAGATATACAAGTGCATAGTTGGGCTCCCAGACAGTTTGATAGTGTTTTCCCATACTTAGTCAAATTTGCATGAGGCAAGAAAACACTGAGTAATAAGTTTGATGATGTTATATCTCACATGTGTGGATATTTCAAAACAAGATGATCACATGGGTTTTTTCATTTCTAAGCCTAGTTGATTTGCACTAGATTTTAGGTCATGCACTGAAGTGCAACAAAAGTTATGCAAGTACAAAGTTGGCCTCCCAAGTAGTTTTTGACATAGTTGGCTCTATGGCAAAAAAATTGAGAAAGAATTTTAATGGAAATATATCTCACTAATGTGAAGGTTTTAAGATTAGTTTGATATATGGTTGGATTATCTTTTAAAAGGTGATCATATGGTCCAAATTTTAGATCATGCATCTAAGTGCAGAAGAAATTATTAAGGTTTAAAGTTGGCTACTCAGACAGATTATAATGGAATGTTTGAGAAACTCTCTAAGAGATCTATGATGCACATTTTCTCCAATATATTAGGAAGGAATGAGATGGTATCAAGTGTTCTATGTTTAACACTGAGCATAGATAAAATTTGAGCTTATTTCAAGGATCAATGGTGAGAAAGAGTCCTATAGATAGAGATAAATGGTGCATATTAAAGTCAATAGGTCAAAGTGATAGCTATTTATCTTTTTAAAATACTTTTCTATGTAAAAAATATTGACAGAGTGCGATGAGTTAAAGTTTCTGGATTGTACGAGATGAGGTCAACTGTTAGATGTTTAAATGTTTTGGCATTGGAAAACTATTCCTTAAAGATCAAACAATATAAATGGTTCATGTTTTATCTAATTAGTGAGGACATGATATGAGAGCATGATGTTTGAGGTTTAAATGTGACTATTTGCATTTGAATATTTGAATTTGTAAAGGAAAAAACTAGTGCTTTATATTTTGGTCATATCTTTCAATCAATGCAAAATTTTCCTATAGTATAAAAAGTGAAGTTGTAGAGGATTACAAAACACATATATAAATATTAATTTTAATGTCTAATTATATATATACAAATATATTGAGCTTCAAAGTTGACTATATGTTCTTGCTTATTCTGCAAGTGACCCAAGAAGAATAATTGAGCTTGTGTAGATGTTGTTTTGATGTTTCATGATGAATTAGATATTTGGGAGTGTTTTAGACTCCATAAGGATGATCTATGTGGATTATCAAGGTGTGATAAATAATATTCAGTATGAATCATGCTTTATAAATAGAATATATTTTCACTCCTAATGACTATGTGCACAAAATATTATTTAAGTGATTTGTGCTTAAGCAAAAGGGTACTGTGATGGATATGAACACTTAGGGAATATTTATAGATCATGTGGCATGGAATCATGAGTTGGAAAAATGTTCCTATGTTCTTAGTATTATTTAAGAAGTGCCAAAGCATTGAATGGGTCTCCATAGGACCTAAAAGTGACTTAGGCCTATTTGAAAGTGGATTGTGCTTAAGTGTGATCCATGAGAGATGACTAAGGGTGAAGGCATATGTTGTGGATGATAGGAAATATTTTGATCTTGTTAATTCATGATATATATATATATATATATATATATATATATATATATATATATATATATATATATATATATATATATATATATATATAATATGAAACCAAATGTGTTGGTTTCTAGACTTGGAAGTGAGAAGATTTTATGAAAGAGTATAGGGTGTATGTGATATTTGTGGAGCGAAGGAGAGGTAGAGTGCCCTGTTAATGAGTTAATGATTGGAGTAGATTGATGATTCTATGTATGAATTATAGGTCATGTTTCTAATGTCCAAATAATGCTCCTATAGTTTTAGGATATGTGAAGATGGCTAAGTGTGCATATGAGGATAGTTTGAGTGAAGAAGGATAGAAATTGTGCCATGCCTATGTGAGAGGCCTGTATAAGATATAGAGAGAGTTTGTGAAGGGGTTAAAAAATAGAGATCCATAATCAGGTGTTGAAGATATCATTTTTAAGGTGAAAGTGTTCAAAGGAGGGTCTAAAGGACTTGGCATTACTTAGGGGTAGTTGCTCCTTATGAAATAAGTGTTTCACTAAAATACCTTTGGTCAGGAGGATATGATCAAGGTTTGATACTTTAAAGGAGCTGATCAATCTCTTATTTATAATTTATTATAGGATAGTAGTCCATGTGTTTTAGGCTTAAGAGTGTGTTTTATTCCCCATGAGGGCTTCCCACAAGAACTATGTGTTATGTGTTTGATCGTATGTATGCATTGAATGAATGAGATCTCTTGTTAATTTTGCTTGATCAAGTTGATATATGTCAATTATTTAATAGTTTTAAAGGGCTAAAATTATAATTGAAATATCTGGGCTCATTGATTCACCCCCTCTTAGTGATTGTATCTCTAAAAAAAGTTGAATTGTTGAGACTCATGGAATGGAACACTGGGCAAAGGTTCAAGAGTACTAATATTGAAGACACCACAATCTTAGAATTATTCAAAATTCCAAGGGTTAGTGTCGGCTTGAATATTGTTAATAGCTCTATTATGATGGAATTTAACACATTGGTAGATGGAAGAAGCAATTGATCTCATATGATGCATATGTGACTTACTAAGTAGAATGCTATAGGATAGAGAAAAGTTAAATATCATTGCCTTCACATGAATAGTGACAGGTGGGACAGTAATGGGAAGATGCACACAACCTAAAGGAGGAATTTCACTTAAATCACGTCCTTGACATGTGATGTGTGTGGATTTAAGATTACATTTAAAATATCCAAGAGTTTTGATAAAATTGAGAGAGGCAACATAAGTGCTAGAACCCTCATCAATAAAGGCATGATTGACTTGTATATCACCAATTTGGACACTAATGAATAGAGGAGGATCATCTATGTGAAGTAGAATCTCATCAAGAATCATAGAAGCAATGGAAAATTTTAAGGAAAGAGAAGTGTCTATTATTTTGTCAAAATTTAAGGACATATCTTCACATTTATTTAATATGCTATCTTTAGATCTAGATAAGTGTGCTTCACATCCTACTAGGGGAGGATGAGGGATGTTTATTTTGAACAAGAGTTAAATGAGATGGTTTTGATGACATGGATAGGTCCTCGTATGTTTAAGAAATGGAATTTGGGATGGGAGATTAGTGAGTTCCATGATGGGATTTGACTCATCATAACCCATGAGAAGGTTGTTAGAAATAGGTGCATAGTGTTGAAGGAGGTCCTTAGAAGGAAGAGCTGAAGTGCACTGGAATTTGTGTTGATAAAAAGGAGAAGGTTTAAAAAAAGGTTGTAAAATATGTTAAAAATCTAAAGAAATTGGTGCAAGTTGTTTTTAAGAATCATTATAAGAAGCGTTAATAGAGGCTTGAGTATTATTAGTGTTAATTAAGGAATATGGAAGAATCATATAAATAGAGTGGGAAGTGTTATCCAAGGGAGGAATGGGAATTAGGTCATCAAAATTTATAAGGTCATCTTGACCTAACTCATTTAAGTGAGCTGGAGAAGAGTCTTGGATAACGTGAAATGTGTGAGATAATGAAGGTGTGTAAATAGGTTGAGGAACAATGCAAGTAACCACCCTTCACATATTAGTCATATTAACCACATTCTCTTTAGGATTTAGGTTAACAAGAATTTATAAATTATTTTTGGAAGGGGTGGGCTTATGTTGGTGGTTTAGAAGAGGGTCTTTATAGATGTATAAATGAGAATTATCTTGATTTAAAGCTTGAGATTTAGTATGTATTTCATGAGATTTTAAAAAATGTCATAAGATTGTTGACATTTCTAAATGATAGAATCATGATCAAAAT
The DNA here is from genome assembly GCA_037957365.1 of Torreya grandis. Taxonomy (NCBI): domain Eukaryota; kingdom Viridiplantae; phylum Streptophyta; class Pinopsida; order Cupressales; family Taxaceae; genus Torreya; species Torreya grandis. The sequence continues at coordinate 1,490,554 of JARHVA010001559.1, read as the reverse complement.
TAGGACCAAGAATAAAATACATAGCCAAATTTTCAAAGCTACTTATAGGTTTTATGATAATGACCCCAACTAACATGAAACCAACAAAACTTGTTGGGATCATACCAAGATTTCATAGGATGAGTGGGATTAAGTTTTCATGGTAGAGGCCTAGGTAGATGTTTTAGTAATTTAGCCAAGGATAAATTTTTGTGAACATTGATGTTATTAGGTGAAGACAAATGAGGATTGGTGAATTTTTGAGAAGAGGGAGCTGATTTTGAAGATTGGTTCAAAATAATAACTTGAATAGTGTGAATAGGATCATAAGAGTCCATGACACCATCATTGGTAGCATGACAATTTTTGTTCTTAAGTAAGATATGAGTACTCGTAGAAGGTTGGGGTGGGTTGAATTGATGAATAAGTAAATATTGAAATTTTTATTGGTCAATGGCCTCCTCCAAGGTATGTGGAGAGAGAGTGCAACCTTGATATTACAAATTGGGAAAAAGAGCATTTATAAAGAGATGGGAAAGGTTATCATCGACCATGTTATGTTCACATTTGTTGGATAATATTTTCCACCTTTTAATAAAAGTTTGGGTAGTTTAATTTTTAAGTTTATTACAATTTATAAAATGGGCCAAAGTATTCTCAAGAAGATCACTAGTTTGGAACTCTTGGACTAGAGCATTTACTAAATCTTCCAACTAGTAATAGAATGATTTTTAAGTTGGTTTTACCAATCTAAAGCATCACCCATGAGGGTTTTGGCTAAAATCTTAGTAGCAGCAAAGGTATTCAATTCAACCTAGTCTTTATATAGATATAAAAATGTTTTTATATGAAGAGTAGGATTAGTTTATCCATTCTAAGAAAAGGTAAGGGTGATACCTCTTATATCAATATTAACAATTTGAGTTATAAGAGGCTCATTTTGAAGATGTTTAATTATATTGTTGACAAGAGGAGATTGAGGGATGAGATTACCATGTGAATATCAAAGAGGAGGTGGGGGAGAATTTTGATTATATGTGCCCCAAGGCATTAGTTAAGGGTGGGTTTAAAGATGGATAAGGTGATTTTTCATTCTCATCATTTGATTTATATTATGAGATTAAAAATTATTCATTTGATTAAGTGTTTGTTATAAAAGTTGGTGGGTTTGAGTTGCATTGTTGGTATTATTTGTAGCATTTGAATTGGAAGTAATGGCTTGGGTACCACTATTGGTATTGATAGGAACTTGAGAGGAACTATGAGAATGTGAGGCCTTAGTGGAAAAATTTACTTGTGTGGAAAAATATGGACTAGTGAAGGGATGAGAAGAGGAAGCACTAGAGTCATGATTACCATGGGTAATAGATAATTCACTAGAGAAAGAGTTGAGGAGAGTAGGTCTTGGGAGAGGCCCACTAGATATAAAACTACCATGTTAGTGTAGATACTAGGCATGAAGGTAGAAGAAGTCATGGTATGAGAAGGGTTCAAAATAGAGGGAAGAGGATGAGAATCAAAGAAAATAATACCCCCAAATCCATGTGAAAATGTGGGAGAAGGTGATTGAGGATCTTCGACTTGACTACTAATCATGAAATGGTAAATGGTAGAAGGATCCTTTCCTTGATGTTAAGGAAATTTAGAGATAAAGAAGATCATTTTAGGGGTATACACTAATTCAGGTTGATCTTCAAATGAGAAGAGAGGGTTAAAAAGTGAAGAGGAATAAGGAGGGGTCCCATAGTTGATTTTATGAGTGACTATATGAACATTACTCTCATCCAAGAGAAGATCCCTAATCTACTTATGGGAGACCCTATGAGCATCAATGAAACTCATCATTTATATTAAATTCAAATCAATGTTGTCTTCAAATAAGAAGTTCATGATGAAGGAGAAAGAATAAACAAGGTAAAAGAGATGAAAAAACAAATAAATACGAAGTGATAAAAAATTGTCCAGAGTTGATTGGGTTGACCTAGTATAGAAAATAGGGTTTGAAAACTATACAAAGTTTATAGGGTCAACTAAGTATTGGAAATAAATTTTAAAACTATATAGAGTCGATGGAGTCAACCTAGTACTAGAAATATAGGATAAAAAAGTGTATAGAGTTGATAGGTTCAACCTAATACTAGAAATAGAGGCTAAAAAAGTGTATAAAGTTGACATGGTCAACCTAGTTCGATAGGTAGGGAAAAAAATACATTCTGTAAGAGACTATGTCAAGAAGAATGATTGTGTAATGAAATAGGAAAAAAATTAAGTACTTTTAAAATAAAGAAATGAAAGGAAACATGTAATCAATTGGGTCAATGAGGTTGATCCAATTGAGGCACATAACACAAAACCTTCCACCAACACTGGCTAATGCAAGTTGTTACAATACAACACATAATTGATAAAAGAGTAAGTAATCAACTTGGAAAGTAAAAGATAACTAAGTGGTCATCCTAAATGTTGTTGGATTATTAGAGTATGATTTTAGATTTCATAGGAATTTGGCTATAAGCAAAGAACTAGAAAATAATCTAAGGATTTAAGATGTTTAGGATAAAAGGGATTTGTATTGGAAATGGTACTATCTTGGTATTGTGGCCTACCCCCTCAATTCACACATCATAATGATAAGGATGTCAGGTGATTAGCCAAAATATACCATTAACCACATGTTTATACTTGGCCAGAAAACCAAGTCAGCTTCCCCATTGGTGATGAAATCCAAGAAGGTAGGCCTTGGGTAGATAATTGTTAAAATACATTTTAAGATTTTGTGATTTGGTAGTGGGTGCATAAAAGAGAAAATAATATAACTAAATGGTATATTGAAAAACCACCTAATTAGACTATATGATCTATTCTAATCATGCAAGCAACAAGAAATGAAAGTGTGAGCTAATTACTAGGATATAAGTGTTAATTCTAACTTTGAAACATAGTACAATGCTGATTTAGATGATAGTATATGCATACATTAAAAAATAGAGTCGACAATGTCAATTTTATACTACAGAAGCAAGGGTCTAAAAAAGAACTACATCGATAGTGTCGACCTCGTTTTCTAGATAAAATACAGAATACATAACTACATCGATAGGGCCAACCTGGTTGACTATACAGGAACAGTTTTAAAGACTACAAACTATGAAAAATAGTACTATAATGAATAAAAAGAGTAACAAATAAGGATATAAAGGAACCTTGGTGGGTTGGAGGATGTAGAGAAAAATAAGATTACTATTGAAGTACCCTAATTTATACTTTCAAATTCTACTATGTTGACTAGGTCAACCTAGCTTTGTAGTTCCCTATTTGATGAAAACCTATAAAATGTATTATGTCAATAGAGTTGACCTAGTATATTTATTAAAAGTTTGGAAATGTACAGAATCAATAGGGTCAACCTAGTAGCCTGATATGAAAGTCTAAAAGTGTACTGTGTCGACAGAGTCAACCTAATAGCCTGATTTGGATGTCTAAAAATGTACAAAGTTGACCTAGTAGCCTATACCTTATGAAAAACCTACATACATAGAATAAATTAATATTGATGTGACTATGTGTTAAACCTACACATAAAAGTTATAACTAATTGACACTATTGACCCAATATCAAAAAAATAGAGAAATAAAATGATAAAATAATGGAAAATGTGAAATAAAACTTGCAAAGGTTAGATTCATGTCAGGTACACTAGAATATATGCAATTAGAAATGCATCATGTCTATAAATTAATCCTAACTCAGATAAGATAGATCATACCATACATTTATGATTGGGGACACATTAGATAATAAAGAATGTGACCAAAATGGGGATTTTCTAGACCCAATTAAGGGATCTCTTAGCATAATACACTATGATAGGGAGGGTTCCAAAGCCTCCAGTTAATCAAAATCACTTAATAACCCTAAGGGAGTGCTATTATTTATATTCACTAAACTAATAAAAAGTAAATAAAATCTAATCTAGTGCTCACCAAAGCTTATGCCACAAAGTGGGGGTTAGAAACAAAATTAAACATGCATAAGAGACATAGACTCAAATCAATGTATATGGAATGCTAATTCATGGAAGATAAGTACAAATCTATATCTATAAACTCTTACAAAGAAAGAACAAAGTTAGGAATACTTACCCTTTAAGATGAACCCATCAAGCTTACATATCTCCCTTGGCCAAGGTGCTTCTTAAGAGATTGTTGTGGTATGTAAGGATGATAAAGACAAATCAGATATAGGATACACAACCTATCAATGCATCCAAAATGCTTCTCCAAAAGACAAGATACATTTCTGTAAAGAAAGTATGACACTGTGAGCTTGTTACTCAAGTAGAATGATGGATAAGAAAATGCACAATAGCTCTTACTTCTTCACATTAAATAATGGAAAAATGAAATTGTATATATAAGTGGATTTAACCCTAATCCCTTCTAAAATATTTGGCTGATAGGGTTGACCCAATCGACCTAGCACATTTTCAAACAAAAATTCACTAGGTCACAAGCTGGGTTAGCCAAGAGTTGACCTAAACCCTAAATGAATTTTACCCAATACTATATTAGGTCACCCAGTCAACCTAATATAGGAAAATAAGTCTAAAAACTATACAATGTTGATTTAATATAGTGAATAGTTGAAAGGGGGTCAAGGTTAGGAAAAGGAGGATAAAAGGTGGAAAATGAATCAAGAGTGTGAAATAGACAAGAAAAAGCTTAGGGATAAGGTTTATAGAAGACAAGTGTGTAGATAACAAGTGGAAAAGGGGAAAACAATCCTATAAACACCAATGGTCTACCCACCCCTTTTTTGGTGCACCCATTAAGGCATACACTTAGAGAGATTGAGACTCGATGGGTTCCTACAAGATATAATGTGTTAGTATTTGATAAAGTTTGAAACTAATATGTGTTTATATCAGGAAATACTCTATATCATGTTTTTTAGAGACCCTATAAGAAGCAAAATAGGATTAATGTTATGGATTGATAGGTTAATTCCTTTACACATGACTGAACTCCCTATATAAATAACATTAAATTGGAGGTCACAGTGCATTTCCTCTACCTCCTTGCTATCCTTCTTGGTAACCTCCCCTAGTTCCTTCATGGTATCCTTATCTATTCATTTGGAAACCCTAGTTACCAAACTTTTTTGGTCTATAGTTTGTAGAATTCTATTTTGGATTCCACCCTTGTGATTTTTGAGTGACCCCATATCTGCCATATTGGGCCTAAGTTGGTTGTAGTACCCAATTAGACTATGTTGGCTTTAGAATCACAAGACTCCATAAATTCTAATTTTGCATAAGGGATGCCCAATTATGAAAAATTAGACTCTAACTAGGTATGTCTATAGGTTGATAGGCTAGTGTTATTGGTTCCCAAGGTCTAGTAGTAGGATTAGTGCCAAACCTATCAGATTTAGGTGGGACAATAGCCTACATTATAGTATTTGCTTTTTGCACAACCACTGCAAAGACATTTTTGGTGACATCTTCTCTAAGTTATTTAAAAGATCGATAGTTCTCATTGTGATTATGTTCTTTGAAAAAGATACAATATAGTATCTGTGGGTTCTATACGTACTATTATAACATGTGACATTAAGATATTGCATGCCCTACTACATGACATATATCATAAACCTTAGTTTCTATTCTTGAACACTCATTCTTATAGTGCCCTTATGTTTTTCACTCCATATATAAAATATTTGACCTAGGTCTTTGTGATGGTTTATGCTTTTCTAATATTTTTATAAGGAGTTTTTAGGTGTTATCTATTTGCAAACTAGGAGCCTAAGCTCGTCCATAGTCTTCAATATACTCCACTCAAATTGTAGCTATCATTACTTCTACTTTATTAGTGAACTAGGTTTGTGTAATAACAAACCTTATCCTTCGTCATAGTCCCTCTACAAACCAAAAAAACTTATATTTGTCTTCCATAACAAACTTAACTTTATTCATTACATATAAAAATTTATGATTGTATTTAAAGATAGTCTCTTTGGCTCCTTACTAAATTTCCTTGAGATATTTTATGGTCTGACTAGAGAATTTCTATACTTTAAATTCTATGATCAACATTGATTTTACTTATTGTAGTGTTTCTTGGTTGGCACCTTTGTATAATAGAAATTTTAATGGCCTACCAACCAATGCTCTAATCAAATTTCACTTCATCACCGCTTCATCAGTGATTCCTTTAGCTTGCCATTTCATAGTGTAGGTGAGTAGGTATTGTTCTAGGTCCACAAACCCATCATATGGATCCAAGTGGGTTAGTGCTCCCAATTGAACTAGCATAGTGGGATTTATTATAGTTATCATAGTTGAGTTTATCGTAGTTGATACCTAGGATGGTTATGGTTTTTGGGGCTTCTATGGGGTTTGAGGTGTCTCCTGGATTAGTGGTGGTTGTGATGCCTCCTCTTATTTTTTTGATCTAGTAGTCATAAATATATCTCCATCATCTCCTTCCTCTTCTTCTAAAATTTTAAGTTGAGTAATGAAATCCTTAGCCTACACAAGAATTAAGGGGTGTGTCTCTATTGATAACAATGTTGTTATATTCTTCTTCTATTGTTGAGAAAATTTGGATAAATTCAATATATGTGGTCTTCTATACTATTAGGTTTTTTCCTATGAATATCTTTTAGAATTTTTCCTTTTCAAGTGTCATCATCTAAAGTTGTGTAGGAATTACTATGATTTTGAAAAAAATTAGGCTCAGGGGATGTGTACTCCCTTGAGAAATGATCCTTACATCCAAAGATATATTTATCAAAAATTTAAATTGTACTATGTCTAAGACTATAGAGAAACCCTTCTTTTTCTCTATGGAATAACCTTCTTGGAATCTATGAACTTCTAACCATCTGATCTACTTCTATACTACTTCCTTCTTTCTTCATCCATACTAGATCCTCATCACTTCCTCACACTTTATCCTTACTTTCCATGGATTCTCACTCTATCTTTCCTCACCAAACACTTTTCCTTGTCTTCTCATCTCATCCAAATCATCAATAATATTACTACTCCTACTCATAGCTTATTGAAGCACACTTGTTTATTCCATCTCTTCTATTTTTGTAATTCTTACTCTAGATTATTATTCTAGTCCTTTTCCTCTTCATTATCCATTCTAGACTTAGGTTCAAGCTCTATTTTTTCATATTTTATTCATTATCCCTTATGTCACACACACCACCATGGTGCTTGAAGTGAATAATACATATGGAATGGAATAGGTACCATCACTTTCTCCATAGCTAGCATGTTAATGAGTGTAGGAATTCACTACAAAATTTTTCCTCTTATCCCTCTCATAAATAAATCCTTTTCCACTTTAAATTATACATAGCCTTGTAATGTGAATTCCATTATATACCCATCAATGGTTGAGTCCAACCAATGATCTATCACATGGGTCCAACTAGTGTCTAAGACTTGAAGTTGTTCAATCTTCTCCTTAGAACACGTAATGTTAGTGTTGACAAAATTTGAATTTTATTAAAATTGGGTCAACCCATAACATATGGAAACTTATAATTTTTTTCTATATGTCCTATAGGTTATCATGTGTGTCTAAACATATCACCTATCCTTGTTCTAGCCTTAGTTTAAGCCTATTTTCCTTGTACTTGCCTAGTCGACCTAAGTTAACTCAAGTCAACTCTAGTAAAACATGGTAAAAGGCTCAAATTATTTTATAAATGTCCTAATATGGTCATTTAAGTGTTTAAAAGTGTTATTAAGTCATAATTTGGTTCTTTTCCATGCTTCACATGCAAAAAATACCATTTAGTCACATTTTTGGCTCATTAAATGACTTGTATGGATTTGTCATACAAGAAACTTATCACCACATAAGTTTCTAATGTGGATGAGGTCAGGACATGTCAAGAACTAGTTAGAGGCAATTAGGAAGCAATTTAATAAACAAAAATAGGGAATTTATCTTAAAAATAGGCCATTAATGGCACTTATGTAGATTTGGTGAGCTTGCTTTCAGGTGAAAACATGGGCAAGGTGTCTCTTGAGCTTCTTAAGGTATTCCATATGCATGGTATGTAGATTTTAAGTTAGAAAGATCAAATTTTACTTATGCTCCTTTTTTATTACCTTCACAAGCCAAGAAGGGTTAACTTTAAATGCTTGGTATAGTATATATAGGTGGAGATGGAAGGAGTTATCTTGGGAGTTGAAACATATTTTAGTCTAATTCAAATCCATGGAAAGAAGTTTGAGTTTCATGTCTCCTCCTTTATGAACCATTGTTAACAAGCTAGAAAAATTTGTATGCTTCTAAATTCATGATGGGTCCCTATTTTGAGTATTATTAAGGTGGTATAAGAACTCTCCAATAGTTTTTCCCTTGTTTTCTTAGCTTTTTTAGGTCTCAAGAACTCAAGGAGTCTCTTCTAAGCTTGTTTCAAGTAGGCAACCATGAAAGTACATTACATGAATCAGTATAGGGGAATATCACATTGAGTAGGAGTTTTAGAGAGTGGTTTTAAGATCTACATGGTGAAGATAAACCCTTTAATGGTTGGTAAATAATATAGGTTTACCCATGAGGCCCAAATTATACACATTATCCACTTTCTCCTTCTTTGTCTATTCTTTTCATCTATAGGCAGGGGATGTTCATGTTGAGAAAAGTGTTTTGAGGTTGGTCTCAAAGTGTTCTTGGTGGAGTTCATTTATTTTAGGATTGGAAAATTCATTTGAGGTGTTATGAGGTATTTAAACAAACATATTAGTGCTCAATTCCATCCTCTCTACCTTAATACAGTAAAATGCATACCTACAGGTGACTCTATAAAGCCTTGAAGGTACTTGTACAGAATAGTGAAAAATGATAAGTTATCTTTCAGACCCTTGAACATGGTAAAGTTAAAAATAGACATATTTGAAGCATCAATTGGGCAAGATAAGCCATAAATTATTTTTAAGCATAGGAAGACTATGTTTTGGTCTCTTGTCCTTGAAAAGTGTAGATAAATGACTAGGAGGTTGTTAAAAATATCTCATGACATGCCTCCCATGGATTTTCATTAATTATAATAACCTTTCCTTTTTATACCTATCATAAATAATCAATATGCCAAGTTTTAAAGATAAAGGACTGGTGGAGGGTAGTGTTTGAGAGCCTCAAAATTGCTTCTAAACACACTAAATTCATTCAATGTCATCTGCAGACGTGATTCAAATAATAACCTTGTCTTCCATTCAAGTAAAAACTTGAATTTATCTCCATGGTTAGTGGTTTAAATGTTTTAAAGGTTTCATATGATTATAAAGATCATAAGAGGAAGTGATACACTATTGTTTAACCTCCTTTTGCTTACCCTATCCATACATAGCCCTGGAAAGTTACACCTAAAATAAGATATAGAAAATAGTGACCTAAGCATTAGGGTGATTTTGTTTTAGGTTTACAAGGTTGGATATAGGTTCAAATATTATTTCCATGATCAATATTTATATAAGAAGGATTTACAAATACTCTTTTCAAGGTCTCTTGATGCAAACACACCTACAAGAAGTTTTGTCTCAGTTAGTAGGGGTCACTAAGAAAGTGTCTCAATCAAAGAAAGGCATGGTTGGGTTTAAAATAGATCATATAGGTGTTTTCAATATTATATATACATTTTTAACCCTAAAATATGTTTTAAATAATTTATTGACATCATGATCAAGTACATAAGGTCAATGAACACCTACAGCTAGCTAAGGACTAAGACAATAGTGAGCAAAAAGAATTTGGTTAGGTGAGCCTAAGTGTGAAGGAGGGGTTAAAACCTTGAAAATAATATTCATATATTTTATTAGTTATCATGCTTCATAAATATATCATGATGCATCTTGAGTAGACAAGGAGCTTAAATCACACTTACATAGTCTACTTGTAAAATACCCTGCACAAACTATCTTAAAAAGGTCTACCTTGGAAATTGGGGAAGTTAAAGGTCTAGACTCATCACCAGAGGTTGAAAATTTATTTATATCATAGTTTTGAGTTGTATAAGCCTCTACAATTTTTTTTATGAGACAGACATGGGAAGTGCCCCTATTTTGTCTCAAATAGGGGGCACTCCCCTAGGCTCATAAGAAAGTAGTCTTGAGAGATGGGATAGATAGGTGAACCTGAAGCCATGGAAAATTTATAAAAAGGTTTTAGAAGATGTGTGACATCCATACCAACATGATAAATCAAGATATAAGGTCTAAGGTCAAACAAGGTACTCCATGCAACAAGGTTTGTAGGTAGGGTAGTTAGGCAAGGTGTAAGCCTAACCCCAAATGAGAAACCACTTTCAATTCTAGCATTTGAAAAGAATTGTAATGATTTAGATAATGTACATGGGGGTATAAATAAGTATTTCAAACCATCATAAGGTAGGTTAATCCATTAGGGGTTCAATTTGACCCCAAGTTGCAGGCAGACCTAGTGGGTCTAATCTAGACCTAGTACTTGCAAGTAGTCCATCATCATTTTGGGGCTAAAAAAATTGAGATTAGTTGGATCATGTTTTTAGGGAGGAATAAGGTGTATTTGAGCCCTAAATTTGTAGATAAGTTCACCAAAAATCAATTTTTGGGCTTGAAGATACTCAAACCCTATAGAATGTAAAAAAAGGACATGAATGGCCATCTTAGAATGCTTAGAAATTCTCTAAGGATTTTCAAGGAGAGTCAAGGTACTCAAGTATGTTGGATAAGGTACTGAAGAATCCTTCAATGTAATTCATTTAAAACTCCAACATGTAGCCTTTATGACAAAGGCTAAGAGTCCAAGTGACTCTAAAACCCTCTCTATGACCCAATGGAGAAGATACTACAAATGGAGTATCCAGATGGGGAATAAAGGATAGGGAGATAATTTGGAGTTATAGAGGATTATTTAAGGTCCTATTACATGTGATTTAGGTGTACCCTACCTATATGGGTGGTGTACAATAGGTATTTTTTTAATAAATTTATGTGTTTTACAGGTATGGAGAAGCCTCAAAGGATACAACCACTTTTAGGAGAGAGATTGGGACTTGTTATAAATCCTCATGTCCATATATTGAGATATATAATATCCTAAGTGTGCCTATCATCTCCTTCATCTTAGCCAGTCATAGTGAACAAGTAGTGAAAACTTAGTGAAAGTGATGAAACTTCAATTGGTAAGCCTTTTAAAGCTTGATTCATGGACCTAATGGCATGAACACTCTTTATAGGTGTCATTCCTCCTTTTTAATTTATTATATTGTGTAATTGGAAGAATTTTGTGTGCCAAGTGTGAGAGGTGCATGAGAGAGAGAGAGTCATTTGTAAATGTTAGAGATGATTTCTCATGGATAAAAAGATATGAATGTTTATAGACCATTATAGTGCATGTAAAGGATTTTCAATAATCCCTCCCCTTCACATCAATCATCAAACCTGACCCTACTTAGTGACGAGGTAGTCTGATGAGGGAAAATCATGAATATAGTTTCTTATGCAAGCAAAAGAACATCTACACCACATATGGAGGAGTTAGATAAATTTGAGAGACATTTGTCCTTGTTTTCCTTATAGGACTTGTCTCATTATTGATTTAATACTATTTTAACTCATTATCCTTGCTTGACAAGTGTCTTAGTGACTCTTGAACTTCACCTTCTCTCTTCTCTCTCATTTTTTCTATATATTCTAGCCTTTTTGGCTATTGTAGACATCTCTCCACCTGAGTATGGAGAATCCCTACTCAATTTTTACCTTGAACTAATAAATAATATATTTTTTTACCTCATTCATGATTTCATTAAGTTCATGTTATGGTTTTTGGTCTTGTACAAGTTTATTTTGCTTACCTTGACATGTTATCTTTCCTAGTCCCTTATGTAGTTTGAAAGCTCTCTTTACAGGTTAGCACTAAGTGTCTAATGGATATTGCAAGTATAGTGAGTAGGTTAATCATTAGTGTTTCTATAAGACCTATTTTATAAGTCCTCCTAACATATACTCTCTTCAAAACCCCATGCTTCAAACATTGATGTAGAAGAAGAGATTTTAGTTTTATGGATGAAGTGTAAGTGTAGTTTTCCTTTTGGTTCCAAGTGCATTGAAATTGGTGTGAGTAGACCATCTATTTGGTGCATCACCTCCTTATCAAGGTTTAGTTTAGGCTTTTTAACCCTTTTTCTCATAAATGAAAGTGTGGTTGTGGTGTGTGGAAGTGGTACATCAAGGGAACTTGCCCTAATCTAGAGACTCACCTCAAATTTGGGTCACCCACATCCCTGAGGTGTTTCTATTGTGCCACTTGAACAAGGAGAGACTTGTAATCTCCTCAAGGGGTGAAATTTCAAGTGATAATATTTTTTGGCACACTTGTTGGGACTGAATAGTCCATTCCTTGAGTGGTTTTGGCATTATCCTTAAGATATCAACCTTGGGAGGCAATTCCACTAAGCACCAATGGTGACTTCAAGTAAAATATACTAGTTAAGTAGTCCAAGTACTATAATTGAAGTTGTTTTCTTGTTTTATACACTTCTCATGAATGATTCATGGATAATTTTGATGTTGACTTTGTCCTAACATAAGTTAGTGAGACATATCCATATTTTCCTATTCCCTATCAATATGAACAAGTCCTTGGTCACTCTTGTTAGTCCCAATATGACCATATTCAGCCCTACTATGATTTGCATCAGTCCTATAATTAGCCTTCTCAAGCTCATGTTTCACCTAGTTCATCTAGTTCTTCTCCAAGTCAATCCATTCTAATTTTTAAGAAGGCTCTCATTAACTATAAGGAATATATGCTAGACCTTTATACTAGAAATGGTTGTGGTCAAGTTATCCCTAGTGATTGTATCACAAGTGTGAGGGATGTTTTAGAGATATTTAATAGACAATGTATGCCCATTGAGAAAGCTAATTGGAAAGGTCTTATGAGTGAAATGCTTGATGTTTTTGGTCTGATTTTACACATAGAAGAGAGGTTGAAAGATTATGAACCAACTCAGTCTTGGAAGCTCCAATATACCCCATATTAGCCTTCAAGTGTGTCAACTATGGCTATTCAAAACACTAATCCAATGACAATTCGAAATGCCCCAAGTCCTTCATGCATTCCCCAAAGTTTCCCTTATTGGAAGTCCATCCCAGAGAGCATCCAAAGGAAGAGGGACACCACTATTGGAGAAGATTTTGAGAGAATAAGGTTGATATTGGAGGACCATGTTGACAAGGAGATTGAGCTATAAAACCAACATTTGACATAATCCATCATGACAATAGAAAATGAGGTTCCTAAGTGTGACATTCCAAGTTGGAGACAAGATGCTAAGCCTAAAGAAATCCCAATCTTCTTAAGCCTATCATTTACCCCTCCATTTGCATCTTAGACTCATGAAGAATTCTTTAATCCTAGCTTCACAAAATGTAAAGAAGAAGTGGAAACTTGTGGAAAGAAGGATAACAAATGTCTAAGTGGAGAATTTATATATGAAGAGAAATCTAATACTATTTAACTCCATCCCACCCCTCCTCAAGAAGCCTTTCCCCCTTTATCTCAACTTTATTTTACTACCTTTCCCAATGAATATCCTATTTCCCCCCAAGAGAAGCTATTTCAAGAAAACCTTTCCAAAATAATTAAGGAGATACAACTCAAAATGTAGAATCTCTCATCTATTCAAGGGAATATTGAAGACAATGAGGTCTTTAAACCTAATGTGTATTATTTGATTGAGGGGAAACCAGATTCTAATGGTGAGGATGGAATTACTCTTTAGAAGCCTTCTTGGGCCAAAGTTCCTAATTTTGAGATGCCTAGTATTGGAACCACTAAGAGGGAGAAGGAGATGGAAATATTAGATTGGATTGAGGATGAAGAGGAGCTGATTTTTTGTGAGGAAACATCAAATTATGATGATATTGAAGATGAAATTCTTTGTGTTAAAGAAGAATCTTTGGAAGAGGTTCTTATGAATTCTAAATAAGAAGGGGAAGACATTTCTCTTGTTTTCCCCCTTCATGATGATGATAAAAAAAGGATGATGACTTGTGGTAAAGATTTGAAGACATTTGCAATGAAGTTGAAAGCCTCAAGGGGCCTAAAATTCATTTGGAGCTTACTATAAGAAATGGTAATCAAGATGACATGTTTCAAGAAGAAGACATGTGGCATACTTATATACAAATGTTCAAAGAATATGAAGATAGTGAGAAGACAAGACTTATAAGAAAGCAAGCCCAAGATATTAAGGAACAAGTATGTGTTGAGAGGTATCATCATCAAGAGAATATAAACCATGATAGAGTAATCTATGATGACTATGAGTCTTTTGAAAATGGTTTGAATATTCATTCTAGAACCACATGTGAAGCTACTCATACAAACATTAAGGAGTTTGAACAAGAAACACTCCTAGAATGCCATGATACAAGACTTCTTGAAGGGTTTGAAGAGGTTGTAATAAAATAAAAAGACAATAAAACCTTTCAAGAAAACATAGACTTGAAAGAGGCTATCCTAGTCATAGAAATGCAAATCTGCCATAATGAGACAAAAGGACCAAAATATGAGGCATGTTTCCAAGGTCAAGAAGAGTTCATCTACCTTGGAGACTTGTTTGATATGACTCCATCAAAGGGCATGCCAAGCCAATGAAAAAAGAGATAAGTATGAGTCATCTAGTACTACATCCAAAAATAAATATGCTTGGCATCCTCATTCATCTCATGAGGAAGGAGATTCAGGATACTTTCATTTTGATCTAGGAAGGAAGGTATGTCTGGTTAGTTGTACATAATTAGTTTGTGTTCTGTTGATATTCCCTAAGTGCTTAATAGTACAAGTGTGCCTTTGATTTATGTGTTTTCTTGGTCTTGGTGTGTGTTGTATTTCCTTTGTGTGTTTTGAGGTCAATCATCTATATTATTAGTCAATTTAAGGTCTGATATTGCTATTCTCATAGTGCATTTGACTCCTTTTTCCCAATGGATAGGATAAGGCTATCGATCCTTAACATAGGCAAGCATGTTACCCCTAAGAATTACCAAAAGTGTTGACTAAATTTGAATTTTAGTCAAATTGGGTCAACCCCTAACATATGAAAACTTTTAAAAAATTTCTATATGGTCTCATGTGTGTCTAAAAATATCACCTATCCTTGCTCTAGCCATGGTTTAAGCCTATCTTCCTTGTAGTTGCGTAGTCAACCCAAGTCAACTCAAGTCAACTCTATTAAAACATGGTAAAAGGCTCAAATTATTTTATAAATGTCATAATATGGTCATTTAAGTGTTTCAAAGTGTTCCTAAGTCATAAATTGGTCCTTTTCCATGCTTCACATGCAAAAAATACCATTTGGTCACATTTTTGGCTCATTAAATGACTTGTACGGATTTGTCAAACAATAATATTTGTCACCAAGAAATTTTATAATGTGGATGAGGTCAGAAAATGTCAATAACTAGTTAGAGGTAGTCAAGAAGTAGTTTAATGCACAAAATAGGGTGTTTCTCTTAAAAATAGGCCATTAATGTCATTTGTACGGATTTGGTGAGCTCAATTTTAGGTAAGAACATGGTCAAGGTGTATTTTGAGATCAATAAGGTCTTACATATTCTTAGTGTGTATATTTTAAGTTAGAAATATCAAATTTTACTTCTACTCTTTCTTCTTACCATCACAAGCCAAAAAGGGTCAACTTCAAATGCTTGGTACAATCCATACAAATGGAGTTAGAGGGAGTGATCTTGGGAGTTAAAAGGGGTTTTAATTTGATTCAAATCCATGGAAATAAGTTTGATTTTCATCTCTCCTCCTTTATGAACCATTATTAAGAAGCTAGGCAGCTTTTTATGCTTTTAAATTCATGAGGGGTCCCTATTTTGAGCTTGTTTCATAATATTTTACTTTGATTAGATAGGTTGGTTATTTTTAGGTGTTCTCAAGGTGGTATAATACCTATATAGAGTTTTTTTACTTGTTATCTTGGCTTTTTGAGGTCTCAAGAACTCAATGAGTCTCTTCTAAGCTTGTTTCAACTAGACAACCATTAAAGTACATTACATGCATCAATACAGGGGAATATCATGTTGAGTATGAGTTTTGGAGAGTGGTTTTAAGATCCATATGGTGAAAATAAACCCTTTAAGGATTGGTAAATAATATAGGTCTACCCATGAGGTCCAAATTATACACATTACCCACTTTCTCCTTCTCTGTCTTTTCTTTTCATCCACAGGTAGGTGATGTTCATGTTGAGGAAAGTGTTTTAAGGTTGGTATCAAAGTGTTCTTGGTTGAGGTCATCCATTTGAGGATTTAAAAATTCATTTGAAGTGTTAAGATGCCTTTAAACAAACATATTAGTGCTCAATTCCATCCTCTCTACCTTCATATGATGAAATGCATACCTATAGGTGACTCTATAGAGCCTTGAAGGTACTTATACAAAATAGTGAAACATGATATGTTCCCTTTCAGACCCTTGAATGTGGGAAATTTAAAAATATACCTATTTTAAGCATCAATTAATCAAGGGAAGGTGAAAATTATCTTTAAGCATAGGAAGACTATGTTTTGGTCTCTTGTCCTAGAAAAGTGCAGACAGAGGACCAGGGGTTGTTATAAAACTATAATGACATGTATCCTAAGGATTTTAATTCATTATAATGAACTTTACTTATTATCCATATCATAAATAATCACTATTCCAAGTTTGAAAGAGAAAGGATTAGTGGAGGGTAATGTTTGAAAGCCTCAAAATTGCTTTTAAACACACTAAATTCATTCAATGTCATCTGAAGACCTAAGTCAAATAATGACCTTATATTCCATTCAAGTAGAAAATTTAATTTCTATCCATGTTCAATGTTTTCAAAATTTTAAAGGTTTATCATGAGTATAAATATCATCAGAGGAAGTGATACACTATTGTTTAACCTCCTTTTGCATACCTTATCCATACACAGGCCTAGAAAGTTGCACCTACAACAATATATAGAAAACAATGACTTGAACATTAGGGTGATGTTTTTTTAGGTTTCCAAGGGTGGATAAATGTTAAAATATTATTTCCATGATTAATATGGCTATAATAACTATATACAAATACCCTTTACAAGGTCTCTTGATGCAAACACACCTATAGGAAGTTTTGTCTTAGTCAATAGGGGTTACTCAAAAAGTGTCTCAATTAAGGAAAAGAATGGTTGGGTTTAAAATAGAGTATATAGGTTATTTAAAGATGATATACACATTTTTTAACCTTATTTAGTTTTCAATTAATTTATTGACATCATGACCAAGTAGATAAGGTCAATGAACACCTACAACTAGCTAAGAAGGACTAAGACAATAGTAAACAAAAAGAGATCAGTTAGGTGATGATAAGTATGAAGGAGGTATTAAGACCTTGAAAATGATATTATTATATTTCATTATTTATTATTTTTCATTAAGATATCATGATGCATATTTATCAGACAAGGAGATTAAATCACACTTACACAGTCTACTTGCAAAATACCCTGCACAGATTATCTTGAAAAGGTCTACCTTGGAAATTGGGGAAGTTAAAGGCTTAGACTCATAAGTAGAGGTTTAAAATTTATATCTATAATAATTTTGAGTTTTATAATCCTCTATAATTATTAATTTTTTTAGATAGACATGGGAAATGCCCCCTTCTTTATCTTAGACATGGGGCACTCCCCTAGGCTCATAAGCAAGCAGTCTTGAGAGATGGGACAAATAGGTGAACTAGATCAATGGAAAATTTTAAAAAATGTTTTAAGAGATGTGTGAAATCCATAAAAACATGAGAAATAAATCTATAATGTTTGAGGTCAAACAAGGTACTCTATATAACTAGGTTTGCAGGTAGGGTAGTTCGGCAAGGTCTAAGCCTAACCCCAAATGAGAAACCAATTTTAGTTATATCATTTAAAAATAATTATAATGATTTATATCACATACATGGGGGTATAATTGAGTTTTTTTAACCATAAAAAGGTAGGGTAATTCATTAGGGGGTTAGGTTGAGCCTAAATTTTAGGTAGACCTAGAAAACCTAATCTAGGCCTATTACCTAGAATTAGTCCATCATCATTTTGGGGCTAAAGAGGCATTGATATTAGTTGTATCATGTTATTAGGGATGAATAAGGTTTATTTAATCCCTAAATTTACATATAAGTTCATCAAAAACCCACTTTTGGGCTTGAGGATACTCAGACCCTGTAGAATGTACAAAAAGGACATGAATGGCCATCTTAGAATGCTTAGAACTTCTCTAAGGATTTTCATGGAGACTCAAGGTTATAAATTATGTTGGATAAGGTCCATAATAATAATTTAATATATTTAGTTCAAAAATCCAATGTGTATACTTTATGAATAAAGGTTGAGTCCAAGTGGCTCTAAAACCCTCACAAACCCTCTCTCAGACTCGATGGAGAAGATACTCTAAATAGAGTATAAAAATGGGGAGTAAAGGACAAGGAGATGATTTTTAGTTGTAGAGGACTCTCCAAGGTCATATTATATGTTATTTAGGTGTACCCTACCTATATGGATGGTTTAGAATAGGGATTTTCTTGATAGATTTATGTGTTTTTTAGGTATGGAGAAGCCTCAAACAATGAAAACAATTTTAGGAGAAAGATTGGGAATTTTTATAAGTCCTAATGTTCATATATTAAGATATATAATATTATATGTGTTCTTATCATCTCCTTCATCTTAGCTAATCACAATGAACAAATAGTGAACACTTAGTGAAAATGATGAAACTCTAATTAGGAAGCCTTTTAAGGCTTAATTTATGAATATGATGACATGGAAACTTTTAATGGGTGTCATTTATCCTTGTGCATAGATTATATTTTATAATTGGAATAATTTTGTGTGCCAAGTGTGAGAGGTGTATGAGAGAGAGTCATTTATAACTATTAGAGATGATTTCTCATGGATAAAAAGATATGAATGGTTTTAGACCATTCTAATGCATGTAGAGGATTTTTAATAGCCCATAACCTTTAGATAAATCATCAGACGTGACCATAATTAGTGATGAGGTAGTCTAATGAGGGCAAATCATGAAGACAATTTCTTATGCAAGCAAAAGAACATCCACAACACATATGGAGGAGTTAGATAATTTGAGAGACATTTGTCCTTATTTTCCTTATAGGAACTATCTAATTATTAATTAAATGATATTTTAACTCATTTTACTTTCTTGAAAAGTGTCTCAGTGGCTCTTGTGCTTCACCTTCTCTCTTTTATCTCATAATTCCTATATATTCTAGCCTTTTTGGTTGTTGTAGACATCTCTCCACTTGAGTATGGAAAATATTAACTCAATTTTTCCATTTAAATAATAAATAATGTTATTTTTACCTCATTTATGGTTTAATTAAGTGCATGTTATGGTTTTTGGTCTTATAGAAGTGTATTTTTCTTACCTTGACATGTTATCCTTCCTAGTGCCTTGTGTAGTTTGAAAGCTCTCTTTTTTAGGTCAGTGAGAAGTGTCTAATGGATATTATAGGTATAGTGAGTAGATTATTCATTAGTTTTTATAGAATACCTATTGTTTAAGTCCTCCTAACCAAGACTCTCTTCAAGACCCCATGTTTAAAATATTGATGTAGAAGAACATATTTTAGTTTGATGGATGAAGTGTATGTGTAGTTTTCATTTTAGTTCTAAGTGAATTGAAAGTGGTGTGAGTATCCATATATTTGGTGCATCACCTCATTATCTAGGTTTAGTTTAGGCTTATTAACCCTTTTCCTCATATATAAAAGTGTGGTTGTGGTGTGTGGAAGTGGTACATCAAGGGAACTAGCCTTAATCTAGAGACTCACCTAAAATTTGGGTCACTCACAGCCTTGAGGTGTTTCCATTATGCCAATATAATAAAGAGATACTTTTCATCTCCTCAAGGGGTGAAATTTCAATTGATAATAGTTAATGATTGCACAAGATCTAAAATAATGGTGTTCTAGATGATCCCAATAATCAGCTAGCAATCTAAGTAGTTTATACCAAAACATATCATAAATTTCACCATAAATATGTTCATGTATAATCTATTATTTAGAACACCCTATTCTATAATATCCCTTCTATGTGAACTTAGTGATTTTATAATCTATCCAGTGCTCCATGTCTCTTTGGCTAGGCAACCACTTTAACATATCCTCAAATAGTGATTTCTATACTCACCACACCATTGTTAGTAGAGGTTATTGGGTTCATTAGGACATACTAATTAGAGGGATAAACCCTATGATTTAGGAAAAGATCTTGTGGGAAAGGAGAAATAATTAGGGGGTGTTCATTTATATACTAAGATCATAGATGTTTAGCACAATCTTAGGTAATCCTATAAGGGTCTACTTAGATAGACACACAATGACAATACTTAGGTGTGAATACATAGATGTTAGCTCATAGAGGAAAGATGATGACTAAGAGGCATTCTACATATTGGAATTAGATTGTATATATTTCCCAAGGATTGATATCATTATATATAGATCTTATTTAATAACAATCAAAATCATAGTAATCAAATTGTATTATATAGAAGACAAATCCCCTTCATAAGGATTAATTTTATAAAACATATCATCACATAAAAGATACAAATTATAGTAGGGAACACATAACCATCATATTAATTACCAATTACTAAATATTGCTTACAAATATTTATAATATTGAGGCACTCATTACACATTCACTTTATATATCCAAAGTCTACACTCAGTATTTCATGCATTAATAGGAAAGTTAATCAAAAAAGTCATCATACAATATTATCCAATATCAAACCCATTCTATTATAATCCACATGAATATATAATCTTAACAACTATATTTTTGTAACCATGATGTATATACTTGGCATCTAGGTATGGCAAATTGTATTCATGTTACTAAAGAATCCGTGTACATGATCCCAGCTTAAAATTAAATATCATTGTAACAATCTTTTAGAATAACCACTAACCAAGAAGAGGCCATGGTTCTTGTCCACACGACATGTTCATATTTTTGAGTGGTTAGTGTAAATATTACGAAAATAAATCTTAATATTTTTAATTGTTGATTCTAATGCTATAAAAATAGAAGTCAAAGTAAACTAATTACAAAATCCATTTACAAGTATGAAATTGAACAACACTATGAAATTAAATTAACAGTAATTAATGGAAAATAAATTGTAGGAAAGATAAAAATAATAACACAATCATATGGATGAAGCATAACTTTACAATAATATATGCACATTAAAATCATAGAAATGGAGAACCAATTTATGTGGAGAAAACTATTATGGAATATAAAAGAGTGAAAGTATAAATCTACTTTCTAGTTTTTCAGTGTTTAGGTCTTCATGTTTTATAAATTTTTGAATTTTGTATTTATTTTGATGAAAAGGGGAACTATGATTTCACCAAAAAAATCTAAAAGAAAATTTTATAATTTATTCTTGATTTCAAATGTTCAATATAAATTTTTACAATAAATTAGTTCACAATATAACATAAAACTATGTTCTTATATTGTTATAGGCTCTACTAGTCTAGATCATAGTTTGAGGCACCTCCCCTTAAGATGGTCATCTTGTCAGGCTTATAATTTGTTTATTATAAATCATAATATGAAACCATAATATTTATCAAAAATCTTAGGATTTTTAAAATTCCATCAGCTTTATTTGGGGACATAAGTTGTTTTGAAAATTCTTTAAAGGTTCTTGAAAATGTAAAACATAAAATGTACTTAAAAACCTAAAAAAATTAAAATCTATTTTTTTTTGTTTTTTTGTTTTTATGAGTTTCATGTCACAATATATTCCCCCAACTTATTGATAAATGATTTTTATATGTCTTTCAAAAATTCAAGTCAAATCACTTCACTTTTTAGGTTTAGATTTTCTATTTCTTATTAAAAATAGCTAAAATGAGTTATCATCCAAATATTAAAAAAAGTGATGTGACTTCACATTTATTATTATGAAAATCACTAACTTCTGATAAATTATTCTCCCTTTCCATAAATATTAATTTACATCATAATATTATATGTATTTTTTGTGTTCATTTTCTTTGATTCAATATACTACTTTCATAACACATGTTCTTATAATTTAATTCATTGTCCGTGTAATTGTGAATTAAATCTAGATCATTAGTATAAAATTAGTTTATTTAATGTTTGTATGTCCTATTTAATGAGTCAAACTATAAAAAACATGTGTTCAAGGTCCACATGGTCCTTTAAATTAGCTTCCTTGTATATTCAAATAATCTTGGGAAAACAAATAGGGGATGAGAGATCCTAAAACAATATTTCTCAATAACTCAATTAATAAAAAAGGAAGGAGATGACATGGAAAAATTTGCTCATATTTATTCATAAATGTGCTTGCAACATCCACTTATTTGTTGAATAGACACTTTAGGTATATTAGATGAAGATAAAAATAGATCTGATAAATTAAAATGAAAGACTCACTACCAAAAAAATCTTTAGGATAACAAAAAAAAGATAAATATAATACACACAAGATTACATAATACATACAATTTCACTTATGAAAATCCTTTTGGGTAAAAAACCCTTGCATAATAACTCTTTTATTGTGTTAACTCAACTATTTACAATACAACAATGCACTACCATGTATTACTTTTTCATACTGTATGTGTGAGTATATATAGGTATATCAATAAGTAATTGTCAAAGTAGTATTACAATACCATGAGTACTAAAACCATGGGCTATATAAAACATGGAATAAAACCATCTAGATACATGCCAATATGGTCCTAAAATTTTCTAATAATTTAGATCTATAATCTAGTAGAATGTAAATTTTGAAAGACATACAACACATTTATAACAATCTCCCACTTGTTGAATACTTTCCATAGGGAGCCACACAACCATACATTCAATAGATAAGGGCAATTTTGTCAATCGATTTTGTTCACTAAATAAATTTATTAGTACTCAAAACATTTATTAATGAATCAACAACATTCTCACATGTCCAAATTTTATAAAAAATCTTCTTTTCTTCCACCATTTCCCTTTAAAAATGGTATTTAACATCAATGTGTTTCATTCTATAATGATACTCAATACTCCTTGCTAGACAAATTGTACTTCAAGAGTCAAAATATATCTGATTTAAATTTTTAGGGTTATAGAGTTTAAGCCCTAGTTGTTAAAGGGGATGAGTAAAATAAATTTGGGTATGAAATATAAAATAAATATAACTAATGGTTTGTAATAGAATTGACCTAGTTTAACATTTTAAAAATAGTAATAAATGATGCAAATAAATACTTAATTGGAAACTGATTAAGACAAAAGATCTAGAGGCTGTAAATTAGGACATGAGCTAATTTAAGTATTTTAGGTAGGATCCAAGTGTTAAAAACCTAATTGGAAAGTAGTGACCTACATGGATACTAGCTCCAATAACACTAGTGTCCTTATTTTGACATTAGTGTCCTTTGTGTAAAATTACTTTGAGATTTTGGGTGCACTTATGTCAAACTCTACCAAGCTTGTTCCTATGTGAACAAGTTATTATTCCCTATTGGTGACTTATTTTGAATGATTTTTATGTAAACCTTAGACATCCATGTTGTCAAGGCATCCAATTATCACAAGTAGCAAAGTGTGATCTTAGTGGTGTAGGTTGGACATCCTCAACACCCTACTATGATGATAGTTTCCTACATACCAATACTCTGAGGAGGGATCAAGCCTGATGTAGTTCTCCCCACCAATGTGATGGTGCAAGTAAAAGTGAATATAGTATAAATGATATTTTGAGTGTTCTTGAGACTAGAATTATGAGTAATCTAAGCTTAGGAATGTTGTAGATGGCTATATTTAGAAGTAGGGAATAATAGGAATTAATAACTTTGTTTGTGCACAACTTATTATGAGTTAGTTTGTGTTATTTCATTTAATTTCCATCTAGTAAATAAAGGGATAAAAGTCACACACACACACACACACACACACACACACACACACACACACAATTCTAGTGATTGTGTGGGTCTTAAAATAGGTCTAGGTTTACCCTAGGTGGCTATTAATTTAAAAATATATCTATTGGTGACAAAAGGTAGGAAAAGGATAAAAGTGCCCAAACTAGGACATTAGCACCATTGACACTAGTGTATAGGAACTAGGGGACATGATGCTAAAGTAAGGGTCTAGGACTGATTTAGGGATGTGTGTGGCTAGCACTAAGGCTAGATAGGTGTCTAAATATGTCCTAATATGTTAAACTAGGAACTAGTGTAGAACCTAAGGAATTAGGGGACGTGATGCTAAAATAAGGGTCTAAGACTGATTTAGGGATGTTTAGGAATGTGTGTGGCTATCACTAAGGCTAGATAGGTCTAGGGATAAGCTATGGATAAGTGGTCTCAAGTAACACTCTTATAAATCAAGTGGCATTTTTAAATGGATGAATTTCCCCCCTTTATTCTAGAAATGTATCAAGGTGAAATGACTAGGATAAAGGAAAAATAAGCATACCTAAACTTACTTGTGAGGTGAAGCCCATAAATATGGATCTGAGTGTGTGAAGTGTGATCCATTATGTGTCTTATAAATGAAACATACATATATTAGTACTTACTTAAGATATATCAAAATCAAAATAAAAAATTGAGTAAAGAGATAAAAAAGAGGAAATGAATGCACCTAACTAAGTACGTGAAACAATGCATAAACCTGGTGACATTTTCTATGTGTGTAACTAGTGATCAATTAATGAATAACTTGGACTGAGCTGATGGCTTACTCAATTCACATGTGTGGGTGGATAAATAACTCAATCCATTTTTGATTCCATCTTTGCCCACCCTTACTTGGTAGATTATGACCTATGAATAGATTGGATTAGACTGATGGCTTATCCAATGCTCTTATGTAGGTGGCTCAATAATTCAAATAGACTACAACTCTATCATTGCCTACCTATGTGTAGTAGATGAATATTAAACTAAAATTATGTGATTTAGCTAAAATTATGTAAATTGGATTCAGGCCACGTAGAAAATCTAAAATGTAAAAATGGATTTGGGCCACTCGAGAATGTAAGATGGCTCTAGGCTACTCAAGAATGTAAGACAAATCTAGGCAACTTAGGAATGCCAACTGCTACAGATGGAGTACGGCATCAAATTTGTATTCTTTAGGTATTAATGGTGCCTAGACTTATAAAATAGAGAATGACATGAAGTTTACCATTCCATTTGATCAACTAGAGCAAAAATGAGCATATGAAAATAATGTGCCATGCACATGCCCCCAAATATAATATTTGTGCATATAAAATATGGATTGAGTTGTAATAACCTATATCTAAGTATCTAAAATTGAAATAATAATGATCATGTTGTATATGATTCCCCTAATTTGATCAAAATGTTATGATTCTATGCTAAATTAAGAAAAAATTGGTAATCTGTAACTAAACTTGTGTAAACCTAGACTATACTTATTGTATTTTTCTATCCAACCTAGAATTTTATAAAACTGAGGCTATTGGATAGTATCTCTATATCTAAATAATAACATTAGTGGTGCTAGTGTCCTAATTTGGGTGCTAATGTTCAACTGTACTAATTTCTATGAAACTAAAATTGGTCTTTGTGTGACTGTTTCCCAATGTATTTTCCTAAAATTGATTTAAGTATTTTGTGCCTATGTGCTAAAAATTATACTCTGAGTGCATTTAGATAGCCTAATATTTGTGACAAATATCTGTGAATTCCCCCTCTTTTGAGGTGAGTTGCTAAACTTGTGTAAGAAATTTCCTCAAAAGAAAAAGATCTGCATGATATGTGTTAGCCTCAACATATATAATATCTATGTAATAAACCAATATAATGTTCATACATGACATCAAAATGTAAGATAACCTAAGCATAAGTATTTAATATACAATATATGTTAGATATGGCATTTACAAGGATATATATATATATATATATAAACATTTCTATGACCAAAAAATATGAGAAATAAATTAACTACCTAAGGGGAGGGCATGATGTGCATGAAGGCACCCAAGGAGGAAGGAGAGATGCATGAGGTCACTCATGGAATCTAAAACTAGAGTGTGCAATGAGAAAGATAATTGTGATGGTCATGACATATACATGAAGGCATACATACAAAACATAAGAGGTACATAAAGTAGGCCAATGGGCCATGATATAAGGGACATGGGCACATGTCACTAAATCTAAGAAAATAAGTCATATAAGGACATGTTCAAATATCCAAATACACAATCAAGAAGGCACATGCAAGGACATGGGCACATGTCCAAAGCATACATATAATGAAATAAAGTGATGTATGACTGTAGAATAATTTCATATGTAAATGCCCTTAAAAAGATGTAGAAGCATAGATACATAATCAAGTCTAAACTAGGAAAGCTATAAATTAAAGTATGTATGAACATGTTGTAAAAATATGTATAAGAGTAGATATGTACATAACTAAGTCTAGAGTAGTAGTAGTTGGTTAAATATCTATGTAGTGGATTATGATCAATATCAAGATATAAATAATGCTAAATATGTGACATAGAGTTTAGAAATATGTAACCTGGAAATCAGAACTATGTATAGGATGCCCCTAAATGGGTAAATGTGTCAATTTAGAAACTTGTGTATGTGTCCCTAGTGGGTAGACAGTAACACATTTGGATCTATGTGGTGGACCTAGGTCCTATAAGTATCTTCAAGCACTCAACAAGAATAAGTGATGCATGTTTGTATGATAAAACTGACTATAGTAAGATAGATAACATATGTAGTACTTGACAAGTATAAGAAGTGTAAACATGGAGATGCATACAATCTATAATTTATATTTTCTAATTAAATATCTGAATGTTTTTATATTTTATGAGTATAATATATGTACAATCAACATGAAAATGAAATTGTATACAAGGAGAAAGAGTGAATGAAACTCTGTACAAGTAAGGACATATACTATTAAACAATGAGTCCCATAAGAGACCCACCCTCAATGGATCCTATGTCAAAAATAGGAATGGTGACCTCTCATGTAGTGTGATTGATATGTTGTAGTTGAACTAAGATGTAGTATGAATTCAAGTATTGTTCATTGTTGGTATCTTGGAAATCATAAGAACTTGGATTATTACACTCATTATTATCATCTTGATTATGAACCAATGGAATGCTAGTGTTAACTTCTGTTGTATGTATGAACATAGGGAATTTCCTCATATTGTGAAATTAACCTTTCTGAATTATGATTTACAATATTTTCTAACTGTGCTCTTTAAATCTATGCTTATTGTAGGCATATGGTTTTTTGGAGGCCTTTTTGTTAGAAAGCCTCTTTTGAGATTGCTTATTGACTTAGCTTGATTTTGACTTTATAACCAATGTAGCTATTCCTTTTGTAAAATGACAGTTATATCTTGATCTTTTGCCTTGATAAAATGTATCTATGAATGACTTGCCTTAGTATGTTTTATAAATCCCAAACCTTATTGACCAACATTATAAATTGTTAGAATATGAGTAATGATGCCTTGAGCATGCTTTCCCAAACCTTGACCATAATAATCAAACTATTTTTAATATTTTAAACCAAACCCATATTGATTTGAAAGTGGCATCTCATTGTGGAGAGGTATATTTGTGTCTTTTACTTGCTTTACCTATGCTTGTACTATTTCTTACTTTGATTATGCTTTGTGAACCTTTTGTTGTTCTAAGTTATGCTTTGGTAACCACTTTTGTACTATTTAATAATTTGACCCTTTTTTAATATGTTCTTATATCACTATGGATTGCTTACCTAATTTAAATTGACTATGTTATTCATTATAAATGATGTGTTGTATATGATTTTTCAATGCCAAACATGAATCTATGTGATGACCATGTATCTATGGTATGTAACATAGTATCTAGATCTCCTTACTGGATGTACATGAGGTAGGTTAATCAACTTATCTTTAATAATTTACCTTAAAATATAACTTACAATTTTATATGATCTTTGAATACATTTTAAATCACTAATTTTAGATGCACTTTGTTGTGATTTCTTGTTTTGATATGTAACATTGCTTGCCAAAAAATGACTAGGTGAAGATGCATATACATGATTGACACTAGTGTGCCTTAAAGGCTTTTGTTATGTAATCTAATTTTCCAATAATTTAATATTTTCATGTAATATTTGATTATGATTTTGTAATTCTAAAATTATCTTTCTCATACTAATAATTTGATCACATAGAGTCTCACAAGTGCAAACCTTAGTTGCTTTCAATTGAACATGTAGGCACACACCCTATAGAGAAGATATGGGAAGGGAAGGGTTTTAAGGATGGATAGGTTGAGTATAAACATTTGAGATAGTATCATAGGATGCCTCACCTCATGGAAGAGT
Source organism: Torreya grandis (assembly GCA_037957365.1). Lineage (NCBI taxonomy): Eukaryota > Viridiplantae > Streptophyta > Pinopsida > Cupressales > Taxaceae > Torreya > Torreya grandis. The sequence continues at coordinate 1,462,053 of JARHVA010001559.1, read as the reverse complement.
GATATAATTGACCTGGTTAGAGGTAAAGTAGCTATCACCCTCTTGGAGAGTAGGAGGAAAACAATTTTATTTATTCATGAAATCTGGCAATACAAATTGGAAGAAGGTTGTTAGGGTAAAATTTATAAGGTCTAAAAACCCTAACACAATCATTAAAAATATAAAGAAAAATGATATAAACCCCAATAAAATATATGGCTTAGGTTTTGAATAGTGCTAATAGTAAGTTGGGTTCACCAAATGATATAACCTTTTAGGGTTATGGAGTTTAAGCCTTGGGTTGTTAAAGAGGTTGAGTAAAATAAATTAGGGAATAAATTATGCAATAAATATAGCCATTTATTTGTAAAAAAATTAGCCTAGCTTGACCTTTTTAAAAATAAAAATAAATGATGTAAATAAGTACTTAATAGGAAACTAACTGAGATGAAAGATATAGAGGCTATAAATTAGGACACGAGTTGATCTAAGTGTCACATATATGATCCAAGTGTCAAAACCATTATTGGATAGTAGCAGCCTAACTATACAATAACACTAATGGTATTAGTGTTTTACTTTTGTCACTAGTGTCGTCTATGTAGAATTATTCTAAGATTTTGGGTGCACCTATTTTAGAATTTACCAAGCCTATTCCCATGTGTATAAGTTATGATTCCATATCGATGACTTATTTTAACTAATTTTTCATTTAAACCTTAGACTTCCATATTGTTATGACATATAATTGGCATAAGTAAAAAAGTGTGATGTTAGTGGAGTAGGTTGGACATCCTCAGCACTCCACTATGATGAGAGTTGCCTACATACCAATACTCTGAGAAGGGATCAAATCTAATGTAGTTATTCCCATCTAAGTGCTAGTACAAGTGAAAGTGAAGCTTGTATGAATGTTTTTTTGAGTGATTTGAATGTGCTTGAGATTGGAAATATGAGTAATCTAATATTAGGAATGGTGTAGATGGCTATATGTAAAAATAAGGCACAATAGGGATTAATAACCTTGATTGTGCACAAATTATTTTGATTTAGCTTGTGTTATTGCATATGATTTCCATCTAGTCAATAAGTGGATAAAATTCATGTATATATACCATTATAGTGCTTATGCAAGTCTTAAAAGAGGTCTAGGAAAACCCTAGGTGGTTGTTAATTTGAAAAGATATCTGTTGGTGATGAAAGGTGGGAAAAAGATAATAGAACCCAAATTGGGACACTAGCTGCATTGGCATTGCTATCTAAATTATGGCACTAGTGTCTAGGTGGTAGAATCTAAGGCATTAAGGGCTATACTGCTAAATTGAGGGCTTGGTACTACTTTAAAAATATTTAGGGTTATGTGTGGCCTACATGAAGGTTGGGAAAGTGTCTAAATAGGCCCTAAAATAGGTCTAGGGATAAGTTGTGGTTATGTGGTCTCAAGTAACACTCTTAGCACTCAAGTAACATTTTTAGAGGACTACACTATCCTTAAAACCTTTTGAACAAACTAAAGATTTAAAATTACCCTTTGAAGCTAAACCAAATCCTAGCTTACCTAAGTAATGTGTAAATCATGGAATATATAAAAACACATTTCCAACATTAGACACTTTTAAAGGTAAAAGTAAATTTAAATATCCATAATTTTTAATGAAAAATTGATGCAAACAAGTTGACAAATAACTTGAAAAATTGGAATCATATTTCTTTATAACTATTTTTTCTAACTTTTAAAAGATAACATTTTCACTTTTAATAGTTTTTTCCCATGTATACAATGGTGGGAATTATATTATCTTGGAAAAAAAAAAAAGAGGATGAAGATTAATTAAAACTACATGAAAAGGATGCCCTTGAAAAAAATTGGGTAGAATTTGTATATGTCATCAAAGATGAATATTATCATGTGAGAAAATATGATAACCCATAAAATATATATTATAATTGCATTAGGGTTGAATATAAATGCTGTAAGATTATACCAATAATTTTCATGTGTTATTGACAAATGTTGGTACATTTGACAACGAGGGACAAATAATCCTCAAATATTGAAATGGATTGTGGTTTTGAACCATAAAATAAATGGAAAACTTGGAGGTCAAGACATTAGGATAATATTACCAATGTGTTGTCAATGTAATAAATTTTTTTAAGTGCAAACATAGGAAACAAACTACTCCCAAAAATAATGGCATCAAGTCTAACATTAAGAAGCACAACCAACATGTCCAGTCAACACCTTTTTGAAATAAGGTTTAGTAGATAATATTACAAAAAAGAATATAGGAAATTAGTGCGACATCCTCAATAGAAAGTGTTACTCAAATGAATAATGTTGTACTATAAAAACACTTAGTTGACATACATAACCCAATACCAACACTAAGACTAAATAAGATCATAGAGGTTGATCCCTACTTCATTATTATAATTATAAGAGCTTCCTCATTAGATTCAATAGAGAAGGAGCTAATTATGGGTGAAGGGAACATATATGTGCTTGATTTCTAGTAATGGAAGTTACAAAACCCTAATTTTAGAAGATGTTATTAGAAATTTGAATATACCAAAGACATTGCACCCTCAACCATAAATAATCTATTAGGTGAATTATAGTAGAGACATATTGTAAAATAAAAATGACACCTTACTTTCAAAATCAAGTAATTTTAGAATGAATTTCTCAACAACATGGTACATAATGTAGTGACATGTATGAGGTTTCCAATGAAGGAAATCCTTAACCCAACAATTAGATAAACACACTTACACACACTCATATCTAAAACATAAAAGTTTTGATCATGTATATTAATGTTAATAATGGGTTACATAGGTTTATTCCAATGCATGAGCTACAAGCTATGCTTGGATCTGAAACTTAAAATGCAAGATTCTCTCTCTACAACAATGGAGTCTCTTAGACTTACACTCAAACTAAATCCATAATGACCCTCTCTATGATCTCTCTTTAGAATGTATTGAACCTCTCCTTATCTATCCAACTCCTTAATGCATTGACAAATATGCATTTATATAGGCTCCTCTAAGTGATATGCATCAAGAGAGATTCATGGAAGTTGTCACAATCCAAAATTTGTCCCTAAGGGTTTATTGTATCCCACATAAACATGGATGAAAAACACATCCTAAAAATCCATCTCGAATAATATTTAAGTCAAATATCATTTACAATAACTTTGGAGTCAACCCAATTTGATATGTGATAATTTCTTCTTTGTGCACTAAGTTTCCTTGGAATAATAATTTCCTATCTTTGCCTTGGTGTGACATCATATGTGTACATAAGTCTTTAATCCTTTGTATGATTATGAACATTTTTGTTTCACTGGAAGGTTAATTTCATGCAATGTTACAATGGTGCCAAGTGTTCACATTCATTTTTGCTATACTATGTGGCCTTGCACCCAAAATTTTTGCATGGCTATGTAACAAGTTTTTCTCTATGTGACTTGTGAACACTAAATGCTCCATGAAATGGTGTAAAAAAACTTTGTAAAAACCTTCTATAAATAAAAAATTAATCCAAACCTTGTACAACTATTATTTATCTAATTTTAGGTGTAGAATCATGCACCCTTTTGCTTATACACCAATTAATGATAAAATAACTATGCATGTGCACTATGTGAACATGTTAGAACCTTATTTGCAAAAATAGATTTAGTTGTTTTAGGTGATGAAATATTGATATTTTCCAAAGATGATTCTACATCAAACACCCTTGGTAAATATAAACGTGAGCTCCTTCTCACATGTTTAAATCCATAAGAGGATGGTCATAATAACCAATCTCTGTGAGATCCAACCATGTTTTCTTTACTTATTGGTAAAAGGTGGGATTTTTTTGAAACTAAGGACCCATACCCTAAAAGTGAGGTAGATAAAAAAGGTCTATCAATCTAAGATTTATAATAAGATCAATTGCACTGATACCATCCAAAATACATCACAATACTACCTATAGTGATTTTACTAAAGGCCCTCAATCTCATAGCAACTCTAATAGGGCATGTAAGCCTTCACATTGAAATAATAATAACACCACAACCACAAATCATCTCAAACACAATATGAAAAGGGTTTTTATGGATCCATGAACCATGCATGTGACATGAGGGTTTTAAATGGATCCATAAACCAAACATGATACAAAAGAATCAAAATAAATCCTTGTAATTTCATCATCAAGAGGATTTTAACAAGATCCTTCCAACTTGAATGGAACATGCTCCATGTGAAATTTTCTAGACTTGGATCAAGAGTCATAGTAGTAGATCTACAAAAACTAGAGAACAACTTATGTTTGTCTATTGATTTGATCCTCACTCCAAATAATCAAGATATAAATAGAATAATCAAAATATCTCCTATTAAACTCATCCTAAAAGGGTTTTGAACATGATCCATCAAACCTGATTTTGACCATCTTACAACATTCAGGCTAATCATAAAAACATGGGGTTTTTAAATATTTAGGATTGGATCCCCAACCAACAATATAAGAATAGATTTAAATAGGGTAAATACACATCCATACTACCTAGACAATGTTTGGCTCAATTTTCCAAGGCAATGCAATCTTTGTATGTGATCTCCTCCAAGAGGACCAAAACAATGAAACCATCTAGAAAACAAGTGCTCCTCTTTTTACTTTCAATTCCATTCATGGGTTTCAATAAGAAGGAACCTTTGTCATCATCCAAAGTACTCAAAACTCCATAGTCCTTTCTAGTTTATAACTCATAATATCTAAATTTAAGGTCAAAAAAATTGACAGCTATATTGAGTGATCCAAACTAGGCAAATCCAATCAGCCCATATGAAGACCTCTTTATCAATAGGGAAAAGTAGCCATAATGCATAGTCTTCATTAAAGAGTGAAATCCATTTAATATTGACTACAATAAAAATATTCCATAACTTGTAACATAACATAATAAAAATAGAACTGCTGCAGTGTTTCCATTCACAAGATTGCCCCTCAGGGCCTAAGGATATATCTCATCCTCCCATAATGAGTCTAGCCAAGATTCAATAAATATTTGCCTATTTACAAGGAGAAACTTCATCTAAATAGAAACTTTACCTACCCCTAGATGGATGTATTAAGAGTTCATAAATAAATCCATTATAACACTATGAAACAAATGGCACATGACCCTAATACACACCAGATCTAACAAAATGATCTATTTTGGGATTCTTCTCACACCTTCCAAAATAAAAATAGTCTTACAAAATGAGTGAAAGCTTTTAACCATTCCTTTTTGCCCATATATCTTCCCTTTAGATGGGAAGAAATTAAATAAATCTAAATGAAGTAGGTCCTTCCCACTTACCAAGATGGACCACCCTCTTAGTATGATGCTTTGATCGATTTGCTCCATGTGTTCACCAATAGACATGAAAATGACTCATTTAACAACAAGGGTTGACCTCATGCAAAAAATTATCTTCTGGCTTTCTTAGAGCCAAATGAGTAACCAAAAAATAGAGATAAGAGCCCTGAAACACCTACAAAGATTTCCATGAGTTTCCAACAAGCAATATTCTAAATGGATGACTATAAGGAAGTCCCTAATAAAAACCAATGGAACTTCCTCATTATCCTTCTCATCTATATCTTCCTCATTATCCTTACCCTCAACCAGAGACCCTATTACAAAAGCATACTTCCTCCTAAGTTCAAAAAATGTTTTCCTTGCCTTCTAATTCACTCCATATTATTCTTTGAGATCTAACCATTTTGAGTCATTTTCTATGTGACTCTTCCACTTTACCAAATACTTCTTATATTCCTTCATGCCCATCCTCTTGACAACATTAGAGTCCAAAATGGACTACATTTCTTCCTTATCCTCCTCTAGTATTTGCATTTTCTAATCAAGTACTTATGATTTAGATTCTTCTTATTTATTAACTTCTTTTCCTTCAAAATATTCATACAAATTAGCTAGAATGAATATGGGTGATATGTCCATGCCTTTATGAAATTTGATCTCATGTGCATTTGTTGAAAATTTATGCAACACTTTACACAATCTTATTTTCCTCCGATTTAGGTTATTATGTGTTTTACATGGGAACCTCTCCGTGTAAAAATGTGCCAATACCAAATCTCCTAATTCAAGTTCTTTGCTCCTATGCCTCATGTCTTCACATTGCTTGTATTGCATACTACTTTGCTCTAGTTTTCTTTGCACTTCCTAGTGTATTTTTCACATATATTATATGTATCTTTTGATTGTTAAATTTTTCAATGTACCCCTTTATTTTCATTAAATTTTTAACTCTTTTTGGGATACTTCTAATCACAATATTGAAACATGTTTTTTAGTGCTCATGTTCACTTTCACCAATACCATGTCCCATTACTTTGGTTTATCTCTGACCAAACAACTCAATAAGTTTTAAAATATATTTTTAATAATATCTATTATTACATTAGTCTATGGATGGTAAGATGAACTAAAACTCAACTTTTTTCCCAACTTATCCCATAATGTGTGCCAAACATGGCCTATAAACTCAATATCTTTGTTTGATAGTATGCTATGTGGAAATCCATGTAACCTCACCACTTATTGAAATAAAAGATTGGAAACACTCCTTATGTCACTTATATTTTTAAAATAAATGAAATGCACCATTTTATAAAATATGTCCACCACTAAAAATATGAAATCATTCCCATTTTGCATTCTTAGAAATTCTAGTACAAAATCCATAATAATGTCATCCTATGGTTTCTCTGGAATTAGTAGTGGTTGTTACAACCCTATATTTTGAATTTTTCCCTTCTTCAATTGGAAAAATATGCACTCTTACACACATTCATGTAAAATTTCACCCATCCTTGGTGAAAATAAACCTAATTCCAATTGTGCCATTATCTTGTCACTCCTAAAGTGTCCTACTAATCCTCCATTATGCCTCTCATTTACTTAATTATCACACATTAACCTCCTTGGTATATACCATTATGATCCTTTACATAACATTAAATCTTAAAAAAAAAAATATATCCATGGTCTTGTATCCACACTCATTTGTTGTGCACATGCTCTCTAGGCATTCTAAAAATATTTATGTTTAACATATAGTTCACTCATGGAATCAAATACTGTGACCTCTATTTGTATCTCATTCAAAAAGAGAATCCTTCCACTAAGTGTATTTGTAACCTTGTTTGATTTTAAAATTATATGTTTCAAAAAAAAAGTGTAACTTTATAGAAACTCAACCCACTTCATGTGTCATTGATTCAACTTCTCTTAGTTGTTAATAAATTATAATGCTTGATGGTCCTTGTACAATCAAAACTCCTTTGGAAATAAATAGTTCTTCCATTTTTTGATCACTTTCATAATGTCATAATATTCCTAGTCATATACTAAATATTTCCTCTTCACATCATTAAACTTCTCACTAAAGTAAGAAACCTGATTAACCTCTTGGCCCAAAACTACTTTGATCACTCAAAACTACTCTGATCACTACACCAGTAACATCATACTCCACTTGAGATACTTTGTTGAAACTTGGTAGTGACAATACTAGCTAATTGGTCACTTTCTTCTTCAATAAATGGAAACATCACTTGAAATCTATGATCCCAAAAAACTCTTTTAGATCTCCTCTCATCACCTCCATGATCATTACACATGTCCCACTAAATTTTTTGATGAACTTCCTATAAGAACTTGTTAAACCATGAAATCTTAGTGCTTAGAACATGATCCTTGGTGATGTCCACTCAATGATGTCATTCACCTTTTTCTGGATCCATACAAAAACATTATTGGGATATCAAAAAATCAAAGTACATGAGCTCCTCCTTCATTAAGTCACATTTATTAGAAACTTATCCCATAATTACTAAAACATTCTTTTAAAATGTGCTAAGTGTTCCTCCATTATAATAAACACAAAAATATCATCTAAGTACATAATGGTAAAATTTATTATGAATAGATTCAACACTTCACTCATGTGTCACCCCATATGGCATGGTCGACCATTCATAAAAACCTTCTCCTATCTTAAATATGGTTTTTCATTCATCATATTCCTTGATTCTAATCTAGTGATATCTAATTTTCAAGTATTTATTTGTATAATATTATGCTCCACTTGGACAATTTATAAAGTCATCTATGAATGGTAGTAGAAACCTATAATTCAATGTTATATTACTAATGTTTCTCGATTTTATGCACATGCACCACTCTACTACACATAAGCTCTAGTTTTCACAAATTATTCCTTTACCTAAAAAATATTGTAGTTTCCTTTGTACCTCTTCATTCTCCTTAGGCATCAATTTTTATGTGGCCTTTTTTTGAAAACTTACTTTAAGTAGTATATCCATATGATGAATGATACTTTGTTAAGATCTATCAAGTACAATTGATTACTTTTGTATAAGCAACTAAACATGGAATTGAACTAGAAGTAATAAGTAACTAGAATTCAGAAATAACAAAGAATATGAGATACAAGAAATAACCCAAAAACTTGTATTAATACTCTTCCAGAATATAATGAAGAAATCACACTCTTCCCACACCTCTTGGGTGTACAATATTTCTCTCAAGAGTTCTCTCTCAACCAATTCTCCACAAACCTTTTTGATCTTACACCTTGCAGATCTACTTGGTCTTGCTTGTGACTTAATTACAATACATGCCCCATGGGTCTCTTAAATAGGATCTAAGGCATATAATAATTATACTTCCTAATTACAATAATTAGAAACACAGACCCAAGACTTAAATTAGCCTTTACATGCGAACACTCAGACCTCCTTAAATTAGAACAAGTCTAATTTTGGAAACACATGCAAATGCATGCACACACAGGTGATCGATGTTGGTTGATGTCAGTCTGTACCTGACCGATGTCAACCGACCCTAGACCACGCCTGAATGATGTCAGTGATACTGTCGATGTCAGTTATTGGTTGAGTCTAGCAACCTCCTCATTTGCATCATTGGTGAAGCTTTTAGCTCAACTTAACAATCTCCCACTTGGTGATAAACAGCTGCACCTATACCTGTACAACAACATCCTCTATTTTGTTTGCATATCTATCTTCAAGATCAATCTTGAAGACCAACAAAATTTGAATGAAGATTCAATTTCTCCTTTGTTACCAGCTTTGTTAACATATCTACAGGGTTCTTATCTGTATGGATCTTTTCTAGCTTCAACTGTCCATCCTCCAATTCCTATCAAATGAAGTGGTACCTAAGCTATATATGTTTGGTTCTTGAATGAAAGGCTGAATTCTTTGCTAAATGAATTGCACTTTGACTATCACTGTACAATCTACAACTCTCTTGCTCCTTTCCCAACTCTTTCATGAACCGTGTCATCCATATCATTTTCTTGCTAGCCTCTGTGACTACAATGTATTCTGCCTTTGTTGTAGATAGGGCAACAACCTTCTGTAACTTTGAAATCCAGCTAACCGCTATTCCATCAACAGTGAAAACATATCTTGTGGTGCTTCTCCTACCATCCAAGTCACCTGCCATATCCGAATCTACATACCCATGTAGAGAAGTGTTTGACCTTCCATAGCATAAATGCCTACTATCGGTCCCTCTCAGATATTTGAGAATCCACTGAACTACTTTCTAGTGCTCCTTCCCTAGATTGGACATAAACTTGCTAACAACTCCCATTGCTTGGGCAATATCAGGTCTGGTACATACCATAGCATACATTAAACTCCCAACTACTGAAGCATATGGAACTTTGCTCATGTACTCAACCTCATCATGTGATTTAGGACACTATTCTTTGCTCAGCTTGAACTATCCAGCCATAGGTGTGCTTATCGATTTTTCATCCTGCATATAGAACCTCTCCAACACCTTATTCACATAATCTTCTTGAGACAAAATCAGCCTGTGATTTTTCCTGTCTCTAGAAATACTCATTCCAAGGATTTTATTTACTGCTCCTAAATCCTTCATGGCAAATGTGTGAGCTAATTTTACCTTTAGCTCAGAAATTTCCTACATGTGTGAACCTGTAACAAGTATATCATCCACATACAGCAACAGGATAATATAATGACCATTATCCAATCTGCTAAAATAAACACAATGGTCAAATTGACATTTACTAAAGCCATGCTCTGTCATAAACTTGTCAAACATTAAATACCATTGTCTTGGAGCTTTCTTAAGACCATATAAGCTTTTCTTCAACCTGCACACAAGTTTCTCCTTACCTTTGACCTCAAAACCTTACGGCTGTTCCATATATATCTCTTCATCCAAATCTCCATGAAGAAATGATGTCTTAACATCAAGCTGCTCAAGATGCAAATCCTCAGTAGCAACTAAAGACAATACGGTCTGAATAGAAGTCATCTTTACTACATGAGAAGATTTCACCAAAGTCAATACCTGGTTTCTATGCAAATCCCTTTACTACCAACTTGGCCTTATGTCTCATTTATCCATTCTCTCCTTCCTTTAACCTGTAAACCCATTTGTTTTTTAGTGCTTTCTTTCTAGCTGGCAACTCAACCAAATCCCATGTTTGGTTCTCTTCCAAGGAATCAATTTCCTCATTCATGCCATGCTCCCACTATTTCCTAGATTCTACTTGTATTGCTTCATCAAAACTTTCTAGTTCTCCACCATCTGTTAGCAACACATAGTATAAAGAAGGGGAATAATGAATTGGAGGTTTACTTACCCTTACAGACCTCCTTATGGGTGTTTGAGACTAATTCACAACTTGTTGTCTGCCCAAATTTCATTTTATCAGTGACCAATCTCGGTCATCTCTCTCTCCAGACCCGACTGGCATCGGTTCTACTTGATCAACGTCATTTTTTGCCTGATCGACATCAGTTATTATCTAACTGACATCAGTGCCTGTGTTTTCTTGTGACTAATGATTTTTACTCGTGAGCTCATTTTCGATCATTACCTCATCCAAATCAAGATTGCCCTGCTCAATATTATTTAGCCTCTTAAGCTGATCACTGTACAACACCTTCTCATTAAAAAATACATCACAGCTTTTGATAATTTTGTTAGTCTCTAATTTCCATAATCAAAATTTGAAATCTCCAAAGCCATAACCAATGAAAGTACACCGCATGGATTTAGCATCCAACTTTCTATTTTCTTTATCAATGTGCACAAAAGCTTCAGAACCAAAAACTCTGAGAATTAAAAGATCTACCTTTTTACCTATCTAAGCCTCTTTTGGTATTCCACCATCCAGAGCAGTGGAAGGTCCTCTGTTAATCAGGTACACTACAGTATCCATAGCTTCTACCCAAAACTTTAATGGTAAACCAACATGCAACCTCATACTCCGTGCACACTCCATTATTGTTCTATTCATCCTTTTAACAACTCTATTTTGCTGAGGTGTCCTTGGAACCATCCTTTCCCTGTGTATTCCACTCATAGAATAGTAACTATTGAATTTATTACTGCAGTACTCACCACCATTGTCAGATCTAAGGCACTTCAATCTCAAACCTGTTTCATTCTCAACCAAAGCTTTCTATTTCTTAAATGTGTCAAAAACATCAGATTTCTTCTTTATGCAATAAACCCATACCTTTCTTGTAGCATCATCAATGAAAGAAACATAGTACTGTGATCCTCCAATAGAAGCTACCTGAGCTGGTCCCCACACATTTGTGTGAACAAGCTCCAACTTGTGCTTCTTCTTTGTTGACCTAATTTTTAGAAACATCACTTTCTTCTATTTCCCAAAAATACATTGCTCACAGAAATCTAGATCTATGCTTTTCAAATCTAAAATATTACCTTTTGACTTAAGAACATTCATTCCCTTCTCACTCATGTGACCAAGCCTGTAGTGCCACATCTTTGTATCTACATCTAAAGTAGATAGAACAAAAGGATAATAATCAGTAACACAAGTAGATAGATAAAGTGTACCTACTCTCTTACCTCTTGCTAATACAAGTGCACCCTTATAAACTTTCCAAGATTCAGTTGTGAGAGTTACTGTGCAACCCTCATCACCCAACTTTCTTATAGAAATCAAATTCCTTTTCAAGATGGGTACATGCATGACATCCTTCAACACCCATGTGTTGCCATTATGCAATTTCAGCTGCACTTTTCCTTTGCCAACAATTTGACAAGGCTCACCATCCCCTAAATAAACTTTTCCAAAGTTTCCATGGACATAATCATTGAAAAATTCTTTATTTGAGGTTGCATGGAAAGAAGCACTAGAATCTAAAACCCATGATTCTACTTGACTATCCAAAGAAAATATAAGAGCATCATGTGCAACAATACCTGCAACGTTTGCTTCTTTATTACCTTCATGCTAATTTTCTTTACTATCCTTCAACCAATAATCTTTCTTTGCATGTCCTTTCTTTCCACAATTCCAGCAGGTTATTCTGCTAGTTTTGGATTTGGATCTCCTGCCCATCTTTGACTTTGATTTCTCATGCTTTCTCTTCTCTCTTTGCCTTCCCCTACTTTCAATACTTAGAGCATTACCTGATGTTTCACCTGTGCCTTTCCTATGAATTTCTTCATTCAAGATTACACTAACAACATCTTCAACTTTCAAGATATTTGAAGCAGATGCAGTATTGCTAACTACCATTAGCAAGCTGTGCCAGCTTTCAGATAAAGAACATAAGATCAAGAGAGCTTTAACTTCATCATCAAAAACTATTTTGACTAAATTTAATTGATTTACAATTTCATGGAAATCATTAAGATGACTATATATAGATCTACCTTCCTGCATTTATAAACTAAATAATTGCTTCATAAGATATACCTTATTCAAAGCTGAGGGTTTTTCATATAAGTTTTCCAGAGTATCCATTAACTCTACCATTGTCTTTGCTTATGATAAGTTAGAAATCACAGAAGATGCCAGGCTCAACCTTATAGATCCAAGAGTCTTTCTATCAAGAACATTCCATTCTTCATCTTGCATATCTGTGGGCTTACTAGAAACCCCACCCAATGGTAAAAATAGATCTTTCTGATACATATAATCCTGTATCTGCATCCTCCATAATTGGTAATTCTTGCCATTGAATTTCTCCATTCTTAGCTTACTTTCTTCTGCCATTTCTTTGCTTCCACTCAAACAGAAACCCCTGTGAGTGACTTGTAATCAACAACCACTAACCTGATCTGATACAACATGTTAGTGAACCTGAAGCTCTGATACCACTTGTTAGGATCTATCAAGTATAACTAATTACTTTTGTATAAGCAACTAAACATGGAATTGAACTAGAAGTAATAAGTAACTAGAATTCAAAAATAGCAAAGAATATGAGATACAAGAAACAACCCAAAAACTTGTATTAACACTCTTCTAGAATACAATGAAGAAATCACACTCTTCCCACACCTCTTGGGTGTACAATATTTCTCTCAAGAGTTCTCTCTCAACCAATTCTCCATAGACCTTCTTGATCTTACACCTTGCAGATCTACTTGGTCTTGCTTGTGACTTAATTACAATACATGCCCCATGGGTCTCTTACATAGGATCCAAGGCATACAATAATTAGACTTCCTAATTAAAATAATTAGAAACACAGATCCAAGACTTAAATTAGTCTTTACATGTAAACACTTAGACCTCCTTAAATTAGAACAAGTCTAATTTTGGAAACGCATGCAAATGCATGCACACACAGGTGACTGACATCAGTTGATGTCAGTCTATACCTGACCGACATCAGCCGACCTTGGACCACACCTGATTGATGTCAGTGATACTGCCAACATCGGTTACTAGTTAAGTCCAGCAACCTCCTCATTTGCATCATTGGTGAAGCTTTTAGCTCCACAACTTAACATACTTTACATTAATGTAAATCCATCTAGTAGATTGCCAAAAAACAATATCTATGAACTCCTCCAACAACTCCTTAAATTCACATAGAAGTGTTATATTTTATTTTGTTCTTACATGATCCTATTATATTGGATTGGGTATGGGCACATAACATTCCTTATCTTGTGCTAACTCCTTCAAGAATTAATTCCCTAACACCATCAATATGTGCATGTAAATTTTTTTGTGCAATTCTTCTTTGTCCTTCGATAGACTCGACATGAATTTATTTCCATCTTTCTCCAAGTGATATATATATATGATTCCATCATGTATACCCTTCATTTCAACTTACCAAGGTCTTCCCAAAAGTACATGACACATATCCATCAACATCATGTCACACCAAACTTAATCTATGTATGTGCTTATTAGAAATTTTACAAGGTAGTGATCATTCACTAAAAAATTATTTCCTTTTTCATCTACAACACCTTTTAAGGGTTTAGGTGTGATAATTTATTCAAACCCAACATTTATACAACCTTACATGAGAATAAATGATCCATTTTGCCATTATCCACAATCAATTTTAAACACTTTGCTTTCAACTTGTAAATTGTTTAGAAGAGACTCTTCCTTTATGCTAATTTATTTTATTCTTTTTAAAACTTTGATAACAACATCTTCATCATGAGGGTTTATAAATACTCTAAATATTCAATACAATTTTTAGATCCAATAAACTATTCATCTCTATATGCAACATGTGTACTAGCTTTTGACCGTCCTTTACCTTCACTCTATGCCAAGGACATTCATACACTCAATTTCCATGCTACACACATATAAAAAAATTCCTTGGAATCCTCTTGTTCTTCCTCAACCAAATATTCCACACTCTCTAGACAATTCAGATGCATATCCTCATGAATATCCTTACTCATCTCCACTCTTATTTATTTGTTCATGCACATACATATGACTATGCATAACATTATTCTTTCATTATATTTGTTCGTTTATTCTAGGAAAGCTCTTCTTCTTTTGTGTATAAATATTCCTCTTCCTTGCATATTACTTTTTTTTTCTATGTGAAAAATTCTTCTCAACTTTTAATGTGAATTGATAATCTTCTTCTATAGTCTAGATTCAATCCATACTTAACTCTTCTTGGATGCCAAATCTCAACCCATTTAGGTATCTTGTGACCTAATCTTAGTCAACTTCACTATGTCTCGACCTCATAGTGATTTTATAAAATTGTTATATGTACTCCTTGACACTTAGATATTTTTGCCTAATATTATTTAACTTTTTAAACAAGTCCATTTGGTAATCAGTAAGTAGGAATTCACCTTTCATCTCAATGACCATTCTATCCCACTTTGTTATCTTATCCTTTATTATTATTCTTACTTAATTATAAAATTCCTTCCACCAAAGTTTCACATGACTATTTATCTTGGTTTGTGTGACCTTTACACATTGCATATCATTGATATCATCTAACTCAAAATAATCCTTAATATATATGAGTTAATCAATTAGATCTTCATGATTTAACATTATGAAAAATCATGGCATGCCCACTTTTATGTCCCATATAATCTAGGATATATATCCTAGGAGTATACATTTAATCACATTTATGTGTGCCTCATCATCTTCATCTCCTTCACCTTCTATGTGTTGATGCTCTTATTCAACATCTCTCTAGTCATATTTAGGTGTGACACCTCACCTTTTATCTTCATCCACTTAATTTATTCATGTTTACATGATGCATAAAATGTATAATACTTAATAAAATCTCTTAGCCACATTATATTCCATTTCACATACTCTACCAATAAATATTTTAGGAAAAAATATATTCTCCATGCATGATTCCTATTACATCAAGGTATCAGCTTGAAATCATACATATGTGCCCTCACTCTCTAAACTCCAGAAAGTTCAAGGCTCTAGTAACTATTGACGCAGTCACATGGATGGGGTTTATAATGAAGGAAATGTTATCAACAAAATTTTCACCCTTTGGAAGGTAGTTCAATCCTTATAAATTTGATGTAACATGGAAACACCTCAAAATTATGGGTACCCTATTGGAGAAGTGAATCTCTAGGTTAAAGTAGGCTCAAACACTAATCTACAACTTGCTAGGAAAAGGGAGAGAAACCTAATCTAATCAAGGTGATTCACCAAATATGATTTAACCACTACCAACCAACTATAAATGCACTTCAAACAAGAGACTAACCTAAACATGACACTACTCCAAATCTGCCCTCTACATCAATGTTTCTCATGAAGGTTGTGAAGAATGCTTGAGCTAGGATAACTAGTCAAAAGGTCATGACATGAAAATATTGAAAATATAAATCAATAAAAACTTACACCTCAATTAGAAACCTAAATATACCTACCAATAAGTTTCAAATTGAACATGAATACAAGAAAAGACAAACATGCCAATGAAGCAAAACTATCACTTAGCAAGATCAACTAACAAGCACACACATTGAAACCAATAAAAGAAAGAGGTGAAACCAAATTATTATCATTGATAAAATATTGAAAATTGGAAGGGATTCACCATACCCATGTTGAGGATACAAATATATCTTATCAAGGTTGAATATATAGAAACGTGAGAGAAAGGAAGAGAAGGGCATAATAGAGAGAGAAAAGACAAGTGCAACATGAGTTAAAATAAATAAGAGAGGTATGAAATTTGCCCATAAAGTATTAAAGGAAATTTTTTCATCTCCTAAATATGTTCTTCTACTCCAAGTGGCATGGAAGTTTCAAACATTGCTTGACACATTGCCTTTCTCTCCAAAATTGTCCTTTGTCTTGGCTTATGAATGGACAAATGACACTATTAAAAATTACATCATGTGGAGTTATATTTTAAATATTATCTCTACACCTTTAATAATTTTTATAATTTCTCCCAACTAACATCTCATTGGTAATAATCATTCATCTCCATAGGGTCTTGAAATCCCTTCACCTCACTAGGCCAATCTTGCATACAAGTGTCAAAACTTGAGTTCATATTCTATAATGCCTTATCTATCCATGTATTTCCTATTAAAATCATATTATACCTAAAAAAAATCATTTGGTGGTCTCAAATGATCTTTAAGAACTCATTCTTCACAAAAAGCTCTCATTTAGCCTCATTTCTTGTAGCCCTCTAAATAGGTAAATATCCTTATGTAGGTCATTATAAAGACACTATTTAGAAATTGAGAACATATATGAGTACCCATTAATCCCATACTACTTTTTCCAAATTTTAGGATCAAAACATGAGTGGAGGTATCCTTTTCTATTGTTTCTCTCTCCTAACTAGGTCTTAATTAGGCCTCCCTACCTAGAGACTAAATTTTGGCTCCATAGGCTTCCCTCAGATGTGAAACCTCAAATAAATGTGTGATTAAAATTGATAACCCCATGAAAATAATCCATGTCATTTTTTAACTTTTGACACCTTTTATGAACCTCCCACATAGCTTAAAATAGTGTTTTTTGCTTATTCTATACAATTTTGTACCTACAAGTACCAACCAATAGCATGGGGTGATGTTTAGGGTATTTTTATACATGATTCAGGTAATTTAATAGGTTACCCAACTCATTTATAGGAATTATAATTATTTTCTCTCGCATCAGTTCAAATTTGGTCTTCTAGGTAGCTTGAAGGTATCTTAGGGTCATAACAATGATTCATACAATAAAGTCCAAAAACTTAAGAACCAATACCCAAATATGGAAGTTGATAAAACTATCTAACACATCCAAACTTTTTTTTACACCATGCAACTTTTCAATAAATATGTGAGCAAAATATTTGTGTCTCTCGGGTAGTTGAATGTGCATTTGTGATGTCAAAAAAGAGAGATTTACAAGAGTAATAATGTTTGGTTTGGATTAGAAAGACATAAATGAGGTCTACACTCTATCTCATAACTTATTCCAATATTCCTCTCACCATATTCATCCATTAGGTCTCTTTCACCCTCTTTAGTCCATGCATAGGGTTCTTAAGCAAGACAAGGCACGAAACCCTATTGATTGTGTTTGAGATGTTCTTTAGAACTATAGGGTCTTGAGGATTCTTGTAATGTTATCATGAAGTTACTACATATATTTAGTGTCTTCATATATGATTGATAAATTCATCTTACCTCAATAGGAGAGTTGGAATATTGAGGGCTTATGCAAGGTTTTCAGGCCTTATAGGCCTTGATTGAGTTTCTAAGTATAATAACAACCTGTAGGTAATCATAGTGGCCTAAATCCTCTTTTATCACCTTCCTCAATTCAAATACATCCATATATATGTATACACATAATATTTTCAAAATTTTATCAATTATTGATGCTTTTTATCTTACAAAACCTATCAAGTCTCAATTTCTCTGAGTGCATGCCTTAAAGGGTGCGTTGGGAAAGGGGTGGGAAGATGATTGGTTCTTTGTAGGATTTTTATCCCTTTTTCCACTTGTTATCTATACACTTATCTCCTAAAAACCATTCTCCTAAGTTTTTTATTCTCTCTTGTATACTCCTCCAATCATTTCCCACCTTTAGTTCCCCTTTTCCTAACCTAAAATCCCTTTCGATAGTTTATAGTACTAAGTCAACTGGGTCGACCTTGTACTCTTATTGGTGAAATTTATTTAGGGTCTAGGTCAGCACTTGGATGACCTAGCTCATGAACTAGTAATTTTTTTTCAATATTAGTATTAGTTCGATTGGGTCAACCTTGTCGGTTGAAACTTTTAAAAGGGATTAGAGTTAAATGTACCCATATATACAAGACAATTCCACCATTATTTAGAAAAGATAAAAAAAGCTCTATTGTGCATCTACTTATACACCATTCTACTTGAGGAGAAAGTTTAGGGTTTCATAATTTCTTTGGAGATATATATCTTGTCTTGTATATAAGTCTTTTGGATGCATTGATAGGTTGTGTAGTCTAGAGTTGATTTATCCTTGTCATCCTTACATACCACAACAACCTCTTGCAAACAAATTTGTCCAAGGGAGAGATTGAGGCTTGACGGTTTCCTCTTTGAAGTTAAGTATTCGTAACTTTGTTCCTCCTTTATAAGAGTAGATAGATATGCATTTGTACTTCTCTTCTATGCATTAGGATTTCATATATATTGACATGAGTATATGTCTTCTATGTATGTTTACTTTTGTTATTTATTGCCCCCACTTTGTGCCACAAGATTTGGTGAGCACTAGATTAGAATTTGATTTACTTGTTATTAGTTTAGTGAATATGAAAACATAGGGCTTAGTTAGGGTTATTACATGATTTTAATTGATTGAAGGCTTTGGAACCCTCCCTAGTGTTATTATTGTGATAAGAGATTCCTTAATTGGGTCTAGTGGATCCACATATTGGTCATGTTCTTGATTATCTAATGTATCCCCAATCAGAAGTGTAAGTAGGATCTATCTTCTTTGAGTTAGGATTGATTTATAGATGTGATGCATTTCTGATTATATACATTCTTGTGAACCTGATGTGAATCTAACCCTTGCAGGTTTTCTTTCACAATTTTCATTTTTTATCATTTTATTTATTATTTTTCTATGCATTTTTGATTGAATTCATTCTCGTTAACTTGATGTGAATCTAACCCTTATAGGTTTTCTTTCACATTTTTCATTTTATATCATTTTATTTATTGTTTTTCTATATTTATGATATTAGGTTGATAGGGATATTATAGTTTCTAACTTCTGTGGTAGGTTTAACACAGTCACATAAAAAAATGACTCTATTTTATTTGTGCGGGTCTTCATTAGATATAATCTACTAGGTCAAGCAGGTTGACATAGTACTCTTACAGGTTTCCAAAAAAAATATTAGGTTGACTAGGCCAAAAAACATACTAGGTCAACTAGGCTTGTATATTCATCTTCATAGGTTTCATCAAATAGGGAATTATAGAACTAGGTGACCAAATCGACACAATTGGTATAATTTGCAAGTAACATTCAAAACACTTCAATATCAATCTCACATGTTTCTACATATTCTAACCCACAAAGTCCTTTCTCTCTTTCTCTTTCATTTCAGTTATTCTTTATAGTTCTATTTTGTACAGTTTTTAGTCTTTAAAACTACCCTCATATATAAAACTAGGTTGACCTGGTCGACTTAGTTCTATATTATATCTTCTATCTACAAGACTAGGTCGACCCTATCAACATAGTTCTTAAATACCCTTTCTTCAATAGTATAGTGGTAACACTGTCAACTTTGTTATATAATGTCTGCATAAACTATCATCTAAACCAACACTATACTATGTTTCAAATTAGAAATTAACATCTATATGCTAGTAATTACTTCACACTTTCACTTTTATACCATGCTTAGAATTGATCACATAGTCTAATTAGGTGGTTTTTAAATATACGATTTAGTTTCACTATTTTTCTCTTTCTTGCACACACTACCAAATGACACTTGGTTTTCTAGCCAAGTATAAACACATGGTTAGTGGTATATATTGAAAAATAACCCAACACCTTTATCACTATAGGATTGTGAAGTGAGGGGGTAGGCCCCAGTACCAAGCCAATACCATTGCCAATCTAGATCCCTTTTAAAATGTCTTGAAACCATCCATAGATTGATTTTTAGTTCCCTAATTTTAGTTAACTTCCTTATCACTATTAAAACAACACTTTAATAACCTAAAAACATTTAGGATGACCACATAGTTAGCATTTAATATTCAAGTTGACTACTTGCTCTTTGATCATTGTATGTTGTATTGTAAAAAATTACAGTGACTAGCATTGGTGCAAGGTTTTGTGTTTTGTGCCTCAATTGGATCATCCTCATTTACCCAATTTATTATATGTTTCCTTTCATTTCTTTATTTTAAAGTATAATATAGATTTTTTCCTATTTTAATACATTGTCATTTTATTTGACATAGTCTCTTATAGTCTGTCTTCTTTTCCTACCTATATTATTGAGTCGACCTAGTCAACACAATATTATTTTCTACCTCCCAAGATACAATACTATGTCAAACTTGGTGACTCTATATCCTTACCAGGTTATTCTCTTTCCCAGGTTATAGTTTTAGGTCAATTTTATCAACTATGTATCTTTATATTCTCAGTTTTTAGACCCTATTTCAAGTATTAAGTTGACCTAGTTGACTTTGTGCTCTTATCTATCCCTTTGTATTTCCTTTATTTTGCATTACCTTTGCCTTTTCTAATCCCTCTCAATCATGAAATTCCTATTTCAAGACAACACTGAGTTGAATTCAATTGATATGATGAGTCTTACCAACCCTAATAGATTCTCCCATAAGCATCTTGTGGATCTTATCCTAGATGAAAGCAATGTTCATATATCCACACACACAATAAACAATGGGACCCCTCCTCATTCCTCTTCACTTTTCAATCCTCTCTTCTCACTTGAAGATCAACCCAAATTAGAGTATACACCAGAAATGATCTTCTTCATCTTTGAGTTTCCTCAACATTGAATAAAAGATCCTTTTACTATTTACCAGCTCATGATAAGTGGTCAATATGAGGATCCTCATTCACCTTCTCCCACATTCTCACAAGGATTTGGGGATACCATCTTCTTTGCTTCCCATCCTCTTCCTTTTATTTTGATCCCTTCTTACAGCATGAATTCTTCTTCTTTAAATTCCTCTACCTCCATGCATAGTAGCTCTACTAACATGGCCAATTTTACATGTAGTGCTCCCCTCTAAATACCCACTCTTCTTAATTCCTCCACTAGTGCATCTTTTTCTACCCATGGTAATCATGCCTATAGTATTGATTTTTCTCATCCCTTTACTAGTCTTTCTTTTTCCACACAAGAAAATTATGCCATTAGTGCCTCACTTACCAAAAACTCTTCTTTATCTCCTAATAACATCCATAGTGGTACCCAAGCCACTACTAATAATTCTAATGCTTCAAAAAATGACAACAATGCAACTAAAATCCATCAACTCTTATTACAAACTCTTAATCAAATGAATGCTTTTCAAGCTAAAAATGCAAATCAAATGATGCAACTACAAAATCACCTTATCCATCCTAAAACCCACCCTCAATAGATGTCATGGGGTATGTATAATCAAAATGTTCTTCCACCTCTTCTTTAGGATTCCCATCGCAATCTCATCCCTCAACCTCCTCTTGTTAACAAGACAATCAAACATCTTCAAAATGAGCCTCTTGCATCTCAAATTATTAATATTGATATAGGAGGTATCATCCCTACCATTTATTACAATGGGTTAATTCATCCTACTCTTCATTTAAAAACATTTGGAAATCTATATAAATAGTAGGTCAAATTAAATACCTTTACTGCTACCAAAGTATTAGCCAAAAATCTCACATGTGATGTTTTAGATTGATACAAATAACTTAAAACTCATTCTATTACTAGTTTAGAAGATTTATTAAATGCTCTAGTCTAAGAGTTCTAAACTAGTGATCTTTCTGAGAATACCTTGGCTCATTTTATAAACTGTAAAAAAATTGAAACCAAAACTACACAAGCTTTTGTTAAATGATGGAAGACCTTATCTAACAAATGCAAACATAATATGTAAGATGACAACCTCTTTCATTTCTTTACCAATGCTCTATTTCCCAAGTTACATTATTGGGTCTAGACTCTCTCTCCATGTACTTTGGAGGAGGCTATTAACCATGCTAAATGTCAATATTTCCTTATGCATCAATTAGAGCCACCCCAACCTTATATGGCTACTTGTATGTTACTTAAGAATAAGAATCATCATGCCACCAGTAGTGGTGTCATAGACTTTTATGATACCATTCACACTATTCAAGTTATTGTTCCAAACCAATATTTAGAACAAGCTTCCCCTCCCAACCACATCACTAATCCTCATTTATCTTCAACTAATAACATCAATGTTTACAAACCTTTATCCTCAACATAATTACTAAAACATCTCCTAAGGCTTCTCCCATGAGAACTTGATCCCACTCATCTTATGAAATCTTGGTATGATCCCAATAATTTTTGTTGGTTTCATGATAGTTGGGGTCATTCTCATGAGACCTTTAGGCAACTTCATTATTTGGATATGCATTTAATTCTTAGTCCCAATTTTGACCATGATTATATATTTTGTCAATGCCAATAACCCTATGACATTGCTTTCAAATCCCATGAAATATAAAATAAATCTCAATATTTGAATCAAGCTAATGCTTATTTATCCATCAATAAAGATCCTCTTCCAAATCACCAAGATACCCAAGAAAAACCTACCCCTTATAAAAATAATGTTGACAATATTCTTGACCCAACTTCTAAAGAGAATGTGGTTAATATGACTAATGTGTGAATGGTGGTTGCTTTCATTGATCCTCAACCCATTTAGACACCTCTGTTGTCTCACACATTTTGTGTTATCCAAGATTATTCTCCAACTCACTTAAATGAGTTGGGGTAAGATGACCTTATATCTTTTGATGGAGAAACTACAATACCTCCATTAGATAAAACTTATCATACTATTTATACCATCCCTCCATCTTCTTTACCTAACACCAATGAAACTCAAAATTCTATCAACACTTTTTTTAAACCACACCTGCATCATTTGTCCCATCTTCTCAACATAACCTAAAATATTTCCCTCTTACCAAACCATCTACTTCTTATTACCATAAATTCACATTTACTTCAGATATTCCTTTTGAGGACCTCCTTCAACACTATACACCTCTTTCCAAAAATATTCTTATGGGTTATGATGAGTGGGATCCTATCATAAAACTCACTAATCTCCCATCCCAAAACATATTTATAGAACTTATGAGGACCTATCCAAATCATCATTATTATCTTATGTAGTTTTTGTTTGAAATGAACATCCCTCATCCTCCCCTAGAAGGATGAAAAGTAACCTTCTCTGTATTTGAAGATAACATTTTGTAAAAATACAAAGAGATGTCCATCCATGTTGATGAAACAATGGACACTTATCTTTCCCTCAAATTTCCCATTGCTTATATGATTCCAAATGAGATTCTACTTCATGTTGATGATCCTCCTCTTTTAATTAGTGTTCAAATTGGTGATTTCCCATTTAATATCCCTGTTGTCTAAACTAAGAATTGGCATTCTATTCATCACACCACATCAGATGACAAGGTCATCCTTACCTATACCATTGATCTTCATACACCTGATTACAATGATGGTTATACTTTAGATGATCCATTCTTAGGAGGGATTATTCAGGCCCAAGATGTTAAGATTATTCATTATCATTCCTCTTTGCTTCAATATTTTAGTATATATTCCCATATTACATCATATATTATTCCTAATTTTAGTATTTTTCATCTTTATCATAGGTTAGAGATGGTATAGACACCTCCAATTTTTTATGAACCTCATAGGAGTATGATTATGGATCATGCTATGACTGGTACCTATCACTTTGTGAGGTACCATGACCCTTATAGCCAACTTATCCTTGATATGTGTGTAACTCTCTTTTATCCTTTTGTATACCTTGCCCCTCCCTTAATAGAGCGCAGTTAAGATCCCATTCCCACATCCATTTTATCTGAGTCTATTATTATTCTTGATACTATCGCTCCCACAATCGAGCCTTATCCAATCTCTCCACCAACCCCACCTCTTAGTGATGGTGTACTCCCTTTATCATAGTTGACTCCATCCACCAAATGGGTCAATCAACCTTATTATGGAATTTATAAAGTTACAAGTCATTAGAATAGATATTGTTCCCTATATCAAGCTCCTTTCACTTTTATTACACCTCCTCATTTGAGTACACCTCCCAAGACTACTCACATACATATCTATTACTTCCATGACATAGATAACCATCTATCCATGTATTTTCAAAAGCTATGAAAATATATTGATACTTTACATCCCATTACTCCTTAGTCCTTAGACAAGGCTCTACATCCTCCAAAATCATTACTTGAGTATCTTCCTAAGTATGGACATTTATATTTTCTCTGGCACCAATGTGGCACACATCACATGGATCATTATTACATCCTTCAATAGCATCTAAAGAATCACCTCCTAGCCATTCCTTAACCTTATACCATTCCTCCTACATGTTATTCTCATAAGAAGGCTCCCCCTACTTACCCCATGGTTCCACTTCCTATGGTTTCATCTCCTCCTGTGGTCCCTTCTTCACCTATTGTTCCTCCACCTATGAGTCCCTCACCTATGGATACTTATCTATAGGTGACCCCTTCATCTCCTATAAAAACTACACCCATGTATTCTCCTAATAATCCCCTACATGATATTCCTCCTCAGCATGATCCTTCAAGCATTCATACCTTTTATGTTGAAGAGATTTGACATGAAGTATTTTCGTAGCTTTCACTAAAGATAAATGAGACATGAGCTATAGTTCACATTCAACTTCATAAATACTTATCAGATGTCATAGATAATGTGTGTGGACAAATATATCAATACTTGTGAATATATGCATGGTGTTCTTACATTTTCATTTGGATTGGACATGTGCTCTAACTTTATCTATATCTATTTGTTATATCATTTGACATTGTGTCAAATTCTTATCTATCTTACATGGTGACTTTGGTTTCATACTTTATATTGACTATGTTGTCAATATATTCTCGTATAGATTTATTCTTTATCATTGCCTTGTTTTTTATTTGTAAGTTCATTTTTTATGACTCCCTTTCTCTCTTTTTAATGATTATTTGCTCTCTTATCTCTATAAACATGGATAATTGTTATTTTGACTTGGTTATACAAACCTTTCTCCCTTTAGTCATTCATTCTTTACCAAGTAATCAATTAGCAAACAATTAATCTCATTATAATATCCTTTTAACAATCCACTATAGATATCATTTTATTCCCTTTTGAAAACTAAGCATATACATGGTTAAGACTGGAGATATGTTAGTTCATAGTTAAGCTCAAGTGTTCTAGTTAGTCTTATCTTTGGTTACTTAGCTTTCTTTAGCCAAAACCTATAGATCATTCATGTGTATCACTCTATCTCTCATGATTGGTCATTCTAATTCCTTATGGAGCAGGTGTGATCTAGGAAAATGACTCAAGAGAGGATGGTTAGTATGGTGTTAGTTTCAAAATGAAAAACAAAATGAAAGAAACACACTAATAACATAACATCTATAGTCTTAGACACTAGGGAGAGATAAGTTAATAAAAATGAATGAAACACATAACTAAAATGCAAAATAAATCCTTTTTTACCTTCCTTGGATGTTTCAAAATTCTCATTGTAGTGGCTTTCTTATCTTTGTGCTCATGAAGTCCATGGTAATGGAAGCTTAGCTACCTCCATCTCTCCTTGACACCTCTAGCTTTGGCTTGGATTGGCTTGGAATCAATTTGGCATGGTAACACTAGTTGCTTGAAGATTTTGGAACCATTTGTGAATTATAACTTTGCATAATAAATACTTTTGAAGATATTTGAGTATAATAACCTTACACCAAAATAGCTTAGAAATGATGTTGTGAGGCCTCTCTTTTTATAGATTTTTGAGAATGCCTAGAATCAACTTGAACCATCCATCCTAAGATTGAGATGTGTGGTTGAGGATTAATTAAATTTTTGGAATTAATTTTATAATTATACTCATCATGACATTAGAAAAAGGGAAAACTAAGAGGCATTGAGGGCTTTGATGAGGCATGGGAGGAAGAAATCCTGATATTTGTGGCATTTATGGGCTAGGGATGTCTTCCCAAGAAATGAGGTAACCTAATGATGTAGATATTAAATATTCATTTCCAAAAATAAATTTTCAACAAGTTTCCATGGAATTATTAATTAGGCCTTGATTTGGATTAATTAGTTCTTAAGCATGTTTAAGTACGTTGTGCACAAATTAATTAGAATGCCCTGTTATTGATCCAAAATTTGATTGGATTAGAATTGGAAGGTGATACTAGATGCATTAGAACCATATTCCCATTTAGGATGTTACCAATAAAAAATAACAAATGCACATGTCTCGTGCAAGAGAATTGATAAGAAAGAGCAATCCAGAGTACCTAGTTACAAAATTAACATTTTGACTCGAGATGAATTGATCAAAGTTAGCTGGCCCATAAATTACATTACCCCATTTAGGGATACCCTAGCCAAAATCAGCACTTGAATATGTTAGTTTTACATCATTTAGTATTTTTTAGTGTTTTAAAGCCAAATTATGTATTTTGGGTGAAAATTAGTCAAAACCCTGATTGAATTTTATTGGTGGCTAGTTTTAGTTGTCTATAGTTTGCCCCTATTTAGGAAGACATTAAAAGCTATAAGTATAGTAACATCTTCTCAAAGAATTAAAATGTCTTGCATGCCTATAATTTCAATGATGATAAACTAACTGTATGATGCCCCCTCAAGGAAATAGTTGGCACAAGCAGGTCGACAAATGGTCCCTCGATAAGAAGCAAAATGAGAGGACAAAAGAAAGGAAAGATGATGGGGTGAAAACATAATGATAGTGAAAAAGTAGTCAAAATCATTGAGAATGCAAGTGGGACAATGTACAATGGTTTTCCCAAAGGTGGTTATAAGCATTATACCTCGATAGTGGCAACATGGTATGATAACACAATGATTTACCCAAAGGTAGTTATAATCATTGAGAAGATGGAGCTACCCCAGTTAGGATAGACAAATAGGAGAATAGCATGCCCATATCTAGGCAAAAAAATTAAAGTGGTGACAACACAATGATTTACCCAAAGGTAGTTATAATCATTGATAAATGCAGGTGGGATGGTGTACAATGATTTTCCCATAGGCTATTATAATCATTAGAAATCGATTATGAAAAACATGATAAACTTGGGTGAGGATGATGATAACTTAATAAAGAGGGTAATGATGAATTAGAATAACCTACTAGTAGGGAGATTCTCATCTGAACTAATAAAAGTTGAAATTTTTTCATGGTTAATTACTTTGTTTGGGATATGATTAGGATTGAATCAGGATGTCAGTGCCAAAGAGATGATGCCATTAATGAATAAAATTCTTGAATCTAAGGTTTTTTTTAGCACATGTTGATAGGAATCATGGTATAACATCATTAGTACTTTTCTAAAATATGCAAGAGGACTGACTCCCATAATCTAATACTCAATAGAAAACAATGCACCAATAATAGAGACCATGATGACAATGTACACATATGAATATGGATGGATTTGAGTATAAGTGTGGGAAAAGAAACACCCAATGAATACACATAAATTGAATCAAGGAAATCATGTTGAAAGTAGAGAAACATGCAAACAAAAAAATAAAAATGAGCAAAAATAAACAAATAAACAATGCAAAATAAACCCTATGAGCATTGCCCCTATAAAATAGGTGATAACTGAACAAATGCAAAAAATGGGGGAATAGAATAAAAGGAAGGAGGTGGCTGAGATATATCTATATGCTCTAGGCAAGTGGAAACTACTTACATAATTCCATGGATGTAATATCTAATAAAAAAACTTTAGGCCAAATGTTGTTCTCCTAGGAAATGGGAAGAATATGATAACTGAGGAAAACAAACAGAATGGAGGTGATAGAAGAATTGGAATGGTCTTGAAAAATAGTAAGTACATGAGAGAAAAAGGCCAAAAAGGATGGGGAAACTAAATGACAAGTGATTTTCTTGTAACTTAGTAAGGGTTCCCAGAATCCTTAAGGCAAAGAAGTGGTCAATGTTTTTTTTCCTTTCTAACGATTTTTCAAATATTTTTGGAATTGTTTTCAAGTATCTCAACTCAATTGATAATGATGAGACACTAAATGGTTCAATCTCAAAAAATGGTGAGAGCATGGCTTAGGTTTCTCAAAAAATGGTGAGAGTGTTCAAACTTAGGTTGCTTAGAAAATGGTGAGAGCATTCAGACTTAGGTTGCTCGCAAAATAGTGAGAGTGTGGCTTAGATTGCTCACAAAATGGTGAGAACATAGGGTGAGGGGTGACTTATTTAACCTCAAAAATTATTGAGCATTTAATACATAGTCATAGATTAGGACATCAATTCAGTGTAGTTCTTCCCTTATAGCAGAGGAATTTGACTAGTGTAGTAGCCAATTTAAACAAAATAGGCACAAATGGTAAAAAGGCACAACATGGCATATAAAGTGGCAAGTTGGTATGTTAAGGCTTAGTGTTTCCCCTAGTTTTCCCATAGGTGGTTATAACAAGGACACAATGACATAGATCAATGATACTAATTTTCCCAAAGGTGGTTATAATTAGTAGCAAGACTAGTGGTAAGAAAGGCATAACAAAAGAAGGATTTAACTACCAAAACTTTTGTCATACTATCCAAAAATATGATTTTTATCTAAAGTAATTGCACCAACTAATGAAATTGATCAGATACCTTGATGTTAAAACTACGTAAAAAATGGCAAAACCCAAGGTCAAATAGGCTAGGCTTTAGAACATACTAGGCTGATAAAATGGAAGTAAAAAGTGGATATGATGAAGAGGATGGATAAGGATGGTATTTTTATAAAGAAGAATAGTGATAAAATGGAATAAATAAAATGGTCCTTATAGAAAATACACCTTATCATTTAAACATAGTACCGCTTGAGATGAATAATATTCATCAGCTTTGGAAGTTCATTTCCATCTGGTGTGGCAAACTTGTATGCCCCTAATCCATAATCTATAGTGATGATGAAAGGCCCTATCCAATTTGGTTTGAATTTCATTTTATGCTTCTTCTTAGCCATGGTATTCTTTTGGTTTCCTTTAAGAACAAAATCACCAAGTTCAAATTTTCTATACGTAACACATTGATTATAGTGGCCTTTTAGTCAGTTTTGATCTGCTTGAAGATTATTGAGCGTGACTGTGCATTTTTCATCAAGTAGCTATAGATTTTTCAAGTGAGCTACTCGATAGTCATGTTCATCTAGGACATGCTTGAAAGATATGTGTAGTGAAGGTAATTCAACCTCAATGGGAAGGATGGCTTAAGTACCATAAACAAGTGAGTATGGAGTGGCTCCTATGGGGGTACAATGATTGGTATGGTATGCCCAAAGGGTAGGGAATATCTAGAGGTGCCAATCACAACTAGCATTATTAACTATCTTTTTTAGAATGTTGACAATGGTTTTGTTGGATGCCTCAGCTTGGCCATTACCTTGAGGGTAATATGTTGTATAAAAATGTTGGGTATCATTGTATTTAGTACATAACTAGTCTACAACCTTGTTCTTGAATGATCCTCCATTATCAGATATATTGTTAGAGGGGATTCCATAGTGGCAAATGACATGGTTGAAAATGAATTTAGAAATTTGATTTTCAATCATGTAAGTGAGGTGTATAGCTTCAACCCACTTAGTGAAATACTTGATGGTGGTAAGGATATGTTTATGGTCATCAGATGAAGTGAGGTTAATCTTCCCAATGAGGTTAAGTCACCATATAGAAAATGGCTATGGTATCGACATTAGTTTTAGAGTTTTTTCTAGGGCATGAATCAGATTAACATGCCATTGACATTTGTCACACTTTTTTACATAGGCAGTGGCATCTACATCCATTGTGGGCCAATAATAACCAGTACACAAGATTTTTTTGGATAGGACTAACCCACTAGAATGAGGTCCACACACTCCATGAACTTCTCTTAATGCTAGTGTATAATCTACCGAATTTAAACAATAAGTTAGAGTTCCATAAAAAATGCGAGGGTAAGGGTGGATCCAAGTAAAGTATAATGAGTGGAATGATGAATGAAGGCTTTGGTTTATTTTTGAGATAGGTTAGGTGGTAGAACTTGGTCATGAAGGTAGTTATAAAGGCTTGATTACCAAATAGAATTAGGACCAATAATATCACAAACCATGGCAACAGTTGAAGGTTCATGAGCTAGTGTTGACAAATTCTTGATGAGGAATTGATACTCTCTAGCTTTATCTATTTGTCAAATCAGAGAGTGAATAGTAACCATGACATCTACAGTTTTGTTACTAACCCTTGGTATGTGCTCAAACTAAATATTAGAAATTTATTGCTTAAGAGTGTTAACCATGGATTTATATGGAACCAACTTGTCATCTTTGGTCTAAAAATGATCTATGACCTGATTGATGATTAACTAAGAATCACCATAAACTTGGAGATGAGATATTTTATAATTCACTTCTTGTCAAAGTCCTACAATAAGTGTTTCATACTTGGCCATGTTTTTTGTACAAGGAAGCTGATCCTAAATGATTTAGGGATTAGATCCCCTTGTGGTGTAATAAACAATAGGCTTACCCCTGATCTATGTGTAGTAAATGAACCATCAAAATATAGTCTCCAGGGTTGTTCCTTAAGGAGTGTGTTAATGACAATCATTATGGATTCATCAATAAATTGAAATGTGAGTGGTTGTGTGTCTATGAGAGGTGCTTCAACAAGTTCATCCACAAGAACTTGTCCCTTGATTACCCTCTGATTAACATAATCTATGTCAATCTCAGTGAGAAGCATGATTCATTTAGCCATTCTACCTTGCAAAGATATTTTAGATAGTAGATACTTGAGAGGATCTACTTTTGAAATGACCATGGTTTTATTATTTAAGATGTAGTGGCACAATTTTGAGCTACAAAAACTATGGCCAGACAAGCTTTTTCAATAGGTGCATAGTTATGTTCATATGTAACCAAAGTATGGCTTAAGTAGTATACAATGTGCTCCTTTCAATTATAATCATGTTGAGTCAAGAGTGCCCCTAGAGCATGGTTAGTATCTGATAGGTTTAAGAAGAAGGGCTTTCTCGGCATAGGAGGTAATAAAATAGGTAGATTAGCAAGATAGTCTTTAATTTTTCATAAAGTTGTTTGGTAGTGATCATCCCAGTAAAATGCAATTCCATTCTTCAAAAGGTTTATAAATGAATGTCACTTATCTTCTAATTGAGAGATGAAGCATTGGATGGGTTGGATCTTACCCTATAAACTATAGAGTTACTTCAAATTGGTTGGTGGTGACATCTTAGTTATAACATGGACTTTAGACAAATCAGCTTTAATACCTCTACAAAACATGATGAAGCAAAATAATTTACATAAAGTTACACCAAACACATATTTATTTGGATTGAGTTTGACTTTTTACTCTCATAATCTTTCGAATACCTTACGCAACACTACTAGATAGTCGACCCTAGTTTTGGATTTTCCTTATATGTCATCGACATAGTCTTCAATAATATCATGCATCATATCATGGAATATGATAGTTATGGTCCTTTGATATGTAGCTCCAACATTCTTAAGGAAAAATGGCATTACTTGATAACAAAATGTTACCCATGGAGTGGTGAATGCTATTTTATGTTGGTCTTCTGGTGTTATTCTGATTGGTTATATCCCGAATAGCCACCCATGAGTGAAAGCATTTCATAACCAGCCATGGAGTTGATGATCATGTCAATATTAGGCAAGGGAAAATCATCTTTAGGATAAGCTTTGTTGATTTCTCAAAAATTAGTACAAATTCTGATCCCTTCAGGGTTTTTATTAACATGTACCACACTAGAGATCCATTTTGAGTAGTTAATGGATCAGATACATCCTACTTCTAAGAGTTTTTCCAACTCTTTCTTTACCAATACAAAAATGTGAGGATGCATCTTATGTAACTTTTGTTTTACTAGTTTGGAATTAGGATTAACCATAAGATGGTGTAGAACCAAGGTGGGGTCTAAACTTGGCATGTTAGAATAGGCCCATATAAAGATATCTACAAATTCTCTCAATACAGATATAAAAATGTCATGTTCCTCCTCAGTGAGGGATGCTCTTAATTTTATCCATTTCAAGTCTGATGGAATCTTGATATTTACCTCTATTGTATCTTCAACTATAAGGGTCAAACCATCTTCTAAGATAGTAAGCAATGACTTAAACTATTGGATTATGTTAGGGTCCTTTGTTAGGACTTGATTTTCAAATTCTCTTAGGAATGATGAATCTGTGTCTCTTAATGGGAGATCTAGCCATGTACAAAAAATAGTAAAAAATTCTTGGATAATTTGATCAAATGCTTTTTGTTGCTCAAAGCTAAACTTGGATCCCTAGGCAAGTTCATCATTGGTAGTCTCCTAATCTAAATTTGAAGAAGAATGAACAGCCCCATCTAATGACACCTAAAAAAGGTTTTCACCACTAGATTGGCCTTTATCTTCACTTTTTCCCTGGTAGAAAATCACCTCAAATAGGTTTTCACTTTGGGACCTCAATGTTTTACTTATTTTTTTTGGCTAAGGATGTTCACTCACTCTCTAAAACAGGCTGCAAGATCTAATGTGATTAAGAATCTTGATTTGTGATCTCTCAACAGAACATTGTCTCTAAGTCCTAAGAAATCAAAGAATGCCTCATCATTCTAGAACTCATTAATTGATAGACTAGATTCTTGTTAGTCCCAATCTATTAGTTGGGGATAATATAATGGAAAATGGTTTTGATGAATGGCCAAGGTAAGGGTACAAATGGAATTGTTATCAAATAGATTGGTTTCAACTAGGTCATCAAAGGTGAGGCTATGATCAGACTCTACTTCACTATCAACATCATCATTACTAGTTACTGGTGATGGAGTTTGAATAATATATGTGAGGTCACCCCTAGGTAGTTTAAATCCAAGTCCATAAGGTCTTTAATATTTATTCATGAAAATTGGCTTGATGGTTCCTTGTTGATTTGGTCTGAGGCCTCTTCCTTCATAATTGTGACACTTCATGATCCTATTAGGAATAAGATACTTTGCATTTTTATAATAATCAGCTTGGTGATCATTATATAACCATGATTTATCCCCTTCTAGAGGGTCAGGTCCTAGGCTAGATGTTAGTATAAATGTGACAGGTCCCTTATCTTTGTTGTTTTGTTGCCAATGCATATATGGGATGACTTTAGGTCACCTAAAGGTTTTCAAATTATGAGGAATATTGCAAATATGAAATATATCATGGGTTACATACTCTCCTGGTCCATTATCTGAAATGGTGAAATGATTAGAAGCTTCAGGAGGAAGCATGTGTGAAAGGGAATCCAAAGTATTAGGATCTATGTAATTATCTAATGAAGGATCAATAAGTATAGATTTTCCTTTATCTTGCTTGAACTTGGATTCATAACATACTAATAATTATAGCTTTGAAATTTGGCCTCAAGATTCTTGTAGTGCTCATATGGGTTTAAATCTCCTAGAGTATTCACTTCCATCCCTGAGTGGAAAAACTTGATACATTGGTGTAACATTGATGGGACTGCATGAATCTCATGTAACCAAGGCCTAATTAGAAGCATGTTGTATTATAACTCAAGATCAAGCACATGGGAAAGTGTATTATGAGTCAAAGGCCCAATGATAAATGGAAAACTGATGGTGCCTTATGATTCTCTTTCCTGATTATCATAAGCTTTGATGGTTATTATTTTTAGTTGGAGATCTGCCATTATGTACCCAAGAAGCTTGATGAGATTTAGAGACACTATGTTGAGGCCTGATCTATTGTCTATAAGGACACATTTCATTTTATGTCACTTTATATTAAATTCTATGTATAATGAATTATTATAGAGTGGGCCAAGGGAAGACATATCGCTTTGGTTGAATATGACTTGTTGGATTGGATCTAGGTGTCTAACCAAAGCTTGAAATTGATTAGGGGATATGTCACTAACAACCATGGATTAGGTCAAAAACTCATTCAAGATGTTTTTTTGGATTATTGACATTCATAGGAAATCTAAAATAGAAATTTGTGCTAGTGTCTTTTGTATTTGTTCCACAATATCAAATTTCTTGTCTTGTTCAGTAGAGAATGGTTTATTTTGAGGTTGAATGGTTGGTTGGATGATAGGCAAAGTTGTAGAGGGTTGTGGTTCTGGGATAGTAATATTTGACCTTTGAGTTGTGATTGCACAATTAGGATTAAATACTATACCATTATTTCTAACAAATGTTTGGAATGGTGTGGGACTAGACATGACAAGTCTTAGTTCCCAGTGCACTTGCATGTCATCACATGGCAAGAATGAGTGATTGATATAAGGTCTAAAAGGGGAAGTCCTAGTTTGCTGGTTTGCCTTTATACACTCCTAGGTCAAAGAAAAATTATCCATATAATTTGGCTGAATATTGTTGTTTAGCAATGGTCTAGGCTAATTAGTGCTTGATCTAGGATTCATGGAGATGGTATTAATGCTACCCCCTGCAATATGACCTACAATCCTATTGTATTGATGTATAACTACATGGTAGGTTTGTTAGTTGTTACCATTTTGACCATGGTTTTATACATTGTTCTATCATTGTGGGTTTTACTACTAATTTGGTTGATTTTGTTGGTTTAGCCTTTGATTTTGATACTATTGATTTTGCTATTACACTAGCCATTGTTGTTGTTGCCGATTATTCTACTATTGTTGATTGTTATGTTAGGGAAAGGGGTTTTGATAGATCCCAAGAGTTTGATTAGAAGTGGAAGCACCATTATCTAATTTTATCTCCCCATTCTCTAACATATTCTCAATTAAATGCTTGATTTGGACACATCTTCATAGATTATGCCCATTGACCTGATGATAGTCACATAATTTATTTTCATAGTACCAATCAGGATAAGGAATGCCTTGCAGATAATGATTTGGTATAGGCCAACTAATCAGATTAGTGATAGCAAGATTGTGACATACAAACTCAATAGGTTCTCCTAGGTCACTAAAGACATGACATGCAGGCACATTTCTTCTAGGAGGAAGGGTTTGCAATGGTAACAGTTACTGTATTTGTTGTGTAGGTTTTGATTTTTGTGCTTGTGGCACTAGTTGAGTAGGAGTAAGCTAAAAAGGTGGTGTAGATGATGTTTGCATCATTTTAACATGATGAGACTAGGTTACTCCATTTCCCACAACATTCCTATTATAGTTGAATTACTTTGATCTTTCATGGTTATTGGCCTGGGCCAATTGTGATGCTTGCACTTGGATGGGATGTTGATTATTTCCCTAATTGGTACCTTGAATTTGATTAGTTGAATTAGGCTTGATGAATCCTTTATTAATGAGTTCTCTCTTGATCAACAAACCTTTATCAATTATCTCCTTGAACGTATATGCACATTGTAGTTCCAAATGATAAGCTATCTCACTATGAATTTTTTTGGTAAACACAGTGACTAATTATTTATCTAGTAAACTATGGGTGAAATGGCTCACAAGTGATCTCCATCACTGTAAATAACTTACATAACTCTCACCAATTTTTTGCTTTGCTTGTGTTAAATCCACCAATGAAATCTCATGCTCAAGATTATAGGAAAAGTGCTACACAAACTTATCAAAAAGATCATCAAAATCCATTATTGAATTTTTGGGCAACTTCAAAAACCATTCCAAGACTTGTCCAGCCAAGCTCTTTGGAAACAATAGCAAAAGGCATATGTTGTTATATGCCATTAGTTGACATGTAATGAAGAATTCAATAAAATGAGCCTTAGGGTCACCTTTCCCTTTGTATTTGTTGAATTTTGGTGGTTCGTATCATGAAGGAAATGATATCTGCAAATAATCCATGTTGAATGGATAGGAATATACGTCATCCAATTTGAAATTTTTATTTTGTTTACTAGCTTGAATGGTAGCAATTGCATCCTTCATCTGTTACAATTCTTGGGATAGGAAACTAGAAGGAACATTGGTTTGGATAAATGGTTGGGAGGTCACAAGTGGAACACTTTGACCAGGGTATGATAGAGATACATATTGGGATATAATGGCTTGGTTAGGAAATGGATCAGGAATATGCATACATGGATTATGATGTACATGAATTACACATTTGGTTGTGGGATATTCTATTTTGGGTTGATGATAAAGGTTTGACTTAGAAGATTTTATGGTTGGGATGGAGGATATAGCTATACTATGTCTAATGTGGTTGAAAAGGGATGTGCTACCGAATAATCAAACCTTGTTGTTGAGTGGCAACTTGTGGATCAAGACCCTCTCTATGAATTTTTGGCACACTTTGGACCAATGGTTGTCTAGTAGCTACTTAAGAAACATGGGGACCTCTTTATTGCATGAATCCCTATGAGGAAGTGAAATCAAGTTACATATTTGGCATCTATCATTGACTAGTATTTGCACATTTTTTACTAGTCATTGCTTGATTTTGGATTGGCATATTAGTCTATGACTGAAGAGGTACATTCATCATTACCTGGTGAGGTGGAATATTTGTTTCCCCTGATTGAGGTGGCAATGTATTTATCCTCTATTGTGTTGATACACTAGATTATACTTGTTGTTATGGAATACTACTCATTACTTACTAAGGAGTAGGATTCATCATATTTTGTCATTGAGGCATGACATTAGCCATTGTTTGATTACCTAATCCCATAGGTTGCACACTTGAGGAAGTAACCAGTTGAGGTTGGGGTGTAGATACTCCCACTCCCTGTATGATGACCTATTCATAGGATTAACTATGGTCACATGTTGTTGGCTAGTTTTTGGTGCATTAGTACCACTTTGATCAGGACTGGATGTTTTTTGCACATTATCTACTACGTTTGGCTCACTATTCAGTGTAGAGGCTGAAAATACTTCTTGAATAATGGGCATATGCATCAAGTTATCTATTTAAATGATTTGTATAAATGGGTCAAAATTCATATTCTCTTATCTAGTTAACTCTATCAATACTCCTATTGAAGGAACTAGTTCAATGAAAAGCTTACTTACCATGCTCATCAAATTAAAATCATGTGTTAGATTCAGATATGTTTGATATGATATCTATATTCGGTTAAAGTGCTCTTCCATTATATTTTTGCCTTGATTAGATATATTAAGATCTTGGTACATTGTTTGGACTAAAGCCATAGGATTTCTAGAAGAAGCCCGTTGATCGTAAATGATATTGTGGGGCACTCTTACTAGACTTGGTAAATTTTCATGTGGGAAGTATACTATAAACTTGGCCCCTACCTCGATGGATCTAACCAAAATTTCATCTTTATTCGCTAAAAAAAATGGATCATACATGAAATCCGTATTAGCAAAATATGACTATTGAAGTACTGGCTCATCCACTACAGGTATTGTAGCTAGGTATTACATGGTTTAATCTTGGTCCTATTTTGAATAAGGTGGTGTGTTAACTAGATAGTTGGCCAATGGATCTTGGATTTATGCCCTTGATTGAGTATTATAATAGGGATAAGAATCCATCTCATAAACAATATTATCTGCATAAAGGTCTTGCATGATTTCTTTGTGCACAACCACATTACTAATTTTTGGATTGTACATGAGTCCACTACAAGTGTAGGAATGCATGTTGGGATCTATAGTCAATGCTTTGTGATAAAAGGTCAAAGAGTTATACAAACTCTAAAAAAGGATAGAATCTAAAACAAATGATTCCTTCAACTTGTTATATATTTGTTAAAAGGATCAAGAAGGTTTATGCAAAGATTTATGAGAAAATCAGCTAGCGTGAAGTATCTAACATTTCAATATTCACACAAAGATAAGCAAGTAAATTGACCTAAAATCAAAATACAAAACTCTAAGGTTGAAGTGTTTCAAATCAATCTAATATAGAAAATTTAAAAAGTTGCTAGGTCTTTTGGCCAAACACGACATCAAAAGCTAGCTCAAATAAGGCATGTGCTAGGACTCTTGGCCAAGTGGCATCAAAAACTAGACTTTGAAAATAGATGAAAGTTTTAATCTAATATATTTGAAACACTTCTAACAAACACAAGGAATTTGATTCTTGGACATGAACTTGATCAACTAGGTATAAGGTATGAAACAAAAGGCACTTTATCAATAGTTTATTTTCTCACAAAAATGGTATAAAACTAATTTCTTTAAACAAACAAGCTAGACAAAAGTGAACAGTATAACTATTTTAGACAAAATATCACAAAATTACACTTGGATTGGTATAAAAATGTAGGAACAAATTTGAACCCTATGCAAGAAGGTCTATAAAACAATATTTGAAATGTTTTGGGCAGCGTAACTATGCTATACTACCCAAAAAAGTATGATTAAAAGGTTTGTTTCAAAAAATATCTAAGGCAAAGATGTTTTCCTATAATTTTGACAACATAACACTATTTTTATTGACTCAAAATGTTGTGGTGCATAGACTTAAAGTGAAAGTGTTTAGCACAAAAATGGCTTAAGTTTATCAAATGTTGATAATGATTATGAGTCTTAAGTGACCTTCAACCTAAATTGGAAATTAAACCTAAGCTTCCTCAAGTTTAGTGTAAATGGCAGATCCACTTTACACATCAACCCTATGAACTTGTAAAGGTGTAATTCTGAATTAAGATTATAAGTGAAAGACTTAAACAACTTTGGTAAAGGTCTAGACTCAATTTGGCAACATAACTATACCAAAATGGATGATATGACTCTCAAGATTTTGATGAACTTTTGAACAAGGAAAATTGATGATCTCATGCAAACAACATAATGCCTCTTTGTTCAAAGGAAAATTTGGACTATGTTTTTGGTTTGGATTGTTTGTTTACACCAAGTTTTGACTCCAAACAAGACTTTAAACTAGGACAAGACCAATTGATTAATCATTCTTAGATCCTAAACTAATAAAGTTGCTTGGTTTTGTTAGAATCTATCAATATACATCATTTGAGAGGATTTTAAGTGTTAATCCAAAATTAAATGCACATTATATAGTAGGGTTTTTACACCCCCCTTGTCTCAAATGATAGTATTGTGACATGGACCTTGAGGTGCACCTTACACCAACAGTACTTCCATGGCAAGTAGGGATTTATATAAGATCTAACAAGTTTATGAATGATCTAGGGGAATAAATTGCACAATGAATTTCATGATAAATAATGCAAAATAAAAATAGGAATTTTGGGTCCATATCACTTGGCTTGTTGCAAAAAAGTCTAGTCCTTTACAACCACTACATCCTGCTATTTGCTTAGTGTAGTGTGATGTCCAAAGTGCCACTACATCCTGTGTGTAACTCCAAAGGATACAAATGAAGTCAATGGTGGGAGATGAAACCTTGGGTCAAAGCTTCCCTAAAGAACTTACGGGAGGTGATGAAGTCCCCCTCACAAGCCAAGTTTGCATAAAAATAAAGAAATCATGAAATAGAAAGACTTTAGGGTCATTTTCAAGGTCACCAAAATTTGACAAGTTTTTGGGGAGTAATTTAGATGACATTATTTCTAAGCCTTGGATTAGGCTACTTGTAATAGGAATGGTGATTTTGATTCCAAGGTTTCCCTATAGGGGACAAATGGAAGAGCATACATGTAACATTTCTCTTTTTGATAAATAAAGATTTGATTAAATAACTATTCTAAACAAAAATTGACAAGTGTGTTCAATTTTAAGCCCAAAATGAAAGATTTGGTGGTGTTCATTTGACCCTTTGGTCTTTGTTGAAAACTTTGAAAACATTCACCAAAACCTCTAAATTCTTTGTTAAACACCAAAACAAGGTTTCGAATTGATTTTTAAGCATGCAAAGGTGATTTAAACATGTTTTGAACAAATATCAAGCTTGGTCATGCAGTAAAATTATTAGCATGTCCTTTAGATTTGAAGCTATTTTTAACTTGAAATAATGAACTTTGAAAAAGTAGCTCTTGAGTCTATGTTTTTAAAAAAACATAGTGATTGACGTCAGTTATTACCACTGATGTCAATTACTTTGGATAACTAAGATCTAACTGAATTTGGTTTTGCTAACTGATGTTAGTTAAGTAGGTAACTGATGTCTATATTCTTGTCAATGTCGGTTAATGTGTAAAACCATGGCAAACAAAAATGGCAAAATAAAGTTAGAAAATCAATTTTCAAGAGTTTTAAAGGCTCAAATAAATATTTTAGAGTTGAAAATGATCTCCTTCAGGTGTGAGATGTATCTTATCCCTCCTGGCATGCCATTATGTGATCTAATAATTTGAATCGAGAGAGGATGGTTAGTATGATGTTAGTTACAAAATGAGAGAAACACACTAATAACATAACATCTCTAGGCATAGACACTAGGGAGATCTTAGTTAACAAACATGAATGAAACACACAACTAAAATACAAAATAAATCCTTTTTTACCTTCCTTGGATGATCTAAAATTCTTGTTTTAGTGGCTTGCTTGGCTTTGTGCTCATGAAGTCCTTGGAAATGGAAGCTTGGCTACCTCTATCTCTCCTTGGCACCTTTGGTTTTGGCTTGGCTTGGATTGGAATCAATTTGGCATGGTAACACTAGTTTATTAAAGCTTTTGAAGCCATTTGTACATTATAAATTTGCATAATCAATACTTTTGAAGATATTTGAGCATAATAACTTTGCACCAAAAAAGATTAGAAATGATGTTGTGAGGCCTCTCTATTTATAGATTTTTGAGAATGTCTAGAATCAACCTGAACCATCCATCTTGAGATTGAGATGTGTGATTGAGGATTAATTCAATTTTTGGAATTAAGTTTATAATTATCCTAATCATAACATTGGCAAAAAAGGAAATTAAGAGGCATGGAGGGCTTTGATGAGGCATGGGAGGCATGAATTTTGATATTTGTGGCATTTATGGCCTAGGAATGTGTTTCCAATAAATGAGGTCACATGATGATGTAGATATTCAATATTCATTTCCAAAATAAATTTTCAACAATTTTCCATGGAATTATTAATTAGGCCTCGATTTGGATTAATTAGCTCTTAAGCATGTTTAAGCACTTTGTGTACAAATTACTCAAAGTGATTAGAATGCCCTGTTATTGGTCTAACATTTGACTGGATTGGAATTGGAAGGTGATGTCAAATTCATTAGAACCATATTTCCATTTAGGATGTTACCAACAAAAAATAACAAAGGCACATTTCTCATGTAAGACATTTGATAGAAAAGAGCAATCCAGAGCACCTAGGTGCAAAATTGGCATTTTGACTCGAGATGAAATGATCAAAGTTAGCTGGCCCATAAATTACATTACTCCATTTAGGGATACCCTGGCTAAAATCAACACTTGAATATGTCAGTTTCACATCATTTAGCGTGCTTTAGTGTTTTTAGGCCAAATTGTGCATTTTAGGTAGAAATTGGTCAAAAGATTGATTGGAGGTTATCGATGGCTAGTTTTAGGTGTCTACAAGAGGAATCTTAAAATCCATAAAAATATTCAAAATCCAAATCATTTAAAAAAAGGCAATGATAAAAAATTCAACATTCAAAATTCTCAAAAGTTAAGTCACACTAGAAGACATGATTCTAAGCATATCTCCTTCTTCTAATCGAAGCTCAAACTCCACAATTGGCCTCATGATAGAGTCGAGGTCCATTAGGGTGTGGTAGGGTAGTAGATTAGAAAAAGAGAATAAAAAATATTTTAGTGCTACCTACTTTCTCATGTAAGTACCCAATCTTCAAAGTAGACTGACGACTCTGTAAGGGGTCCCAAGGAACGGGAAACATGTTATGGTGAGGTAGGTCCATTTTACTTTTCTTGTTTAAAACCACCTACATGAGTTTATCTTAGTAGCACACTTATATACTTACATAGCTTTGTGTCTATAGAGAATATATATCCTTTGTATATTGACGGTCACTAGTCACTTAGTGTCTTCTCATGTCCTTATCATGCCTTATGTATCCTAAGGTCTTCTCATAAGATGCCTATGTTATATGTTTTACATTCCCTTTTTCACTCCCTAAAATACTCATATTTACCCTTGAGAAATATTGTGTCGTTCACTGATCACTCCCCTAGGGATTCTACTTGTGAGTTGCATTGTAAGACCATGGATAGGACCTGACCTTCCTCACAAATTACCAAATTTCTCACATTAACATTCCAAGCATCCCCTTTTACCAAATTTTCACATTAATTCCACCTCATTAGTGTTTCCTTTATGAGTTACAGTGTAAGGCCATCGATAGAACTTGGCCTTCCTCACAAAATTTCCCAATATCCAAGTCACAACAATAATTCTATGTCAAATATGAGATAAGATGTGATTGATTATGAATTACATGTCATTGGCATGCTTCCCATCTTAATTTAGTATGTTTTATGATAACTTTATTAAATATTTCATCTTTTATCTTCTTATTTTCGACTCGCATGTAAGAATCCAACCATTTTATTAAGTTTTTCATACTTCCAAACTTTAATTAGTGTGATTAATTGAAGACCCTTTTGCCAATTTTGTTTCTCTTTTATACTTCCCAACATGATTTAGTATGATTGATTGACTTAATTGATTTTTTTATACCATTGTTCTTTCACATTCTTTCCATTTTATTTCATTATTTTCATACTTCTGAACATGATTCCATGTGATTTTACTTGTTTTAATTCGGTGCCAAAAGCTCTTTCTCATGGTTTAACAACAACTTTTATCTCTCTTGATTATCCTTCTTTTGGTTTCTTATACTTAGTCATCTTTTGATATTACACATTTACCAATGTGAAATAGTGTGTAGTATATTTATTTTTGACTAATTATACTTTGTCAAGTCTTTTTTGCTTGTTTCTTTTTAACCATGCATGTGTACTACATAATGATAGAAAATAAAACACCACACATATATTTCCTATAGCATATACAATAAAATAAAAATACATGTGATAGAAAGTAATATATACATGCATCCACAACCATAACCACAATACAAAACACATAAGGTCAACATCCAACTATTAACATAGAAAATATTTAAATATCATGTATTTTTTATACAAAAGTACAAAATATATCACTCCAACTCTAAGAATAGGATCTATCATGTATATCTAATGGCCTAACCATGCTACACATAAATGCCTCAAATAATCCCCTCTAAATAGTACACTATAAAGAGGATGCCCGAGATCTCAAGACTGATACCTGTACCTATAGGTTGGCCACCTAGGCCTATACCTATCCTAGCTACATTGTGGTAACCAAATGTGTGGCTCTATCCTGAGCCAAAGCCTACCATGACTATGCCTCTCACACTTCCACCCCTACTAGTTTATGTAGATCATATTTACGTGCCTATAATCACCTCATGGTCTCTTTTGCTAATCTAAACTAATTTGCCTAAGCTAGGGAAGATGGTACTGTTGAACAAATTTTGGCCCTTCAGGCCAAAATTGGGCACCCTTATTTGAAAAAACCGTCTAAGTCTATACATTTGGCCAGGTCTAGTACTTAGCTTTTCTTTGAAAGAAGTGTTCTTTGACAAAACCCACAACAAATATATGTCTATTCCTTTTGGAAAGTTATTTTTTGGTCTTTGCTAAGCCTTTTCCAAATTCTTTTAGGTTTTTGTTATAATCCTTTACCGAATTCTTTTGAACTTGTTATTTGAAGCAATTTTACTTAAGTGTAATTCTTTCAGACATTTCATTTTCAATTTTTCTGAAGGGGTCTTTTTTATATTTTCCAAAGGGACAATTTCAAAATTTTTGAAGGAATTGTTGTAGACATTTTGTCTAAAATAATTTTTTTGAAGGGCACTTCAGTTTTTTCGAAAGACACTTGCAAGTTTTTCAAAGAAATTATTTTGGATATTTTATCTAAAATAATTTTCTTGAAAAGGTCATCTTCAATTTTCCCGAGGGCACATTTTCAAAGGCCGAAAGGAATTTTATTTGAGAAATGATCACTTCAATTTTTTCAAACGGTAATTTACAACTTTTTTGAAGGGCACTTTTAGAGCCAAGGACTGATACACTTTTCCTAAAAGGATCATTCTACAAGAGAGTGGACCTTTCCAAAATCCTGAAGGATATCTTCTTCAAGAAAAGTGTACTATACATTTTTCTTGAAGGGTATTTTTTTCCCTTCAAAAAAGGTCCATTTAAAAAAAATTGAA
The DNA here is from genome assembly GCA_037957365.1 of Torreya grandis. Taxonomy (NCBI): domain Eukaryota; kingdom Viridiplantae; phylum Streptophyta; class Pinopsida; order Cupressales; family Taxaceae; genus Torreya; species Torreya grandis. Next base: position 1,417,203 of record JARHVA010001559.1, on the reverse strand, counting down.
GGGCCATTTCAAAGCCGAAGGGTTAATTTTCACTTTCCAAAAAGGCAATGGCACTTAACATATTTTGAAGGATTTTTTTAGGAAAAAAGGCCGAAGCAAATTGCTTGATAGAAAATTCTAAAGATTGAAAAGGCCATAGACAAAAAGTCCAAAGAGGAGGTTCCTTTTCCAAAAGGCTGAAGGGTCACTTGTAAAATTTTTGAAGGTCCATTTTAGGAAAATCCTAAAGAAAAGATCATTTTAATATGCTAAAGGAATGTAGAGAAAATCAATAGCTGCGGATAAATTATTTGAAAGCAAATAGGATGATGAAAAGTTTGAAGACAAATGGCCAAAGATAAATTGTCTAAAATAAATATCATTTCAAAATGCTAAAGGAATTTTGTGGAAGAATACATACAAGAAACAAATATCCAAAAGAAATACCCAAAGATGATGGCTCGTAGAAAGTCAATTTTAAGCTAAAAAAATAGCTATTGGCATCAAGAGCTTGGTAGGAACTCAAAGATAAAAAAGAGGTAACATTTTAAACAAAACATAACTAATGATTCTATTCAGTTATAACAAAACATAACTAATGCTTATGTTCAGTCGTAACAAATTATAACTGATGCATCTATTCAATTGTAACTCCTGTAAATGTAACTGATTCTCATCCAAGATGACAAATGTCCAAGAGATTTCCCTTGAATGCTTGACTCCCTCCTAAAGGCTATATATATTCATTCTTTTGGCTTGTTCAAGATCCTCTATTGTTTATTAGGGAAACTCTAGCCAGATTTATAACTGAAGAACTCTTGAAGAGATATACAAGTGTGATTACCTCTCATATGCTGTAATATTGAGTAATGATTAAATCATTGTTGGTCTAGTCTAGTGAAAGATTGTCTTTTCTAGCTTGTACTCTTGATGGTCTAACAATTTATAGAAAAGAGATTGTTGTAAGTCTTTGCTAGTGTTTATTTTCTAAGTGTAGAGATATCCTAGAAGTGGTTCATGATTGTATCCCTTTTGGAATCATTCATCCCCTTCCTAAGAATCACATACCTTTCTTGAATCTAGCATATGAAATATTGATGTAGTAATGGTTCTTGAGTTATGAGTCTTGTGCAAAAAAACACCTTGTTTTATCCTAAGTAGTGACTTCAATCAATTGGAATGATATCATACATTGGTGCATCATCACTTGTTTTTCATAGTCATTTTACTTACCTTCATACATAGTTGTGAGTCAAAAGAGAGCTTTAAATGTGCATCAAGGGAACTAGCCCTTTATCTAGAGATTCATCTCAGTGAAATTGTCACCCAAAGTAAGAGATATGTTTCTATTATACCACTTAGATGAAGAGATTTGAGCATTTAATCAAGGGTATGAATCTAAGTGTCAACAAGTATCATGAGATCATCTAATGTAGTAAGGTCATAGGGTGTGAGTGCCCTATCTAGGATATCACGGAGTGATCCCCTCACTAAGGATCCCCATCTGATCTCCTCCTCCTCTATAGGATCTACAAAATTCCAACTAGATAGATATTAGATCATAGATATATCTCAAAAATCTATCTATATCTATCACCTAGTTATCAAATCTTATACAACTAGTATTCTATTTTGAAAACTCAAGCAAATTTCAACCATTTATTACCTATCCTAGTGTCACTAAACATTGTTTCCCCATCTGCTTAACCACTAAGCACAAACTCTCGATTAGCTCATCCCCTAAGTACCTCATCTATGGGATAATCCCAATAAATGCACACCCTAGGGTCACCACCCATTCCCATCTGAAGCATCACTTTAGTGGTACCTCTATAGACTAAACCTACCCTAGGCTAACTGATGGGTCATCCTAGATGACCACCCTTTATTATCTTTCTCACTACTAGTATCTTCATTGGTGTTGTGACAGAGGTGGTCACTACTTTTCTTACTATGGTGATAGCTATGGTACCTATGGTACTATTGCATCCACGTCCATGTCCTCTTTAGCTGCTAGCCATTATGCTTGACTTGTATATGGTCTCTCATGTCATGATCTAATATCTAGTTGCACCATTAGTGGTCCCTCTCTTCTACTCCCCCTTGAATTTATCACATGTATAGCCTAAAATGTGGGAACCATTATAGGAGCCATCAGGTGAGGGAATCTAAACTATCCTAGTAAGCACACCACTATATGTGGATCTATCTACCATAGGTAGTGGCCCATGATTTATGTTCATACCAACTCTGGTACCACCATTCTCTAACTCTGATAAATTTTCATAATGTGTGCATATGGTTACCATATGATATCTACTCATGTGACCATCTATAGCACTAACATTTGGGTCATGACCGACACCACCTGATCTTACCTCTATCTTCACACCTGAGGCAATTAATCATTAACCATATGGGGTAACCCAATTGGTCATTACATTGATAACCTCTTATATATCCAAGCACTCAGTAATATCACTGGACTCGTGTCTTCTACCCTCTGGATAACATCCCATACATACCATGCATGAGTTGAACCTGGATGATAAAACCCAATTCATAGAGTGCCCCCTACTTTAATATTAATTAGCACAAGGCTATCACATATAATGGTACCCTACCATCCAAGTTGTGATAGAACACTCGTGCTATCACAATTCCTCTCACTACCTTCTAGATATTCAAATTATGAGTTATATACACATCAAAAAGGATCACCACCATTCCTAGATATATCCTATTTGAGCAAGTCACCCATCAAGCTAATGTTCATATCTCATCCTACCCATCTGATATCCCTAGGATCACTGGTGTCCCTCCTATCATAAGTCCAAGTAAAGCATGGATATCCTCCAATGTGATACCCACCTTGATGGTATCCCCACCCACCACCCATTTAAAGGTATTAGTCAAGTTTTCCCAAGATCCTAAGAACATGATTACTAGATCTACACTTAATGTGACTTGACACATCTCCATGATGCCTCCTAAGCCTAGTGTGACTAACCTAGCTTGGTCCTCGGCTATCAATTACACTAATAGATGTGGTAGCCATGATGCATCTACTAATTACTAGAATCTTTGGTGCCCTTGCAATCATCACACAATAAAAGATGTATTAGACCGCCATGTCACTTATAATCAAATACATTCTTTTTAAATTTTAACAAAAATGAACCTTAAGTTGTCTAAATCTATCCATTTTTACCAATTTCACCTATTTTTAGCCTACTCAACAATTTCAATACTTAATCAAAATGGTCCTTAAATGTACTATTTTAGCCAATTTCTTGCATTTTAGTACTATACTGGCAACTTAGTCATATACTAAGTTGACCAAATAATATTGGGTCGACCCTATGGAATTAATCAACTAAGTCGACCCTTTTATTTCCCCCTTAGTACTAAGTCGGCAGAGTAGATTAATAAACTACATTGGCACAAGGGTGCTAAGTTGTCACTCTACCTAAATAAAATAAGTTGACCCATACCTACTAATTTTATAGTGTCAAATCAAGATGCTTAACCTACTAGGTCGATTGGGTTGATCTACTTGGTTTAAACTCTTGACTCTTTAAGTTTCTTGTAATCAATACCTTCATAATTTATTGCTTTGACTCTTTTCAACCCATTTCCCCATTTAGCCTCTAATACCCTTAGTAACTTACTAGGGTTCATTCTAGTTTTTATAATTGGTCTAATTTAAAAATTTCTATAAAACACTTAATATCCAATAAAATACTCAAAACAAGTTTGAAATTCTTAGTTGCCTACATATGCTACATCCATTGTGATCACTAGGCATCCTCCTCATCTCAGCGATCATCTCCTCACTGTCTTGGCTCTTTCAACTCTTGTTCAATCTTTTAGATCTCTATTTTTTATCTCCAAATAAGTCAAATAATAACAAATGACCTTTTCCCCTTATTTAAAATTACCATTCAAAATTCTTTACCTTTTAAATATTTACCCTCAGATTCCTTGTTTTGATCATATCTGTCTTTTTACTCACTCATTTTTTGAGCTATAAAAAGATCTAGAATCATGACATCATAGAGAATCTTTTACATTACTATATGCCTATATTGCAAAAATTTCAAATTTTTTCTCTTTGTTTCACTAATCTCTATAGGTTTTCCTAATGTTCTCTTATTCATCCTCACACACACACACACACACACACACACACACACACGCACACACACACACACACACACACACACACACACACACACACACACACACACACACACACACACACACACACACACACATCTTATTCATCATTATTTAACTAAGTATGTGGATTCTTTGTCTCATCAACCTTCACATTTGTGTTCTCCACTATCTTTTAAAACCTTTGATTATAACATATGTAGGCAATACTTACTGATGAATATCTTAAGAAAAAACATTCATCAAATCTTGAGTCAAATTTTCCTAAGTCCTCATCATCTATCTTAATATATCACTTAATCCCATAAACTTTATAATTTTCAACATTTATAGGTCTATCATTACATAATTCATATGGAGTCTTGTCACCATTGATCCTAATATGACCTATATTTAAATTATGAATAGTAGTGTTGGCACCAAATCTTACACCCTAGAATAGGTTGATAAAGCCTCTTGCAAATTTGGGAAACATGGGAACACTTCTAGGTATGTGGGTGTACCTATAGTGGAAGTGAGACTCTAGGTTTAAGGGCTAGATCCTTGAATGTATCTTAAAGTGCTTATCACCTAAACTAGTTGATTGTTTGTGAGGAAAAGGGATAGAGTTTGCATGAAATTAATCTACTCTAAGGGGGTGATACACCAATATTATTTACATATGACTTTTATACTTCCTGCACTAAGAAACAAGGTATACAAGCTAACTTCCAAGTCTTAAGAGATTCTAACATGGTTATTTAGATATGAAGGTGAGATGCATGAAATCTATCCAAATTAAATGAACCATAGGATAGTTGTAAACACTAAGTCTCATTATAAACTTAAAACAAAGAACCATACATTTGATAACACTTCATATGGCCTATTAGAATAGGAAATCTTACATAAACATGATAGGATAAGGGAAGAAAGGACAAAATATTACAACTGTTAGGATCTTAGAGTATAATTGATTACTTTTGTATAAGCAACTAAACACGAAATTAAAACTAGAAGTAATAAGTAACTAGAAATCAGAAACAACAAATAATAGGAGATACAAGAAACAACCAATCTATATTAAACTCTTCCAAAAGGAAATACAACGAAGAAATATCTCTCTCCTCACACCTTGAAGATGTACAATAATTCTCCCTCAAGAGTTTTCTCTCTCTCAATCAATTACAATCAACTCAATTACTAAATTGTACATGCTATGAGGATCTAACCCTACTATATAGAATAATACAACACTAGGGTTCATGAGCCATGCATTCACCACCCTAGATCCACCTCTTAAATCAAAGGCTCAAATTTGTTCTCCTAAAAATAATAATTCTAGAAAAGCACAGAAGTCGATGTTAGTCTGAAGATGACCGATGTCGATCGACCCCTAACCAATGTCAGTTGGTTCTGACTGATGCTGGTTACTGTGTAAGTCCAACAACCTCCACATTAGCTCATTAGTGAAGCTTTTAGCTCAACAACTCAACAATCTCCCACTTGGAGATAAATAGCTACACCTGTACCTGTACAACAACATCCTCTAAACATCTCTGGCTTATTTCTCCCTCTTCAAGTTCAATCTTGAAGACCAATAAAAGTTGAAAGAAGATTCAACTTCTCCTTTGTTACTAGCTTTGTTAACATATCAATAGGGTTCTTATCAGTATGGATCTTTTTCAGCTTCAACTATCCATCCTCCAATACCTATCTAATGAAGTGGTACCTAAGCTGTATATGTTTGGTTCTTGAATGAAAGGCTGAATTCTTTGCCAAATGAATTGCACTTTGACTATCACTATACAATTTGCAACTCTCTTACTCCTTTCCCAAATCTTCCATGAACCAAGTCATCCAAATCATTTCCTTACTAGCCTCTATGATTGTAATGTATTCTGCCTCTGTAGTAGACAAGGAAACAACCTTCTATAACTTTGAAATCCAGCTAACCACCGTTCCACCAACAGTGAACACATATCCTGTGGTGCTTCTCCTACCATCCAAGTCACCTGCCATATCCAAATCTACATACCCATGTAGAGAAGTGTTTGACCCTCCATAGTATAAATGCCTACTGTTGGTCCCTCTCAGATATCTGAGAATCCACTGAACTGCTTTCCAGTGTTCATTTCCTGGATTGGCCATAAACTTGCTAACAACTCCCACTGCTTGGGCAATATCTGGTCTAGTACATACCATTGCATACATCAAGCTCCCAACTACTAAAGCATATGGAACTCTACTCATGTACTCAACCTCATCATGTGATTTAGGATACTATTCTTTGCTCAACTTGAAGTGTCCAATCATAGGTATGCTTACCAGTTTTGCATCCTGCATATTGAACCTCTCCAACACCTTATTCACATAATCCTCTTAAGACAAAATCAAACTGTGATTTTTCCTATCTCTTTTAATACTCATGCCAATAATTTTCTTTGCTGCTCCTAAATCCTTCATGGCAAATGTGTGAGCTAATTTTACCTTAAGCTCAGTAATTTCTTGCATGTGTGAACTTGCAACAAGCATATCATCTACATACAATAATAGGATAATATAACTACCATTATCCAATTTATTAAAATAAACACAATGGTTAGATTGACATTTACTAAAGTCATGCTCTGTCATAAACCTGTCAAACCTCAAATACCATTGTCTTAGAGCTTGCTTAAGACCATATAAGCTTTTCTTCAACCTGCACACAAGTTTTTCCTTACCTTTGACCTCAAAACCTTCCGACTGATCCATATATATCTCTTCATCCAAATCTCCATGAAGAAATATTGTCTTAACATCAAGCTGCTCAAGATGAAAATCTTCAATAATAACTAAAGACAATACAGTCTGAATAGAAGTCATCTTTATTACAGGAGAAAAAATTTCACCAAAATCAATACCTAGTTTTTGTGCAAATCCCTTTACTACCAACCTGGCCTTATGTCTCATTTGTCCATTCTCTCCTTTCTTCAACCTGTATACCTATTTGTTTTTTAATGCTTTCTTTTTGGCTAGCAACTCAACTAAATCCCACATATGGTTCTCTTCCAAGGAATCAATTTCTTCATTCATGCCATGCTCCCACTGTTTCCTAGATTCTACCTGCATTGCCTCATCAAAACTTTCTAGTTCTCCACCATCACTGAGCAATAAGTAGTATAAAGAAGGGGAATAACAAATTGGAGGATTACTTACCCTTTTAGACCTCCTTATGGGTGTTTAAGACTCATTTACAGCTTGCTATCCACCCAAATTTTCTTCTGATAGTGACCGATCTTGATCATCTCTAATCGATGCCAGTCTGCATCCAATCGATGTCGATTCTTCCTGATCGATGCTAATTTCCACTTGAATGACATCAGTCTCTGTGTTTTTTTGTGAGTGATGATTTTTACCTACGAGCTCATTTTGGATCATAACCTCTTCCAAATCAAGATTGCCCTGCTCAGAATTATTTAGCCTCTTGAGCTGATCACTGTACATCACCTTCTCATTGAAAACTACATCACGGCTTCTAATAATTTTGTTAGTTTATAAATTCCACAACCAAAATCCAAAATCTCCAAAACCATAACCAATGAAAGTGCACTGCATAGATTTAGCATCCAGCTTCTTTCTATTTTCTTTATCAATGTGCACTAAAGCTTCAGAACCAAAAACTCTGAGAAATTAAAGATCTACCTTTTTACCTATCCAAGCCTCTTCTAGAATTCCACCATCTAGTGCAGTAGAAGGTCCTCTGTTAATCAAGTAAACTATAGTATCTACAGCTTTTACCCAAAACTATAAGGGCAAACCAACATGCAACCTCATACTCCGTGCACACTCCATTATTGTTTTATTCATCCTTTCAGCAACTCCATTTTGCTGAGGTGTCCTTAGAACCATCCTTTCACTATATATTCACTCATAGAATAGTAACTATTGAATTTATTGATGTAGTACTCACCACCATTATCAAATCTAAGGCACTTCAATCTCAAACCTATTTCATTCTCAACCAAAGCTTTCCATTTCTTAAATGTGTCAAAAACATTAGATTCTTCTTTATGCAATAAACCCATACCTTTCTTGTAGCATCATCAATAAAAGAAACATAATACTGTGATCCTCCAATAGAAGCTACTCGAGCTGGTCCCCACATGTTTGTGTGAACAAGTTCCAACTTGTGCTTCTTCTTTGTTGATCGAGTTTTGAGAAACCTCACTTTCTTCTGTTTCCTAGAAATACAATGTTCACAAAAATCTAGATCTATGCATTTCAAATCTGAAAGCTTACCTTTTGACTTAAGAACATGCATTCCTTTCTCACTCATGTGACCAAGGCTATAGTGCCACAACTTTGCATCTACATCTGAAGTAGATAAAATAGAAGGAGAATAATTAGTAATACAAGTAGATAGATAAAGTGTACCTACTCTCTTACCTCTGACTAATACAAGTGCACCCTTAGAAACTTTCCAAGATTCAGTTGTGAGAGCTACTGTGCAACCCTCATCACCCAATTTTCATATAGAAATTAGATTCCTCTTTAGGATGGGTACATGCATGACATCCTTCAACACCCATGTGTTGCCATTCTGCAATTTCAGCTGCACTTTTCCTTTGCCAACAATTTGACAAGGCTCATCATCCCCTAAATAAACTTTTCCAAAATCTCCATGGACATAATCATTGAAAAATTCTCTATTTGGGGTTGCATGGAAAGAAGCATCAGAATCTAAAACCCATGATTCTACTTAACTATCCAAAGAAAATATAAGAGCATCTTGTGCAACAATACCTATAACATTTGCTTCCTTATTACCTTCATGCTGATTTTCTTTGTTATCCTTCAACCAACAATCTTTCTTTGCATGCCCTTTCTTTCCACAATTCCAACAGGTTATTTTTCCATTTTTAGATTTGGATCTTCTTCCCATCTTTGACCTTGATTTCCCTTGCTTGTGCTTCTCTCTTTGCCTTCCCCTTCTTTCAATACTTAAAGCATTACCTGATGTTTCTCTTGTGCTTTTCTTTCAAATTTCTTCATTCAAGATTACACTAACAACATCATCAACTTTCAAGATATTTGAAGCAGATGCAGTATTACTAACTGCCATTACCAAGCTATGCCAGCTTTTAGGTAAAGAGCATAAGATTAAAAGAGCCTTAATTTCATCATCAAAAACTATTTTGATTGAATTTAACTGATTTACAATTTTTGGAAATCATTAAGATGACTATATACAAATCCACCTTCCTGCATTTACAAATTAAATAATTGATTCATAAGATATACCTTATTCAAAGCTGAGGGTTTTTCATATAAATTTGCCAAAGTATCCATCAACTCTACTGTTGCCTTTCCCTGTGATAAGCTAGAAATCACAGAAGATGCTAGGCTTAACCTTATAGATCCAAGAGCCTTTCTATCAAGAAGATTCCATTCTTCATCTTGCATATCTATGGGCTTACTTGAAACTCCACCCAACGGTAAATATAGATCTTTCTGATATAGATAATCTTCTATCTGCATCCTCCATAATTGATAATTTTTGCCATTGAATTTCTCCATTCTTAGTTTACTTTCTTCTGCCATTGCTTTGCTCCCACTCAATCAAAAACCCCTGTGAGTGAATTCTATAATCAACAAACACTAACCCACTCTAATACCACTTGTTAGGAACTTGGAGTATAATTGATTACTTTTGTATAAGCAACTAAACACGGAATTAAACCAAAATTAATAACTAGAAATATGAAATAACAAATAGGAGGAGATATGAGAAACAACCAATCTCTATTAAACTCTTCCAGAAGGAAATACAATGAAGAAATCTCACTCTTCCCACACCTCTTGGGTGTACAGTAATTCTCCCTCAAGAGTTCTCTCTCTCTCAATCAATTACAATCAACTCAATAATTGAGTTGTTATTCCCTTCTCTTTTTTTTCTTCTTAATTACAATATTGCCCCATGGGTCTCTTAAATAGGATCCAAGGCATATAATAATTAGAAAAATAGACTCAAGACTAAAATTAGTCTTTACATGCAAACCAACTGTTCGTCTAAAATTAGCATTTTGGAAACACACAATTGACCGATGCCAGTCGCTATCAGTCTGCATATGACTGACGTTAGCTGATCCTTGACTGATGTCAGTCAGTTCTGATCCATGCTCGACCGATGTTGGTGATACTGCTGATGCCAATTATTGGTTAAGCCTAACAACCTCCACATGAGCTCAATAGTGAAGCTTTTAGCTCCACAACTCAACACCAATTTATCTCTTCCTTTAGATCAATTCACACCAGCTCTTGTAATGGTTCCAACTAAATCTATTACACTTTCTACCACTATACTTGAAACATTTCTAGATGTTGATCAATTATCACTAACCAAGTAGATTGAAGGAACAACTACTTTTCAAGATTTCATTTCACAAAAATCTTCGGCCTTAGAATAAGAAGTTTTTTTTATCTATTAGGTGATAATGTAAAATTGAGTTAACTTTTAAATGTGTGCTAAATAATCAATAACAGTTACCCAACATTGGTTACACAAGTCTTAGGTAACCAAGTGATGTAAGAAGAAAACAACTCGTAAATTTATTGAATAAACTTACAAAAGAATGGATGGCTAAAAAATACCTACAAGCATTAATAGCACATGGGAAAAACATAAAATTAGAGATGGAGGAAATCTAAAAATTATTATAGGAATATGAGCAAGTATTGGACACTATTATGTAGCAAGCAAACAAATCACATAAGGGATGATGAATTGGAAGTAACACCTTAATAACTCACTAGTTGTTTCTCAACCAAGGTTCATAATAAAATATAAATCCAAAGTTTTAATATGTGATAAAATGACTATTTATGATGTGGTGATAAACACCCTCAAATAATTTCTAGATTCATGGGATGCCACCATGTAAAAAATTTAAGCTTAACATAAATAAACTATGCACAGTATATTTGTCAGTGTACAAGCTCAAAGTCATGCAAATCAATTGGATGAGTTGGTTTTAAATTGAGTTGGTTTTAGATATCCAACTCAAAGAATATAATGCTAAATCACTCATTACTATCACAATGGATAAAGTTGTGCATAACCTGATGGTAAACCATATCCCACTACACAAAATACTTACTATGGTGTGGGAAGTGCTAATGGACTAGAAGATGCTTAAGAAATATCTTTCATAGGTTGATATTTCCATTGCTAAACTTGTGGAAGAGCCTTAGTTCATTCCACCATAGTAACTTTGGTAGATCCTTCAATAGAAAAAGATAACCATGTATCCTAAGGTAGACACCCAATAACAATACCTCCCACCAACCTATTCTACGAACCCAAGTGATTCTACTATAATACAAGCATAACTAACATAGGTAGTAGACTACACAACCACTTCAAAGCATGCCTCCATCCACCCAATAGGTACTGTACACTCCAATTTTGTATTTTTCACAAGTTTTGCACAAATTTTAGAAGACAACATTAAACATTAGGAATAGTGTTAGGATAATTGAAAACACATAAAAGGTAGCCACATGGTTATGCTAATCTATTAAAAACTTAAAATCATGGTATGCTAGTACTCCACTTAGTTGAAAACCTAAAAGGGTAGCTAAGTAGTGTGTAAAGGGTGAAAACCTATAAATGGCACTTGGAAAGATAACCATGACTCTTATTTATAATTCATTCTTTCATCCTTAGATTAGAGTATTTTTTACGATCTCATTTTAGGATGAGACAACAAATTAAGTTTGAGAAAGTGTTGGATGAAGAATAGGGTTGACTAAAATCATAAAGTATAGTTGATGAACATATGTGTGAATTGATCTATTTTATTAGTTCCATTATCTTTTGGATGTATTCAAATTTTGATAGAATAATATTTGATCTCAGAATGTGAAGAGTCCTTTATTATTGGCATAGTAAAAGGTTATAAGATGAAGATATTGTACTTTGTAAAAGCTTATAAATGGATCCCAGTTGTAATTGTAAATGTTTTTGTATGTGTGATAAAGATTAATACAATGTATTAAATGGTTTTCCTATATATATTTTACTTATGATCTGTGCATAGTGAGTATTATGGATGGTTTGATCCATTATTCATATAGTTTATGCTAACTCTTTTAACTTTTCATGTCTTTATATAATGATCTCAAGTTAATCTTTAATGGCATCATTCAGTCTACATTATCGACAACTCTTCTATTTTGTTATTAACTCCACAATATATCCCTATAATTAATATGTTCTAAAGTTTTCTTGGAACCTCTGCCAATAATGAAGATCAAATTTAGTAAGAATCATTACCCACTTTTTTATGTATCATGATATATGAGACTTTGATATGAAATATTTAAGTGGATAACCTTTAGTGATGACATGAGTTGATGATGAAGTAAATAATGTTGTGATTTTTTCATGGTGAAAAATAAAATCTAAACACAAATTTTTGATAGTAGTATAATTTTTATAATAATCAAGAAGTGTGTGACTAATGTAGTAAATAACACATTCATGGTGATCATAATTGTATTCTGTAAATAAATCCCTAAAATTTTGATATGTTACAAAAATGTAAAAATAAGAGGGTTCTATCTAAAATAGGAGGCACAAGAAGGGTGGGTTGAGAAGACATTCTTTACTTTCTTCAAAAATTTGTTGACACAAGTCATCTTGTTCAAATTTGGTATCCTTATAAAGTAAACATGTAAAATATTATGTTTTATCTACTAATTGAGCCATGTAATATCATATAGATTAAATACATCCTCGTAAACATTATTATTTATTTGAATTTCTTAGGGTATACTTCAATGCATCTTTCTGAAATGATAAAAACCCAATAATTCTATAGAAGATACTCCAAAAATACAGATTTTTTGGGTTTAAATGTAAATTATATTTCCTCATTCTTTCAAATACTTATCATAAATCGATAGCATGGTCTTATTGATGTTTGGATTTTGATAATAAATCATCCACATGATCTTCAACTATTTTATGTATGTCATCATGAAAAATATGAGACATGGCTCATTGATAAGTTGATCTTCTATTTTTCAATCCAAAGGGCATGACAGTATAGTAAAATATTTCCCAAGGTGTGATAAATGATACCTTTTCTTGATCTATAGGATTGATCTTGATTTGATTATATCCTAAAAATCCATACATAAATGATAATATCTCATATTATAGTATGGAATACACAATCATATATATGTTGGGGAATGGAAAATCATCTTTAGGACAAGCTTTATTTAAATCTCAATAATCTATACAACATTGAATATCTCCATTATTATTCTTTACTGGTACTATATTATAAACCCATTTGGGATAGTCAACAACATGAATTAATCCGACATCCAAAATTCATTCGAATTCACTTTTTACTAGAAAAATAATTTTTGGATGGATTTTCCTTATCTTTTCCTTGACTGGTTTAGCATCGAGATATAAGAAAATGTTGTGCATAGCCACCTTTGGACCAATTCTAATCATATATGTATATGCTTATGCAAATAATTTAGGTTAATTATGTAAAATTTATCAAAGAGATTTACCTTCATCATATTTTAACATGGTGACTAGTAGTACCAACTACATATGGTTTTTAGTGCCAAAATTAAACTTGACTATTTCCCCATTAAGTAGTGTTGATTGATATTGTACATATGGGCATCAAGAATAATACAAGGATAATATAATTGTGTTTATGGTATATAATCATCATTTCCCCAAAATAAGCATGCAAATTTGTTTCATGATGAAATATTTTCTTATGATGGAATGAAGGAAAGTCCTCATATGTACCTAGATATTCCAAAATAGACCCATCATTTGAAAATTCATCTAATGTCAATAGTTTTGGTGAGATTGTGTTATCGATTAGTTTATGATATACTAATGATAACTAATAAATGTAACTAAATTGGTTGGTATGGTCTAAGTGTATATGCATATCATGTATAAACATAAGTGGTTGATTAGCTTAATTGAGGCCATGAGAAACAAAATTATCCATATATCCAAAGCTTGCACATCCTTCATTGATAGGAGTAGCAATGGGATAAGCAATACCTTGGGCATGTTTTACTAACCCTTGTTGAATGGTGTATTGATATTTTTATAAATATTTTAAGTATAAAACCATATTGATTGAAGCTGATTAACAATTCATGTGAGTGTGGTATAGATGAGAGTGCATTAATAAGTGGATAATATCATGAGAATTCAATGGGGGTGGGTTTCATATAAGGAATATAAGTATATGTGGGTTGGACCAATACACATTATTTGAACGGATCTTGGTCTAAATGACACATGTATAAATATCCTTGATAACTAAATTTGAGATACACATGTAATGTAGAAAGGATGGAATTCATGTCATGAATCCATGGTCAACCTAATAAAAGGTTTTAATTAAGATCATTATGCATAACTTGACAAACAATACAAAGAGTACATGGGCCTAAGGTAATATTTAATCTAATTTACCCAAGTACTTAGCATGGAATGTTGTCAAATCCATCAATGCTCATGTTTAAAGGAATTAAATATTTGGTTATTATGCCTAGTAAATTAAGGAAAGAGATATTATAAATATTTAATCGAGACCCATTATTAATAAGTACCCTTTTGAACATCTTATTGTGTACAAATACATGAATATATAAGGGTAATTATTGATCAATAATGTGCTTTTGGGTAAGATCATATATTTTCAAAATAAATACTTTATGATGTCCATTAGATGGTATTAATAATAGAGGTGACATAAGGAGGTTTAACATTATTAGGTATAAATATATTATTTAATGCCTCATATAGTATATCTTTATATATTCACGTTATTTACAAAAGATATAGCAATGTAATTTGGCATTAGTATCCTTTGATTAATCTAAGATGTCAAACTCTTTTTATTGAGGAATTTGCCTCAATAGAGGGGAGGTAACTTGAGGAATGTTACCTCATCAAGTATTAACATCATTAAAATTTTGATTAAAATATTCCCTACATGAATTTTTAATATCATAATAATTTATAGTACAATGAAATGAAGACTGCTCTAAATTAAGCTTCATAACATTATCAAACTTTAAATAGGTAAAAATGAAATAATAACATCTTGAAAGGTAGAAGAAGATTTTAAAATAAAATACATAATCCTATGTAACATTTGACAAAGGCTTTCATTCATTCAACCCATTATATAACTAATGCAATATGAATTAAATAATGTGATAATATAATTTAAGAAATTCTAGTGATTATGAATATAGTGTAATGTAAAGCAAGAAATGATAATGTCTATGAATGCAATACAAGAAAAAATCAAGGTATGAGGATGATCTAGGCAATTTTTTGAATGATTTTTAAGCTCTTATATATTCTTTCTAATTCATTGATTAGTGTTAGAATAATGTTTTAGAGTACTAACTACATAAGTAGAACCATTCCTATAACACACTAACCCATTTTTTAGGGTAATTTGAGAGTAGATTCATTGGGTGATACATTCCTCTCAAGTACACCATAAATTGTATGGATAAAAGAGGCTTCCTACGATATAAACAAGTGACCCTAGGCATTTATTATATACTGTGAGGCACATGGAAACTAAAGTTCATGTTTAGTGTTATACTATGGATATGAGTATTGGGGTAAACCCCTCATGCCACAATGTCTATAAATAGATAACCATGTAGCCCTTCATGGTAGTCACTAATTAGTTTGAAAACTGCTAGAACATAATTTCCAAAACAAGCTAAATAAATGAAAATTAGAGTAACAATTAAGGAAAAATATTTTTATAATAAAAAATCAAGAAAATATCAAATCAAGGTCCAAATAAAGAGCCCTTATGTTGGAGTGATCCAAGGTGTCAAGATAATCACTTCAATGTCAGATATCTAAGGTTGAAGTTATTAAATAATGTCATGTCAGATATTATCCAAGGTCGATGACTATTTTCTTTTAGTTTTATTAATTTCAAAAATTTGAAATAAATTCTATCCCAAAAATCAAGGAAAAATAACAAGCAATGTTATAAAAATAATGGGTTCATCATAATGTTTAATCCTTTCAATTTAAGAATCACTTAAACAAAATGATGTTGAAATATTAAAATAGAAATGCTAATATATACCAATATGATATGAAAACATAATAACATATAGTAAACTATATATTTTATTAAAATTATAAACATGATAAAAATATTAAATTAAGCTAGGGTTATAGTGTGTCCCTCATAAAAATAGTGGTTCCAAACATGTAAAGCTTCTATAAGTGTAAACTATGTTAAATTGGCCTGTAAATATAGTTATATAAAAAATAGTGATTTATAGTTTACTGGGACAAGTTTGAGGGAGGTGAATAGGGACACACTACAACCTTATATGGATATTTTAGTTGTGTCCTAGTTAATTGATTTCTATTTTTTAGACCTGGGCCTATGCAACTACTTTTGAGGGGTGACTATAGATCTATGAGTGTCATTATGCCACATAGAAGACTTGTAAATATTAAACCTTGGTCCTGCACATGTACTACATGGTAATTAGATAATTTTTTTAGGAAAATAGGTTAGGAAGGATAGTCAAGCTTACCTAAAAAAACCCTTATAAATGAGCACTACCTACATAGCCCAAATGAGCCTAAGGCTAGTGTAGTTTTCCCTCATAAAGTGATTGTGTGCTATGTGATAATGTAGTTAGAATAATTTAGTTGGATGATTAATTTAAAAATAAAATTATATTCCTTTGATATGAAATAAAATGCTATTCATACTTGATTATTGTCTATTATAATGATGCAGAGTTGAAATAAGAGTAAATAGTACTCTTTTCCTATGTATAGTGATTTTAATAGAGATATTCAGTGGAGATAGAATGATTAGCCTTGATGTGATTTTATAGGATAATATTTATAATAATTTTGCTAACTGACCTTACCAAACATCTAGGATAGTCATTTTTGAATGTCTTAATTCAAAAAAGTAACCATTGGAGCATATGAGACAATACTGCGCTAGGGGATAGCCATAGTGTGACCCTATTGAACTAGTTCAAACTTATCAAAGAAGACTAGATATTATTAGGATAGGTTTGATAGGACCCTATGGGATGAATAAGGATGAATTAAACTAAAATAGGGATGCTTGTATTATATTTTTAGTGTTTACAAGATAGTGAAGGTTCCCCTATAGATTGTGAGTTAGCAAAATGATGATTAGACTAAGGGTAAGGATGTCAAGAATAAACATGGTCAAGCATTTAATGATTAATTTTATGTGTCCATAGACATGGGCACATTTTTGGTGGGCACTTCTACTTATGGTGATGTTATGAAATTACAAATTAAAGTGGATCATATTATTCACAAAGTTATAGTTGCCTAGTAATTTATCTTGTTTGTCAAGGCATGAAAAATGTTGAAGCCTTGGGATTATTCTCAAAAGTTGTAGCTTTCATTATATTATAAAAATCAAAATTCTAAATTCTCGTAAAGCATCCAAAATCCATGTTTTTCCTATTTTTCATAAATATAAACTTCTAATATCAAAATTGATCATTTATTAAGTTTGGGAGGGCACTTTACAAAAAAAAGATAATTAACATGTTATGGAGGGGGGTTAGTGTTAATAGGGGATTTTATAAAAAATAAAATTGTGCAAGTTATGAAAATAAATAAAAGATGTCTTTTTATATTTTTTTATAGAGAGGGTGTATATTTATAATCCATAAGACCTTTGGATGCATTTTTGGTGATACTCGACATCCAAAAGGCACTATTATAAAATTGTTGATGCATTATCGATGGTACTTGATTTCCATTGAGTTTGATTTTGAAAGTGATTTTTCATTAATACATCCTCCACCATGGACACATAACTATTTGAGAAACTCATGAATTCAAATTAAATAATATATAAATCAAAGATGTAGCAATTCTTATAATCGAATGGTGTTTGCCATGTTCTTTCCACACTATCCCACCTTTCACATTAGAGAAGAAACTAGAAGGATATATGCCTAGAACGATCCTATGACAAGTGTCATAACTAGAACATTCCATATCTAGAACATGCTTGTGATAAAAATTATAACTTGGAACATTCTAATTTTGGAGTGAGACAAGTGTCACATTAATAATAAATACACTTATTTATTTTATGCACACAATATTAATTAGTACTTAATAAATAATTCCTAATTAGAGATTAAATACTAAAGTCTAATACTCTAATACCCTCTTATAAGTGAATAGTTAGGGAGGAATAAAATATGGGTTCCAACTACTAGGTTATGTTAGGTACCCATGTACAATCATAAGAAAGAGAGAAGAAGGAAGGACTACACCCTAACATAAATATACCTGGGTTGTTCATACTAGCATGTATAGAACCTATAATGGACCTTAGCTTCACCAAAGCATCCAAAAAAAACATTTCCTTATGTTTCAAACATTAATATTATTGACCTAGATGCTCACTATAAATGTTATCAACCTGCTCTAGTAACCTTGGGTTCTTTGTAAATTCTTGGACAGTCTCTTCACTCTCTATAGTTTATTTCAACTCCCTTTGAGGTCAAACTTAGTCTCTTATACTAGAGGTCTAGTTACTCCCATTTTATATGTAGTTCCTCTACCATTCCTACTTGCAATTATCTTTGACATTTTCGGTGCTAAAAAGAAATGTTTATTCCATCTATTATATTATTGTAGCTCCCTTTGAAGCCCCAAAATCTTTGTGGATTATTATATTTTTTATTTATCCATTGATTCATATCTATTTTTAGGATTCATTTGGTACAACATTCATGGTTCATCTAAATTTTATTCACCTTCCTCTAGTTCACATCCCCATATCATCCTGTTTTATTACTCCATATCAACTGGAATAAAAAGCATGGCCTTTTCCATAGCTTTTATTTTCAATAATAAATAAAGTCACATAAAAAATTTACCTCTAAATCCTATAAAAATAAAGATCATATATAACTTCAAATACAACATACCATTGCATAGAAAACTCAACAACCCACCCATCAATTATAGTCTTTACCCAATGCTCAATTGCACATGTCCACTCAGTATCTAGGTTGCACAATTGTTTTAACTTTTCTTCGATTCAAACAAAGTGATCCATGTTGTGAGGTCTAAAATAATAATACTATATCCTAGTTATGCATGATGTAAACAAATTAGGTAACTTGTACCAATAAACTTCATAATTGTTTCCATATATGTGAGTAGAAATAATCTCCTAGCCATGCACTCCTATTCTAACAACTTCTTCCTCTATGAACTCACATATCATCATGTAGACACCTAAATTTCATCATTTGGTGTTGAAATTAATTTGACATGCTAACCCTCCTCATTCCATAATCTGAATTCAAATTAACAGTACTTCCCTCCAAAATTTAAATAATTGATTAATTCTTATTTAATTAATTATATTTATGCACACCTATTTTCCACTAAAACTAATTAAAATATGGATTTTCCACCTCACCTAGACATCCTCTACATTTGTCTCAACCATGTGTTGAGTCATCCAAATATTTACTCAACTTATTCAAATACAATGTATGTCATCTTAGAACATTTCAACTTCCAAGCTAATTCAATCAACTAACTTGACCCATTGTTGTTGATTCACTCAACCAAATCCTCTTTCTTCTCAATGTATGGCATTAGTCATCATCCTCATGGATGAGGACTAATTCTTCACCATTGATTATTTAAATAATTTCAATAATTAAAAATAATTCTCAACCATCTGATTAACCTCTTGTAAGCATATAAATTGGCATGTAACCTATCTCTTTCAATCATCCACCTTCAAGATAATGAAGCGATATTGAATTTTAAAATGAATGCAAGTGAATAAAATCCATTGAAATAATACTTTATACCAAAATGCTTTCCAACTATATTTGATTTGGAAAGGATTTGAACAACCACATTAACATCTAAGAGCAAATCCACCATTGATCACACAATGGAGAAGGCAATGAAATTGAATCATATTTTTTAAATTTTATTTATAATTTTTCACTTATTTATTGCTACTCTATCTTTGAGGTTAAGTTAGTATATTTTAGATTAGAATTCATTTGTAGATATTTTCTTAAGCTAACTTGATTCTAGATTTTATACTTATACATTCTGGCATAATTGGTGGGATCTTCCCTCATATTAAAAATCATAGACATAATAAGTGCATTTATGAGAATAAGTTCATTATTTTTTATTATATTTTTGTGCACATTCGTTTAATCTTGGTCTTGGATGTTCATGACTTTTCTGATTTATTGTATGTATACCTACATAACAATAGATTCAAAGACATCATAAGTGAAATCATTGAAGAAAACAATGAAATCATTATTATATTAATTTTTAATGTCTTTTTGTAGTTTTCCTCTTCCTAACAACTTTCTATTCTTGTTTGACTTTGTTTTGTCTTTTTAGTTTTTAGTTTTGATTCTTTTTTGAGTAGTAAAAAAATCATATAATTCATTACTTAAATCATATGAGCTATCAATGATTTTTTAAGAAGATTTTGACTTTGTTTTCATGTTTTTACAACTTTCTATAGATCCATGTGCCTATTTTCCTTTGTTAGCAACTTTGTGTTTTGGTTTGTTTTCCTCATATGTTTGTTTTTCTCTATTTTTATCTTCTATAGCAAACAACAAAAATAGGCATATATTCAACAAAATTATGTCATATATTGATGAAATCATTACCCACAATAGCAAAATTGTGAAAAAAATTAGCAAAATCATCATAGGTAATAGTCAAATCATTCTATTAACTACTATTTTTCATTTTATCTCTATTTTCTGAGTCTTCTAACTTTAACAAATTCATTGTT
Source organism: Torreya grandis (assembly GCA_037957365.1). Taxonomy (NCBI): domain Eukaryota; kingdom Viridiplantae; phylum Streptophyta; class Pinopsida; order Cupressales; family Taxaceae; genus Torreya; species Torreya grandis. The sequence continues at coordinate 1,396,153 of JARHVA010001559.1, read as the reverse complement.
TTATTTGACTATGGAACAATGAAATCATTCCAAAATATTGATTTTTTGTGTTTTTTCCTTTTTGTAGGTTGTCTTGATATTATATCCATACAAAATATTTCTAATAGTTTATTTACATGCTTCTAGTCAAAGACAAACCAATAAAATCTAGCTAGATCAAATTTTAACTTGATTTTAATGTCCACGATTTTTTACTAAGTTTATTTAATAACTTTTATATTTTAGAGTTTTCATTTTTAGTAGTAATTATCTAACATTTTTAACCTTTTGGAGTTAATTAATAATTTATTTTCAAGTAATTTGTGTGTTTTGATCTTGTCACGTATGCTCTATTACGTACCATTACATTGATGATACTAAAAAAAAAATCAAAAATGACATTTACTAATTATGTTACCCATGACCCACTTGCATATATGCTCTTCTCTTAGCATTAAATTGGTTGCAATACCTAAGAATCATAGTAAAGTGTTATTCTTTTTTTTATCATGGACTATATCAACCATGAATTTTACCACCATGTGGTAGGCCAACCGAGTGTCCTAATGGGGCAGATAAATTGAGTTAGAGCTATCATTATTGGCTAAGCAGTGTTGTATTTTAAGCACACTATGAAGTGAGGGGGTTTCATCCTCTAATACTTAGGACTTAGAAAACATCACTCAAAGTTTGGTTTTTCTAACATCAACACTTTGAAATCTTATGGTTGTGTTGGGAACATTGGGACTAGACCCATTTGCGTGCATTTGTTAAATCAACTTCTTCCATGGTTTTAGGCCTCATTGTACTATAAGGTATATATAAGACTCCCAATTAGAAATTAGCAATGAGAAGCTACTTTTCATGTACCTTTTAAATCAAGTTTAGTGGGCCATTGGAATGGTAAGATCCTCCATGTTTATTGCCTAGAAATATTAGGTCACATCTAATGCAATGAATAAGCAAGTGACACATAAATCTTAAAAGTTATTCAAGTTCATTTACCTATATTTTATCCATTATTGTGCAATGCATGTGTGTTTAGATTTGAAATTATTTATTTACTTCCTTGTGATATACCACATGCTAAAATCCTTGACTGAAAGTAAAATTATTTTGAGTATTGAAACAAGTCATAATCTAAAAATATTTAAACATTAGAAGTTTATGCCCATAATAATCAAAACTCAAAATAATCTTGTTGTTAATCAAATTTTAGTCACTTTTATATTTTACTTTATTAGAGTCTAGTGTCAATATTTTTGTCTTTTATTGATTCAAAAAAAAATTCTTTAGCAATGTCGCATATCACAAGGAAAATGGCTATGATGAATAATATTAGATTGAGGGATGAACCTTTTGGCAGTGGCCCCTTCCAATTTGGTAGTCAAGAAAACCAAGGTCACTATGTTGAGATTCATGAAATCCATGACAATGAAGAGGAATGAGGAGCTTATCAATATGAGGGTATCCCTAAGGCCATTTTGCCTCCACCTCCATTTAATAAATACACCATGTCTAATAAGAATAAATTTTTACTTCAAGCCTTGAGCTTGGGAGCCAAAATTCCATCTAATTTTTATTTTTAAAATATATAACATGTAATTGATAGGAAAGAGTCTTTGTCACTCATTCAAGACCAATCCACATTACACGGCTCTTTAGAGGCTAGTAATTCTCTCATGGGTTCCTCCAATTTCAATCCCCAAGTATCTCTAAACAAATGGAAAGATATCCTCAATGAGTAATCATCTCAAGTAAGATGTGGGTTTTTTATGGAATCCCATACTCATCAAATCAACCAAGAGATTTCAAATATCCAAGATAATAAATCAAATAATCCTTTGGTTGACCAAAGTTATAATCCAATTCTAGGTTTGATTGTGAATCCAAATTCACCCTCATTCATCAACCCATCCAATCCAAAATTGAATACTTATTCAAGTTTACCAAACATAAATCAATCCAATCCAAACTTGAATACTTATTCAAATTTACCAAACATAAATCAATCTAATCCAAACTTGAATATTAATTCAAGTTTACCAAACATCAATCAATCCACCTAAACTTGGATACTCATTCAAGTTTATCAAACATCAATCAATCCAATCCAAACTTGAATACTCATTCAATTTTACCAACCAATAATAAAAATTTGAATACTTATTCATGTTTTCGAATTAATCAAAATATAAACTTCCATAGTTCACCAATGAACAACATCAATCCAAATCAAAATCTGAACTTGAATAATTATTCTAGTTTACCCACCAACTAATAAACTTAAAATCCAAACCTAAATGTTTATTCAAGTTTACCCATAAATCAAAATTTTTCTTTAGGAAGTGTACCAAATAAATTTTTAAATCCAAGTTATTTTATAGGGTTAGTTCCATTACACCTAAATAAAACACCCAATAATACAAACTTACTCATCCATACTAATTTAAATTTTAATCAACTTCAACCATTTAACCCCAATACTCGTTCAAATCAAATTTTTGGTTCACATCCTTTCCTAAATGCAAAATTAAATCAAACTAACCTAAATCCATCACATCAAACCAATCTAAATTCATTTACCTTCACAAATCAAACAACTCCTAAATTCACCACAAATCTAATCCAAACAAATCCTAACTTCAACACCAATCTATATTAAATAAATCATAATTTCTCCACACATCAAACCAACCCAAACACCTACACACAATCACAACATATTAATTCCTCTTTTAGCACACTTCCCAACTAATTCATCAATAATCCACCCCGTAATTAATATTCATTTTCACAAGTTGACACTAATTCAAACCCATTTATGGGTCAAACTTCAAACATGTTTACCTCTTCAAGACAAAGCAATCAACTCTCACCACACTTCATTCAAGACTGGAAAAACACGAAGCATAAGGTCTAAGACTTGCAAGACTATACCATTTCTAGGCAAAAATAATATAAGTTTGAGGAAGCTTGTCCCTATCCATATGATGTAAATAATATGATAACAACCTTTCCTAAAAAAATTGAACTCCCTAAATTTGATTAGTACAAAGGTAATGTCCATCCTAGGGAACATATTAAATACGTATATATTTCATGTGTTGATGTTGCTTATAGTAATGAATACATGTTGAGACTCTTTCCATGAATTCTAGGGGTTCAATCCCTAGAATGGTTTGTACATTTACCTAAAGGATCAATCTCCACCTTTGAAGACTTATTTAAAAATTCTATTTTTCATTTATCATACAATGTTGAAAATTAATTGACCACATTCGATCTATATAACACTAAATAATGTAATGGTGAAACCTTTGCCTCTTTATTAAAAAGATGGTGGTCATTGGCAAGCCATTTTCCATGATATTTTCCTAAAAAATAACTCATTGTTGTCTTCGTGAACAACCTTAAATTGGAGTTGGGTCATCACTTACAACTTCTTTGTCCAAATTGTTTTGACGAAATCAAAGTGAGTTAAAATTGAACAAACTTTAATTACCAGGGGTGTTATCAAAATTTTCAAACATGAAAACAATTCATCAAACCAAACTAACAAGTCTAAGTTTTTTACCAAAAATAAAAACATTGTGGGTGATGGTGTGATTGATGTCAAACAAGCTAAAAAATCACCAAAACAACATCAAATTAAATCACAAGCCATAAACAAAATCACACTAATGGGTGGGCAATAAAAATAAGAAAACCACAAGAATAAGTTCACCCAATTAAGAGACTCTTAACTATCAATTTTTTGAAAGTTGGCTCAAGAAAACATGATCATTTAGCCCAACACAAAATCCTTCAAAGACTTTTTGTAACCCATATTGGTATTGTAACAATGAATATTATAAGTACCATCAAATTTAGAGACACTCAACCAATTGTTATATGAGTCTTAAACATTATGTAAAAGATATTATAGATCATGGGGACATGGCTATTGAAATTAAACCATCCACCTCATCCAATAATAAAAATTTGGGCATATATAAACTCCATTTTGAAAATACGAGCAAGGAAATGGTAAGAAAAAAATTGAGCAACCTAAAGAAAGTAATGCCAATCAAACCAATCACCATTTTGACTCTATATTCAATTGTGTTCATTATATAAACCATCATGTTTCTATAATTACCTTAAAATCCTAATATTGCACCATACCACAAGGCACACCAAGCTATCCCAAGTGCTTCCTCATCCAATAGTGAGAGTAAGTATAATATCATAGATCATATTGAGAATATGACCACTCACATATCCATTTTGGAACTTCTCAAAACCTCCCATGTATATAAAGATATCTTTTATAAAGTCCTTTAAGAGTCAAGAGTCCCTCAAGACATCAATCCATCAAATTTTCAAGTGTTATAAATTTATCCAATAATAATCAAGTTACATTCAATCATTATGATGTCTCTCCTATGGGATATGCAAATAATTTACCTTTATATACATAAGTCATAATTTCTAGTCACAAATTAAAAAGTATGTTTATATATAATGACTTGGCTTTGAACTTGTTCATATTAAGATTAATAAAAAAATTAGGGTATCCTAAAAAATCACTAGAGTCAAATATTATTAACATTAAGGCCTATGAAAATAACATACACAAGTCTACATGTACCATATATCTTCCTTTGATGGTGGGGCATGCCATTTAGGAGAGATTAGTTCATGTGCTTGACTTAGATTTACCTTACAATTTAATTCTTGGATGTCAATGGATCCAATTTATGAACGTTATCCCATCCACATTACACCAGTGTTTGAAATTTCATCATGATGGCATGGAAGCAACCATACCTAGTGATCCTCAACCCTTTCAATAATACAAATTATTGTAAGGATGATATTAAAAATCAAATTATATCCCTTTTACCTAGGACATATGTTCCTCTTGAGGAATCACCAAAGCTTGACAACTACATCCATCCTAATATATTATTTCAAACACCTCCTCTTATTGGTTGGTTGAACACACCATCCACATCCACTTCCATAAATATTCCATCTACAAGTCAAGCTTATAATTAGCCTTCAACTTTAAAAACCACACCTTCTCCTCCATCCCAATTCAAAATTGTTGACAAAGGCATGGGCGAGTATAAATTCCAAGATGATAATTAATTTTTAAAAATTCACGTCTTCAAACAATCATATCAAGCCCCATTATTGAAAGGATACTCAAGTGGATCATAACTTTGAAAAAACATCATTTGTACAAGGTGGTGTTATTTTTAATGAGAAAATTAGAGATTCAAATTCCTCCTAGCTTTGTTCCAATGAATAAGCCACTTGCTTCCTTAACAACCAATATCCCATAGATGAATCCATCATGTGTAATATAATAAATTATAAAGGTAAGGGCTTTGGCATCCAAAAACAAGGACTAATAGAAACTATCACACTTAAACCAATGAAGCATTCTATGGTATAGGATTAAACCCACTTAGTGTAAGCATAACACTTTTCCAAAGTGGCTCTTCTAGTGAATTTGAGGCAATCCCTTCAAACAATGAAATAGGTTCCATCTATAGCTGATTTGAAGATATATTTTTGACCAACCTATTCCATGAAATCACTATATTAAAAATTGACCTAACATATCAAACATAATCTAGTGGTACCAAAAATTAACATATATGCTTGATCACTTTAAAAATGATGAAGCAATATATGAATTCTTAAGCACAAGAGACCATATTCTGGTAGGTGATCACAAGAAGGGTTTTTCCATCTAGTTAGATGATTTGACATGTTTTTTGGAAATATTGTCACATCATCAAATCATAACACAACAACATTAAAATAATAAGACCTTAAGGAGTAACTTAACCTTATTCCACCACCCATAAAATATCAAGGAAAATTGACTGTCCTAGTTGAATACACCATTGTAGTTAACATTGGGATAGAGGAAAATACAAAGATAGTCTTCCATGTGATTAAATCAAGAATAATAAGAGACTTTCACCCTTTTTCTTAAATAAATATCCAACATGTTTGTATGGTCTTATGTAGACATGTCGAGGCTTGATCCTTCACTTATTGTGCATAATCTTGTGGTTCATCTGGATGCCAAACGTATAAAGCAAAAACTTAGAAAAATGCATCCCAAAGTAGTGCTCTTAGTGAAGGAGGAACTAAAAAATTAAGTAGAGGTTAGATTCATCTATACCATAAATTACTTAGATTGGATATCAAATGTTATGTTATTATTAAATAAACCATCCATAATTAGGGTATGTATAGACTTTAGGGATATAAATAAGGAATGTACCAAAGATGATTTTCCATTGTCAAACATAGACATGATTGTGTAATCCACCACTGGTCATGAAATGCTATCTTTAATGGATGGTTTCTCAAGTTATAACCAAATTAAAATAGCTCCTGACGAAGAACACAAGACAATATTTACAACACCTTGGGGGACCTTTTACTATCAAGTAATGTCCTTTGGTCTCAATAATGTAGGAACCACATACTAGATAGAAATGAAAATTATATTTCATGATATGTTTCATGATATCATGAAACACTAAGCTGATGACATTCATGCTAAATCCAAATCTAGATTAGAGTATCCTAAAATGATTCACAATTTTTTTGACAGAATGAGAGAGTACAAACTCTATTTATATCTAAAGAAGTGTGTCTTTGGGGGAACATCACAAAATTTATTAGGATTCATAGTCTCACACCATGACATAGAGGTTGATAATTCCAAAGTTTTAGTTATTATGAATATTCCTCCACCTAAAAATTTCAAAAAACTTCATAGTTTGTAAGGTAAAATTTAGGTAATTTTAAGGTTCATATTGTAGCTTATAGATATTTGTCATCCATTCACTTGGAATGAAGACTATAACAAGCTATTTGAAAATTTCAAACAATATCTTTCCAATCCACTAGTCTTAATTCCACGTGTTGTAGGTAATTTTTTCCTTTTTTATATATCTGCTATATAGTATGCATTGGGGGATTATTGCTATAACATAATGATAGTGGATCAGATAGAGATATATATTACCTAAGCATAAATTTTGTGTTATATGAGCTTAATTACTCTCCCATGGAAAAAACATGCCTAATGGTTGATTTTGCTTCTTAAAAACTTTGCCACTACATGCTTAATAATCAAACAAAAATCATTGCCAAAATTGACCCTCTTAAATATCTCTTATATAAAACAAATTTAATAGGCAAAATGGCTAAGTGGTTAATTATTGATAGTGAGTTTGATCTTGAGTATGTAAATAAAAATCAATCAAGGGACAAGTACTAGAAATTGCATTAGTAGAGAATCCTTGAGAATATCATGCTCCTCTTATCACATATTTCTCAGATGAAGTAATTATGTCAATTGGTGAATCCCTAGTCTAAAAATTATATTTTATGGATCTTTAAAAAATCATCGTTTTGGGGAAAGTATATTACTTGTTACTCTTAATGTATAATTAATTCCAAAAGCATTTCAGATTAAATTTCCTTGTATAAACAACATACCAGAGTATGAATCTCTCATAATTAGTCTTAAATTTGCAATACAATGGGGTATCCAACATCTTATTGTCTTTGGTGATTCTAAACTCATCATAAATAAATTAAATGAATAATTTCAAGTTCATGATGAAAAATTAATCCCATACAATAGGATCATGGATAGCCTTAAGTTTTGCTTTACATCTATACAATTTGAACAAGTTTCAGGGCTAATAATAGAGTAGATGACACCATGGAAACTATTGGTTCATTATTTGATCTCAAAACTATGCACAATAAATTCTTTGTAGATTATTTGATGATACTAGATTATGATACACCATACTTTAATATGGTCTATGAGGTGGTTGGTCTTAATTCTCTTTGGTACAATGACATTTATGAATATCTCCATAACAACACCATTCCATACAACTTAACTCATAACCAATGCAAATACTTTATCCAATGAACATCTTGATATACTATCCTTAATCAAATATTATATCAAATAAGTTATGATAGAACTCTATTATGATGTTTAAATTATGAAGATTCCAACTTAGCTATTAAAAAAAATTATGAAGGAATTTATGGTGCTTGTTCTAGTGGCATAGTACTCACTAAAAAACCCTTTCATGTAGGTTACTATTGGCCTAAAATAGAAGCTAATTCTTGTTCTTATGTTAATAAATTTGTGCCTTTCTAAAATCATGGTGATCTTATACATAGTTCTTCACAAGTTTTACAACCCATCACCACACCTTGTCCATTTTACACATAGGGGTTATACCTCATTAGTAAAATCAATCCCAATTCTTCAGATGGCCACAAGCATATTATTACTACCACATAATACTTTACCAAATGGGTTGAAGTAATGACCTTAATGTATGTCATTGAAAAACATATTTACAAGTTTATATTAAACCATATTATCTTATATTTTAGAATCTCATCCACTATCATCTCTAATAATGGAAAATCATTAAAAAACAAATTTTAAATCAATACCCTTTTCAATACTTACCATATCAAACACAGCTGGTCCACTTCTTACTACCCACAAGGTAATGACCAAGTGGAGGTAACAGATAAAAACATCCTCAAAATTCTTAAATGAGTTGTTAACATAGTTGGTCATGATTGGCATACGTAGCTTTATCCTACCTTATGGGCATGTCATAATAGCATCTACAAACCCATGGGAGTAACTCCATACTCCCTTATTTATGGCAAAGAGTCCAGTCCATTTTACCTATTGAAGTCAAAATTCCATCCTTATGAATATCCTTACAAAATATTATTGATGATGAATCTTACTATATTGCATGCCTAAACAATCTCGACCTCCCTGATGAGAAATGCATTAATGCCTTAAATAACTTATAAGTCTACCAAAATTGCCTTTGTTGTGGCTATAATAATAGGATTAAAGCTAGGGAATTTCAAATCAACAATATTATTCTCAAATAAAACCAACATAATACCAATGAAGAATGAGAGAAAGGAAAATTTGAACCAAATTAGTTGGGGCCATACTTAATCATTGCTAAATATGGATCTAGAGCTTACAAATTGGCTATGGAAGCCAAAGAGGAGCTTGATGAGCCCATGAACATCATGAAACTCAAATAATTTTATGCCTAAGACATTTTAGCACTATTTTACATATCCTAAGTGTAAAAAAATCAAGAAAATAAAAACATCAATAAAATCAAGAAAAGAGAAAAAATACATCCAAAAGTGAAAACCAATTTACTGGTGCTTATGAAAACTAGTTTATAGCACCATGTGCAATCCATTGTCTATATACACCATAGTTACTTGGGGGCATCCCATCAAATTTGTCACTTGTATATTTCTATTTAGTCACTTATTCCACCATCCAGTCAAGATATGTTAGCTTAGGGTTTGACCCTTGCACTTATGTAACCATATCCTTTCTCATGCTTAGATTAATATCTTGTATGTGACCATTATTATAACTTTTGTATCCATATGTAAACACACTCTTATCTATACATCCCAACAAGTAACACTTCATATATTCAAATCTATCTTATATCTATCTTTCACACACCATAATCATCCACTAACTCATATTATTGTGATGGAAATCACTCATCTATTCATCTATACTTTACACTACATCATCAATTTTTATCCATTAGCATATTGGGAGAACTACATCTATCCTAATATCCCCACCTAAATTATGTCCATGACAGATTATGTAGTTAGAAATTAGAGACATGGGGTCCCTAGGGTCAGTTCGGCCACCACCACCCTCATCATCTCATCATATCAAACATGGTTTCACTTTTACACATCACCATATAAAATAATAAGGTTTCCTTAGGATTTCCTCATCAAATGTTCAATGTTATCATGGGTATAGATTATGAAAGGTTCAACTCTAACTGTATGTTCATAAAGTCATTTGCTTGAGTTTAAGTGTCGATACTTGCTTCATATAATTTATAACATATTTTATTGTCACTTTTTAAATTTTGTGTGTTTCATCATTCCTTTTATTTTACCTACCTAAACATTTAATTATCTTTTATATGAACATTTATTTTAGGATAATTTTTTTATCATAGTTTATCTTGTTACAAAAAATTTCTTTCTTTGTTGTTTTTTAATCAAGATCATTATGTGTATTGAAAATAGTGTGATTATGATCTTCCATATATTGATGCACTAAGACTTGCACAAATTAATATTTCAAGTCCTTATGTGTACAACACAATAGTCATCAAAGTTATTTCATACCATGGGTGCATATTATTTTATGTTATATTAAACAAAGATTACTCAACTCCTACTCAATTGTTAATGTTGGAATTATTATTGGAAATCCTAAGAAAAATAAAAAAACAAAAGCATGAAGAATAATTTATATACCAAATCAAATATATCTAGTTAGCCATCTACCATACATGTCAAATTTAAAACATCCATAATGTCAAAACATATCCATTCACATATCTATAACAGAAGTCTAAAACCAAAAAATGAATCATGTATATATACATAAGTCTTGAATGTGTCACAATACATAAATACAATGATATATTTCAAAATTATATATAAATTGATACATACTATACATCATCTCATGTATCTCCTTTGACCTCAGATTCGGTATCTATATTTGGACTCAACTCATATGGTTGTAGTGTACTCCTAAGAGGACCCATGACATGCTATGATGCCTGTCCAACCAATCTCTCAGAGTCCACTAGCTACACTGATCTACCTGATGCTGATATCCTCATCAATTACTCTTTGAAAGAAGGTACTTATTGTGCTCTTGGTATTTCCTCATTATACAAACTCTTATAACATGTAGCATGCTCCATACCCCTCATAACATTATCTAAAATTGCCAACTATTCAAGTCTAGTCAATAGCTCTCTAGCCTCTATCGATTCAATCCATGTAGTGTCTCACTCTCTCCTATATCTCCATATTAACCCTATGTCATATAGAGTTTGGGTGAATACATCCTATGTATATACCCATCCCTCTCTACCCTAACCCTTTATATGTGGTATACCAACCTCTACATGTAGTCTATTGACTTTTCCCTATAGTAGTATGATCTCTGCTGATCTCATCCCCGATTGGCTATACCTACCAATGCTATCCCCCTATAATCCTACTATCTCAATGTCATGAACCTTGATATCCTCATATATCATCTCAATAATCATCTGGTATTATAATAACCTCACTAGCCCTAATGGACATCTCTATCCCCTGCTCATACTAGAACCTCTGCTATGGGTCTCATCATTGTGTCCTCTACCTCCTCACCACCAATCTCCTTACATCTAGTCTCTTCTTTTCCAGTATCTACTCCCATCTATACATCCTTTTTTTGTGTCTTAGTTATCCTATATATCCTCTACTTATCATCTTCTTGGATCACAACTCCTCTCTACCTATTTCCCTATGTGTTGTAATAGTTCTCATAATCCTAGCCTCTAATTTCATCCCTCATGGATGCCTTGATCAGCTATCCATTAAGATGTCTCCATGTCCTTAGAGGAGAATATGGATCTATAAATATCATAGGCCACTATTTAGATCACCAATAATCATAATCATATACATGTAGACACCTAAAATTGGCCACCGATAACCTCCAATCAGGGTTTTGGCCAATTTCCACCCAAAATGCAAAATTTGGCCTAAAAACACTAAAACATGCTAAATGATGTGAAAATAGCATATTCAAGTGCTAATTTTGGCCAGGGTATCCCTAAATGGGGCAATGCAATTTATGGACCAGCTAACTATGATCAGATCATTTTGAGTCAAAGTGCCAATTTTGCACCTAAGTGCTCTGGATTGTTCTTTCCTATCAAATATCTTGCACAAGATATATGACTTTGTTATTTGTTGTTAGTAACATCCTAAATAGGAATATGGATCCAACGTATCTGACATTACCTTCTAATTTAAATCCAGTCAATTTTTGGACCAATAACAAGGCATTCTGATCAATTTGAGTAATTTGTGCACAAAGTACTTAAATATGCTTAAGAGATAATTAACCAAAATCAAGGCCTAATCAATAATTCCATAAATACTTGTTTTTAGAAATGAATATTTAATATCTGCATCATCAAGTGACCTCATTTCTTGGGAAGACATCCCTAGGCCATAAATGCCACAAATATTAGGATTCATGCCCTCCATGCCTCTTAATTTCCCCTTCTTCCAATGTCATGATGAGGATAATTACAAACATAATTCCAAAAATTGAATTAATCCTAACCACACATCTCAATCTTGAGATGGATAATTGAGGTTGATTCTGATCAAATCCAAAAATCTATAAATAGAGGGGCCAACAACATCATTTCTAAGCTATTTTGGTGCAAAGTTATAATGTAAAAATATCTTCAAAAATACATTTAAATTAGTATTATCATGCCAAATTGATTCCAAGCCAAGCCAAGCTACAAGCCAAAGGTGCCAAGGAGATATGGAGGTAGCCAAGCTTCCATTGCCAAGGACTTCATGAGCACAAAACTAAGCAAGCCACTACTACAAAGGCATTTGGAGCATTCAAGGAAGGTGAAGGAATTCTTGTGTTTTCATTCCTTAATTTTTTAGTTGTGTTGTCATTTGCTTTTGTTAACTAAGCTCTTCGTAGTGTCTAGGCCTAAAGATGTTATGTTCTTAATGTGTTTCTTTCATTTTGTTTTTATTTTGGAACTAACACCATACTAACCATCCTCTCTTGAGTCAAATTAATAGATCACATAAATTCAATGCTGGGAGATGAAACTCTAGGTCAAAGCTTCCCTAAATAACTTATGGGAGGTGATGAAGCACCCCTCGCAAGACAAGATGCATAAAAGAAAAAAGAAAGCATGAAGTATAAATACTTTAGGGTCATTTTCAAGGTCACCCAAACTTTGATGAGTTTTTGGGGAGTGCTTTATATGACTTTATTTATAATCCTTGGACTTGGCTACTTATAATAGGAATGGCACTTTTGACTCCAAGGGTTCCCTATAGGGGATAAATGGAAGAGCATACATGCAAAATTATTCTTTTTGCCAAACAAAAATTTGATTAAACAACTATTGCAAATAAGAATTGACAAGTGTGTTCAATTTTAAACCCAAAATGAAATAGTTGGTGGTGTTCATTTGACCCCTTGGTCTTAGTTTCAAACTTTGAAAATATTCACCAAAACATCTAAATTCTTTGTTAAACACCAAAACAAGGTTCTTAATTGATTTTTAAGCACGTAAGGGTGATTTTAACATATTTTGAAAAAATATTAAGCTTGGTCCTGCAAAAAAATTGTTAGTATGTCCTTTAGCTTTGAAGCTCCTTTTAGCTTGAAACAATGAAATTTGAAAAAGTAGCTCTCAAGTTTATGTTTTTAGAAAAACACAATGACTGACATCAATTATTACCACTGACATCAATTAATTTGGCTAACTGAGATCTATTCGATGTTGGTTTTGCTAGCCAATGTCAGTTAAGTAGGTAATCGATGTCAGTATTCTTGCCAACGTCGATTACTGTGTAAAACCATGGCAAACAAAAATGGCAAAATAAAATTAAAAAATCAATTTTCAAGAGTTTTAAAGCTCTTGAAAATATTTTAGAGTTGTAAAATGATCTACTTCAGGTGTGATATGCGTCTTGTCCCACTAGGCATGCCATTATGTGATTTAATAATTTGACTCAAGAGAGGATGGTTAGTATGGTGTTAGTTCCAAAATGAAAATGAAATGAAAGAAACACACTAATAACATAACATCTCTAGGCCTAAACACTAGGGAGAGCTTAGTTAACAAAAGAAAATGACAACACAACTAAAAAAGTAAAGAATGAAAACACAAGAAGTCCTTCACCTTCCTTGGATGCTCTAAATGCCTTTGTAGTAGTGGCTTACTTAGTTTTGTGCTCATGAAGTCCTTGGCAATAGAAGCTTGGCTACCTCCATATCTCCTTGTCACCTTTGGCTTATAGCTTGGCTTGGCTTGGAATCAATTTGGCATGATAACACTAATTACAATGGCTTCTTGAAGATATTTGTGCATTATAACTTTACACCAAAATAGATTAGAAATGATGTTCTTGGCCTCTCTATTTATAGATTTTTGGATTTGATCAGAATCAACCTCAACCATCCATCTTAAGATTGAGATGTGTGGTTGAAGATTAATTCAATTTTTAGAATAAAATTTGTAATTATTGTCATTATGACATTGGAAGAAGGGGTAATTAAGAGGCATGAAGGGCATCATGGAAGGCATTGATGAGGCATGGAGGGCATGAATCTTGATATTTGTGCATTTATGGCCTAGGGATGTCTTCCCAAGAAATGAGGTCACCTAATGATACAGATATTCAATATTCATTTCTTAAAATAAGTATTCAACAATTTTCCATGGAATTCTTGATTAGGCCTTGATTTGGGTTAATTAGCTCTTAAGCATGTTTAAACACTTTGTGCACAAATTACTCAAAGTGATTATAATACCTTGTTATTGGTCCAAAATTTGACTGAATTGGAATTAGAAGACAATGTAAGATGTGTTGGATCCATATTCCCATTTAGGATGTTACTAACAACAAACAATAAAGGCATACATCTTGCGCAAGAGATTTGATAGGAAAGAGCAATCCAGAGCACCTAGGTGCAAAATTATCACTTTGACTCAGAATACTCTGATAACAGTTAGCTGGTCCTAAATTATATTTCTCCATTTAGGGATACCCTAGCCAAAATTAGCACTTGAATATGTCAGTTTCACATCATTTAGCGTGTTTTAGTGTTTTAAGGCCAAATTATGCATTTTGGGTGGAAATTGGCCAAAATCTTGATTGGAGGTTATCAGTGGCTAGTTTTAGGTGTCTACAATACCATTCATACATCATCCACATCCTTCATTTGTTTGAATGTCACTTTTTGTAGGTGTGTCCAGATGTGCTTTATTATCCTTGGGTAAATAACTTTACTTCATCAAGATCTTTCTCTCTCTCTCTCATAATCTACCCTATATCAATCAATCACATACTCATGAATACCCATAATATAACACCATGTCATCACATAATCCATATAAATCCCCTCATGTGCCCAGTGAAAATCAATCTCCCTATAAGGTCTCCATGTGGGCTACTCATTCCCAAGCTCATCCATCACTCTCCTATATTAGTTCCACATCTAATCTAAAATTCATGTGACCTATTGGACACTACACCATAATGTGATCCAATGCCCATACCTATAGTAATGTTGAACATAAAATATCTTTCCCATAAGCATATATTGCATGGTGTAAATCTCTATACAAATGAGCTAACACACAAGGACCCCAAATAAATCACTCACCCATATCCATCATGTCACCAATCACATCCAAGATTCCAATAGGGCATAAACTCCTACTCTTATTAGGTATCATTATTCTAATGAAAATAATGATGAGTACCACAATCATAACATCTATCTTTATATCCATATAATAGTCTATATAAACCCTTTCTCTAATAATCAGGATCAACTCCTCTCCGAATATCATGTATAAAATAACTGTATGTGCTCTTTGACCCAAATAAACATGTCTCTTGCATATCAGTATCCTCACGATCCTTCATACATCCTCCAAAGGTGAAATTTATTGGTCTCACTATGCCATCTCTCTACCAAAGCTGTCAATAATGCCCTGTCCACTTGAATCTATGACATATAGGAAATTTATGATAATCATATCACCTCTAGTACCCCAAACTCATACTATGTGAATCTATAAATCCATGTCAATGCTCTTGACCTCTACTCTTATGCGGCCAATATAGGTAATAACTCATGCATATAAGCATATTATCATAATGTTAATCCTAAAATCAGCTACATAAACCATCCTAATCAACTACCTAAACCATCCCAATTATCTACCTTATAAAATCCCTCATAAATCTCTCATCCTAAATCACAAAGCATGTCAATTTATCCTAGCTATTAATAAAATTCATCTAATATTTAATTAACTCTAATCACTATCTCCTACAATGATTTTGCTACCCATCTACATGATTTCATTGTAGCATTCAATGAATTTACTTCTACATGAAATGAATTCACTACTATTCTTTTTAAACTTTAGCCCTAGCAATTTTTCTATGCTCTTAGATGAATTTGCCATTGTTGTGAACAAATTCACTACTGTAATAAGCAAATTCGCTACTCCTATTTTGTAATCTAAGTTTTACAATTCCGCTACTCTATTCAATGATTTCTCTATTCACTTTAATGATTTCACCACTTTTACTGCCAAATTAGAAATAAAAAATCATTTAATTCATCTTACCTAAGCATTAAATACCTCAAAAAAACTAATGAAAACTTTGAAATAATGCTTACTAGGTTCCCACTTCTCCCTAGCCACTAATGTTTTTTCACTCACTCACTGCGATGTTGATGTATGAGGATATGATCCATTTTTCTCTCCAATCCTAGAGCAAAATCACACATTTTCAATCTACAAATCAATCACAAAGAAATAAATTTACAAAAAATATTTTCAAACAACCCCCTTACCCTTATTTATAATTCCCCTCATCCTTCAAATATTTTCCCTTTATAATTCACCTCATCCTTCAAATATTTTCCCTCCAAAATCATTATTCTAACATTTCATAACCAAAATTCTTAGAATTTTACACCAAAAATTAATTGAAGTGATAAATCTTTATCATTACTTGTAACTATCAATCGTATAAAATTTTATTCACCTTGTAAGATCTATATTTTTTGTTTTCCAACCCGTAACTTACCATCATTGGGATATATCATTCCCACATCTATTTATGTGACCTTGCATCCTCAACACCATCCAAGCATGCAGTTATCAAATGGAAAATATTATTTTTTGATCTCTATTATTTAGTTTTTAAATGAATATGGGAAATCATTTTACACATGTTTTTAATCTTGGAAGTGCTTTATTGATTTTAGTAATTTGATTTATTAACCACTTCATCATTTTCCCTTCAAATAATTTTGAGTGTTCATCCACTTTTCCACACAATACTTGAGGGAGCATCATCATGTTCATTTTCATTTATCTGAGAATATATTTTCTCTACAATCATCAACACTCTACTTTGTCTACTATTCTTCAAAATGGGATTAATTCACAACACCATTTCAAAGAGGGGTAAATGTAGACACCTAACTTTCACTATTTAGTGTCAAAATTACCTTTGAGACATGCTAACCCTTCTCATTCCACAATTTAAATTCAAATTAACATTGCTTCCCTCTTAAATTTTAATAATTGATTAATTTTTAATTAATGAATTATATTCATGCACAACTATTTTCCTCTAAAACTAATTAAAATCTATATTTTCTTACTATTTAGACTAAATTACAATAAAATATAGTATGAGAATACTTTAATTCACAAAGAAAACATACTTAAAACAAAATATGGAAATGCATACTCATAAATCAAATAATTATAATTAATTCTAAAATTATTTTTAAGAGCTAATCTATTTCTTTACATACACCAATATATATTGGATTCAAATAGAACATGACTCTTTGCCTTCTTGACCTTTTGTTTCCTCTTCTATTTGGTTTGAGGTAAACAATCAACCTTCCATTATTTTCATTGACTTACATGGCCAATTACGTTATAAAAAATCTAAAAAATTAAACATCTATCACATGTACAAGTATTACAAACATGCATATGAAATATACTCGCACTTTTCTATTAGCAACACCCAAAACTTATCTTGATTTCACACCAAGTGTTTCTCTATGAAAATCTTGTAATTTAAATGCTTTGTGTGATGGCACAAAACAAAACTTAGCTAAAAACCCATTGCAAACCAAAGCTCAATACATCTTCTATTCATTTTGAATTTATCCTTTAGTGGGTGTAGATTCATGTAACCTTTTTATTATACACTCCACCAATGATCCAACAATTACATACCTATGTTATGTGCTCATATTGGAAATTTATTCACAAAACTAGTCTTAATTATTAGGGTGATGCAAGATTGCTCTTTGTAAAGATGCTCCTGCATCATCACCTTATAATTGTATGACATTTTGATTGGGAAACCTTTTATGTGATAAGAATAAAATATCTTTCAATATATATCATGTACTGTCATAATCATAATCACTTTAAATGATTAGACATATAAAAAAATCATAAATAACTCTTTATAATAAAATCAACAACAAAAAAATGAGAATCAATGATTGTTAAAACACCTTAATTTTATCATAAAACACATTATAAAAATTTAGAAGAATATCATCTAGAAGGATCTAACACTATGATATGCTTGTGGTATAATAGTAATATTCTACATCCCATGTTGTCTTCACCACAAGCTCCTAACATTTTCAAGCAGGTATGGTCAAGCCAAAAATTCTCAATTCCTCTATTAGTCCGCGAGAGAGGAACTATTAGCCTCTTTTCTCCTTTAACGTAGGATTAATCTGCTCTTTGCTAGCCAATCAAACAATTTTCATTTACATACCAAAAAAGTATATTAAACTTTGACATAAGTAAATTGCAGGTAGTTTCACAAATGTATAGAATAATATTATTTTGGCTTTTTTTATTAGTTCAATATTTTACATGTTATTTTTGCTTCCTCGCAAACCAAAGCACCAGGCTATTAAAATTGGCGCTGTCATGATGGCTTGTCAGGACATAGTTAATGACACTGATCGTTTAAAGCTCATGGGTGACAATAGCAAACTAGTGCCGCCATGCATGGTAGGCAGTCGGGTAGTTTATTTTGAATACACAATAGGGTGGAGCATGGATACCAAAGTGAAGATTACCTTTTCAAAGTTGTATTGGCAGGGGATTCTGCAGTAGGAAAGTCAAATCAGTTGTTAGAGATACAACAGAAATGAATTCCATCCAAATGCACCATGTCAGCGTACATTGCCATTGGTATCAAGCTTGTCAAGGCCAACCATGTAACCTATGGTTCAATCACAGGTATGCCTTTTTGTTTTCTATTAAATTCATAACATCCTTTTTTCTTAATAAAAAAATTATTACCCAAATCTTTTCTTATACTAATTCTATTTATGGCATCTGATTTGCTGCTGCATTCGGCCTGGTTTTTCATTGCTTTATCTCAAAATTTGACTCTAGTTTCGTGCTCTGTAGATTAGTTGTAGCCAGGTACGTTTTTTAAGTTTTTTTTTCTCTTAGGGAATTTTTTTTTATTATTATTATTTTCATTCAATTATTATGATTTTTAATTAATAAATAAAATTTTGATTTGGATGTGATTGCTTTTCAGATTCAAGCGATGTATTTCGCTATGGATTTGACTGATATCTTCAGTTTTTTACTATAATTTGGAAATTAATGGCATGGAATTGCAGGAGCAAAGTTACGAATGGAAGGCACCATGTGGGACAGGGTGATACCACCTGAGGGAGGAACTCTTTCTCTGCTTTTATTTTTTTTAATTGCATGTAACATATTTTATTTCCTTTTAACATTGTTTTGAAAGGACCCACTTCAATTTTAGTATATTTTAAGTGGCAGTATGTTTCATTACCACCCCTCTTCAAATTTGGTTGATTCAATACCACTTTTTAGTTTTGTTAGATTCTCTCTAGCGTTGGTGGTTTCATTGTCAATACTAACTTGAAATATTCGATATTTCAATATCAATGCCACCACTATGTAGATTCTATTTCAATAGGTATCTTGGATCTCTTTAAATATATCCATAAAATGTATTTTTCTTGGAATCCCACTTCCATTATATGATATTATTTATCTTTTGTTTAAGCATTATGACAAACCTATACAATATATTATATTATATATGACATTTATACATGGCACTTGCTTTTTCTAGTTTTTAATTCATTTTTAGTATGCATAAATAAATTCAAAGAAAAGTAGTGTTAACAGCTTCTAGGTACATAATATAATATTTTATAATAGATTGTCATACTATTTTTTTTTTTTTCGATTTTGTTCTTGATTCAAGAAATATTAAATATTTTAGAATGAATGTGTGTTCTTCGAAAGAATTGTTCAGCAATATCCATTTTTTTATTAGTATTCAGTTTAATGCACAAAATAACATATAAATATTTTTGTGCAGACATTTGCGAATTAATCAGTTATTTTCCCACTATTCATATCATTTGAAAACATGCAATGCTTAGTACTATTCACGTTTTAAAAAAAATTGATTATCATGGATTTAAATTTTTTTAA
The DNA here is from genome assembly GCA_037957365.1 of Torreya grandis. NCBI lineage: Eukaryota > Viridiplantae > Streptophyta > Pinopsida > Cupressales > Taxaceae > Torreya > Torreya grandis. The sequence continues at coordinate 1,375,901 of JARHVA010001559.1, read as the reverse complement.
ATGTGAGAAATAACACAAATTGCAGTTGCATATTTATTGAAGATAAATAATGTGTATGTATTTTATTTCCATAGGAGCAACATTTTTTTCGAAAAGATAGTGTTCCATACTCACGGATATTTAATTTCTAATAGTAGTGTTGGTTGTTTCAAGATACATTAAATCACTTATAAATATTCACTTTGCATTCATGTTTATTGAGAAATGATGTAGGGGCATCTGTTGACCATAATAATCTGCATTTATTTAAGCTTTGATTTTTTCTAGATTTTGGATGATTTCACTGTCTTTTGAAATCCACCCATCTTCATAAATGTTTGATGCACCTGTCTTCCATTTGAATTGAATTTTGTGCGTGTTCGGGGATGTTTGAAATACTTATTCATTGCCTATAGTTAAGCTTAAAAAGTGAGATAAATGTAACACTCCTATTAATAAAGGGAAGAAGGGCCGCTGATACAAATGAGGACAAAGTGGGAACGTTTATGGCCAAACCTTTAACCTAGTAATTTCAGGGGCATTTATTTGGGTGCAATGAAGGCAATGGCATGGCATGCAAATCTGATTTCTCATTAAATGCAATATTTATTCCCGTAGTATGGATTGTTTGCTTTTAGATGGTTTAACAGTGAATGTTGCATTAGTGCATTAAAGAACTGGGGGTGATGGCAACTCAATTTTTTTTGTCCATTTTTTGGTGGGTTGCAGTGATATTCGTAGGAGCCAGAATATCGCCAAGCTTTTGGCCAAGGGAATTCCTTTTTGGGGGCTAGTAAGGTAGGGTGTACAGAGTTTTATGGTGCATGCAATTAGCATGATAATAAAACATCCAAACCCTAGACCACATCGTTTTCATGTCATCTAAGTCAGTTTTGCCTAGCGGTGGTGATTTTTGTAAATATTTTTTTCAAACTTTCTGCTTAGCAGTTCAAGATCTTGTTTTCAAACTTGATTTTTTAAACAAATTTTAGTAATTTCATTTACCTTCTATAAAGAAATTATTTTTCAATTTGAACTTTTAAACTCGGATTATCATAATAGGGCTAGAAACAAAGTGCTTTGTTCCATATTTTTTCTTGTAAGTTTTTACCACAGGGCAATGAACCAAAATGAGTAAGCTTGAAACCCTTTATTCTTTGTAATCGCAAGGAATGTGGACCCTGTACTTTTAGTTTTGAATATGTAAATGTATGCAAAGCGAGTAAGATCCATGTATAGTTGGCTTGAGTAGGGAAGGCTAGAGGGTAGACTGTCAAGGTTGCCAAACAAGACAAGAAGAAAAAGCCTAGAGGCCGTGCCCACAAGGGAATGCAATACAACCCCCGTTTTGTTACTATTGGTTAATTACTTCATTCCAACCCTAAAATTCTTAAATACCCTTTTCATTCCTTTAGAATTGAAATGCAAACACGTTTGCTATAATTGCTTTGAGTGACAGAGAGAGGATACCTTTTAAAGGTTTTATATCAGGGTTTTTAGATTTTGTAGGTTTTCTTTTGGTTTTTAATTGAAGCCAAAACAACACCATCGATTGTTGGAGAGGGGAACAGATGGTCGATATTCGACAGGCATATTTGAGGTTGAATATGGGCAACACAATGGTGTGATGTTGAATCTTAGGGGCTGTGTGATTTGGGCAAAATGAATCCAATTTCTTAATTAATTTTTCAATTGATTTGATTATTAATTAGATATGCATAAGTAGGGGGGATTGACAACTCTCTATAGTCTACTAATATTTAACTCCTGAAGCTCAAGTAATGAAGCTGCTTACATGTCTCTGGATTTAATTTGATATGTGTCCAACTGATTGGTTTGTCCTAGGTTCTTCAGTATCTACTCCTAGCTAAGCAGGACCAGGAATGGTCTGGGTACATTCAGAATCCATGTTCATAGTATTTATTTTATTTTATTTACCAGTTACCATGTTTTTTAGCTTGAGTTTGAGTCCAAATCTAAAGCAAATAATTGTTTTGCAGACTCTGTCAGGAGTCTGAGTTTTTGAACTTAGATGTAATAAAACATATTTTAATCCATATGTTAAAAAAAAGTTGCTATATCATCCATTTTTTTAAAGAATAATTGGATGCTAGGTTAGAGATATGAAATCATTGCAGTTTATATGTTCTTGTAGGCTTTACTTGGTTTTAAAACAATCAATTGCTTCAAGACACGGCAGAATGCTCATGATAATGATGTCAGTTATTTGGTACAGTTTTCAAATTTGCTAAGATTTCCATACTAAGCCACCTGTAACACACCATCCCACATGATAGCTACAAATTTACAGTCAATTTCTCAAATTTCTTCACTTGTATCAATGGTAATAAGCATATATTTTAAATGGTTTATTTATGGCGGTGTGCAAGAGTCGCAGGGGTCCACTATTATAACCCACTCTCGATACAATTCATGTGAAGACACGATTGTCAACTGTTCTACACCTATCATGAAAATTTTCACACGTGTTTTTAACCGCAGACTCCTTGTAAGGACTTGACGCTATGAGCCCTTATTTCAATGATGCTCCACATCTTTGATAATGTCATCCTATTATAATGATTGACTATAGATTTTCCATAAAGTGACCAAAAAAATGATATTAACAAGGCAAAGTGTTTCTTGAAACAACGCAATATGCAAATCAAAACAACTTATTTTGGATGATATATGCCGCCACCCGATTTACATGTTATACGATGATCAAGCAACTAGTTTTTTATAGAAAATAAACATTTGAAATATTCTAATCATATCACTTCTTGTTTGTTTCTCCCTCCATTTCTATGATATTCAATTTTTAGTCTCCTTTTCGCCATTTCTTCTAATGTGTCACTTTCTACTTTAGACATCGCATTTTCCCTTGTAAACTTGCTGGATGTGTTGGGTGAATATTTTGTCACCAACTAACTGACGGCAAAATAGTTATATCAACCTCAACATAAGGAGATTTAATCGGTAAAATGTGTAGGTTTACCACAACATAATGAGATAAATCTCTCCTCTCATCAAGGAGAGGTTCCCTATAAATCAGGGGAGATTCCCTATAAACTACTATATACTAATATGAACTGAAAATATACTCAGGGGTGAAATGATATTATCCATCTCTCTTTTTTCAGAGATGATGTTCACAAAGTAAAGGAAAATTCTTGTGTAACTACCGAAAGCATTTCTCTTCTTTCAAAAATGATTTTCAGCAAACAACAAGAAAACTTTATGAGTAGTAACTATAACCACAAGAAACCCATGAAATCACAAAGTCTTTCGTTGTTTCTCCTACTGATTTAGGACAAAGTAACACAGTAGGATTAAGTGCAGCCCAAAGTCTCCACTTGAAACTACAACAGAGTAAAAGATTACGAAAGATAAGGGGAGCTCAAAGTCTCTCCAATATCTTTTACACTAAAACACAAAACACACAGACTAAAGACAATTATGGCAACACAAAGTCTCCCACAATCAACTTCAAGACATCTTCCAAATTATTTCCATTAGTTCTGCTTATTGATTAAATAAACAAGACTGTATTTAAGAAAAAGACATAAGAACAATTTCCTAAATGACACAAGCTATTTCAACACAAACTCTGAAAGGTCACTTGCTTTCTCATTCATTTAATAAAATATGATTAACAATCTGAGCTCAAAGTCTCAGGAATGCCTTTCAGTTTAGACAGAGTTTTGCTTCTGATAGCAGAGAGATGTCCTTCATACAAACTGAGAGACTACAATATATAGCAACCAAAGAAAGATTTTGGTGCTTGTTTTCACGAAATTACCCATGATGTATTCAATGCATTGAATGCATTGAAAATTTTGTGAAAGAGACATGCTGGAGCAAGTCATTACCCTTATCTTTAACATTTTAAATTATATCAAATATCTCCTCCAAAGTATGGGTTGCTTGGTCTTCTTTAAAATACTTACACGACTGTCCATTCGTCTTTACTCAATGAAGAAAAACAGGCCACACCATTGAATGCTTGCGCTCTCTGATGTCCACATAGTGGACTGTTCCACTTACTAGAATAACTCTCCTACAGATATTTCTATATTCTCTGTAACTTTCTCTCTTTCCTTGCTATATTTTGTCTCTTCTTGGTGATCTGAGCTCTTGGGCTCTCTTCTCGCTTTCTGTTGGCTCCTTCGGTTGGTCGCTAAGTTTGTTCCTAGGTCTGCATCTTTGAAAATCAACGGTTATTTCATTACCCTAATTTTCACGTCTGTGGGGACGTCGCTGGTCGCTTGAACCGCTTTGAATCATGAACCTTTCAGAGTGTAACAGTTCAATGGTTCAAAGTTCATCGGTTCGGTGGTTCGGCAGTTCGATGTTTTATAAAGAGTCGTGTTTGCTTAGTCTTCTTTAGGAGTTCAATGTATCGTTGAACCAATTGTTTGAACCATTTTTCTAGAATCTTCCACTTGAAACATCTTCTGGAATCTTCCACTTGAACTTTGAACTTAGAACTTGTTGAACTTATTGAAGCGTTGAGCTCTTTTGAATCTTTGAACCATTTTGAACCTTTGAAGCAGGGTTCAATGGTTCATCGGTTCAAAGCGGTTCAATGGTTCATCGGTTTGGTGATTCATTCCATATTATTGAACTCTTTTGAACCTTTTAAACTCGTTGAACCCTTTGAACTCTTTGAAGCGGAGTTCAATGATTCATTCCAACTCTTTGAAACATGCTGATGAACCTTTCAGTTGAAATTCAGCGTTGAACCATCCTTGTAATTTTTAGAAAATGCCTTAAGTGTTTTAAATTTTTCCTTGTGAAATCCCCCTATTAAACCTACGATTTTATTAGCTAAAAAAGCTTGATTAACTGAAAAACTTGACTGCTCAAAACATTTTTTGAAAAAGGAAGAGAACATTTTGGCCTGCAGAACCAAAATGGTCGACATGTTGTCCACAAAAAAAAGTGACAAATTTTGGGAACAACAGCTGGCTCCAGTTGGAAAACTTTCATCGATTACAAAAATGATCGAAGGGAGTAGAATCCAGACTCAAGTGCCTTCATCTATGCCATTGGGCTACGGAGTCATGCCACCCAAAAAGGGAAAGATGCCAAAAAATGAAATGAACAACATAAAACAAACAAAGAATATATATATATATATATATAAATATAAATATATATATATATATATATATATATATATATATATATATATATATATATACATATACATATATATACAACTGGACTTATCTGATACTTCAAAAATTGAAGTGCTTTAGATGCTGCCCACTGTGAGGTAGTAAAAATGATGTTTTGTCTTGATATATCAGCAAAAAACTATTTTCTCCTTAGAATTAATGATTGGTGAATGGACTTCTCCACTAGGTATCAAATTTTTTGTGCATTCTTTTTGGTTCTCTCCTCTTGCCCCACAACAAGACTTGATTTCTAATCCGAAAACCATGAATCCTTGCTCTCTTGCTAGAAAGTTTCTTTACCTGACTTTGGTGTGCAATAGTATGGTCCACTACCATAGTTCATTACTCTTCTGGTTCAGTGAAGCACGTGATTTGATTGTCAGCATCAAACACCTACCAATAGTTGGTATTATCAGGTACACTTGATCGAAAGACTAGTTCGATAGTGTAATTGTGCTCTTCAAAGTCTTTATGAGGAACCATGAGGGTTGTAAAGATAGCGAATGAATCTGCACGATTATGAAGCTCTCTAGGCACTGCAGAGATATTGAAAGCATCAAAACTTTCAAAGCAGTCCCATACCTGATTGCGATAATGTCACAATCTTTCATTCTTGGTTTGATACAGGTTCCTCACTTGACAAACCACCAGTTTAGCATCTCCTTGGGCATGAAGAAGCTTAACGCTTTTAGCTTGAGCAGCTTTTAATTTGAGCAACAAAGATTCATACTCGGTGATGTTGTTGGTGTTGTTGAACTGCAACTTGTATGAATAGGAAAAAATATCTCTTTAAAGAGATATCAAAACAATTTCAGCTCCAAAACTAGTAGAAGAATAGCTGCCATCAAACTCTAAGATCTAAACATCATTAGAATATGATCTCTTTTCAGATTTCTCTTCGTTAGGGAGGGATGATTCTTTTGCACCTGCGCTTTGCTCTACCAATTCTTCTGATCTTCTATCTAAACCTTTTAAATTGTCACATACAAAACTTTCATCTAATAAAACAAAAACATCCTCTATAGACATGAAGTAATTACCCATTCTTGAAGACTCAAATAAAATTTGAGCTTTAGGATATGATGTCTGAGTGACAATATATTTTGATTCCTTCTCAGGGAGCATCTTTTGCATGATGCCCTTGATAAGTATCATCACCTCAGATAGGTCTATGCTCAATTCTCCACCAACATCCGTACAAATTTTTTGTTTAAGCAAAATTTTATAAGAAGCTGGAACATTGGCCACCAGGACTGTCATTTTATTTATTTATTTCTGGGAAGGCCACAAATACAAATTGGACATCTTTGATCTGACCCAACAGAGGCACTTATTTTTTTTTCATGGAGAAACATCTCCCAAAAGTTTTAGTCAAGGTAAGGTCGAGAGATTCTGCCACCTTGGCAGGCATGACATTGTTTGAAGCTCTAGAGTCAATTATGCAGTTGCTCAATTTATGTCTATTTATCAACAAGAAAACATAAAAAGATTTTATTTGCTCAGGGCACAGGAGGAGTAATGATAAGGTTATTTGGGTTGGATATGTTCTTTGGGGGATTATGAGTCACCTTTGGAACATCTTGTCTTGTAGGGATAGTTTTGTTCTTTACACACTCGACCAACCTGTCCAACTGCTCAGGCTTGGCTTGTAAATATTTGAACTTAGTCATTTGGATTTTGGTCTTTTTAGTATGGTCAATTATGTCAAATGATTGGAAAGAACTAGGAACAGAGGAAGGAAGTCTATCATTCTAGATTTTTTGAGGTGTGGTACTGGTCTGAGAATTTGAAGCAGAAAGAACAAAAATATTTAAGGTACTTACTTTTTTAGTGATCACCAGGGCTTTTGATTGAAAAGGCAAAGAAGTCTCCCATTTAGCAATTGATATTACTAGTCGAGATTCTTCTTCTATTTTTATTTTATCAACTTGTTGAGTTTACTAGTTCTGGGACCTAGTAAATGCAATGTATGATCCATCAAATATTTCTCCCTTGCTTCGAGCTTCATCCTAGTAATTTAAGAAATTAATATTGGAGTCACCATCTTATTCTTCTTTTCTTTTTGTGAAGATATTAGCGTCATCTTCTTGACCAAACTTAGGTTGGAAAGAAGAATCATGTTTAAATTCATGATAACCAACTACTGAGTTAGCTAGTGTTGCTTCAATGGCAAGCTTCCCCTGTGGGGAAGGAAGACAATTTGGTTGCCTTTGATTCCTTACAGCACTACCTTGATATGACTAGTTGGAAAACGTCCTCCTTGGTATATCCCGATAAGGAGGAGCAGACATCCCTTGTGCCATTTGCTTTTTCAGAGCTAGCAATTCATTTGCTAGCTTTTAGACCATAGGATCAGTGGTGCCTATAGAAAAAAATTTAGAAGATAAAGAAAATGTATTTCTGTTAGGATCTCTTCTTATCTTTCCTGCCAGGATAAGATCATCTTCAACCTCAGTAGCCAAACTTTGAGCTACAGCAAGGTCTATGTGGCTAGCCTGCCTCAACAAGAAACTCACTTCAGGAAGCTAAGAATTTATGAAGAAGCATTTAAGATTTTTAAGTGTTGCTTGAGCAATTGTAGGAATCCTATTCCTTAGCTTGTCAAATTTAGCAATGAAGTCTCGCATAGGTTCATGAGGATCCTTATTCATTTGTGTGAGTTAGGCTAATAGGGCATGTGCATCTTCTACAAGTTTGAATCTAGCTTCAAACTTGGCCTTGAGAGTGTTCCAGTTAGTTATACTCTAAGCTTGTAGATGATAGAACCAGTCTGCAGTAGCACCTTGTAACGTTTCTACAAATAGTCTGACTGCTATGTTTTCATATTCAACACCTATCACACCACAGGCTATGCAAAAAGCAGAAATATGTTCATCAGGATGAACTCTCCCATCACCATAAAATTTGAAAAAAAATTTTTGAACTACGGGGTACTTCATGTAAAGGTGGGGTTAGATTGAGAGGACCAAAGGTGTTACCCCAAGGGCCTTAAGCTGCCATGATATGACAATGGAAAGGAGAGATAAAAAATCTTGGTGGGGTATGTATAGACAAAGCTCTGCTAGCAGAGAAAAGAGAAGCTTTCCCTGGTATTAGAGACCTGACATTGGTAGGAGAAAAAATCTTGGTTCGCTAAAGGTGAGTTTATGGAGGTGAAAGATCAAAATTATTTTCCTCAACAAACTCGAATACAGGGTCAACAATACCTTGAGCTCTCTGGCTTTGTGTATACCATAGATCTGCCAGAGTGTAAAATAGAAATGAAAAAGAACTGGATGATTCAATTTGAAGCTTGAGGCTTCAAACTGTGCATTTTTCCTCAGCGAAGTCACAAAAAACTATTAGGTGAATATTTTGTCACCAACTAACTGACGGCAAAATAGGTATATCAACCTCAACATAAGGAGATTTAATCGGAAAAATGTGTAAGTTTACCACAACATAATGAGATAAATCTCTCCTCTCATCAAGGGGAGGTTCTCTATAAGCTAGGGGGGTTCCCTATAAACTACTATATACTAATATGAACTAAAAATACACTCAGGGTTGAAATCACACCATCTATCTCTCTTTTTTTAGAGATGATATTCACAAAATAAATAAAAAATCTTATGTAACTACTGAAGGCATTTCTCTTCTTTCAAAAATGATGTTTAGTAAATAATAGAAAAACTTCCTGGGTAGTAACTGTAGCCACAAGAAACCCACGAAAGCACAAAGTCTTTCGTTGTTTCCCCTACTGATTCAGGAAAAAGTAACACAGTAGGATTAAGTGCAGCCCAAAGTCTCCACTTAAAACTACAACAAAGTAAAAGATTACAAAGGATAAGGGGAGCTCAAAGTCTCTCTAATATCCTTTATACTAAAACACAAAATACATAGACTAAAGATAATTATGGCAGCACAAAGTCTCTCACAGTCAACTTCAAGACATCTTCTAAATTATTTCCACTAGTTCCACTTATTTGATTAAATGGATAAGACTGTATTTAAGAAAAAGACATAAGAACAATTTCTTAGATAACACAAACTATTTCAATACAAAGTCTGAAAGGTCACTTGCTTTCTCATTCATTTGATAAAATATGATTAACAATCTGAGCTTAAAGTCTCAGGAATGCCTTTCAATTTGGGTAGAGTTTTACTTTTGATAATAGAGATATCTCTTTCATACAAACTGAGAGATTACAATATATAACAACCAAAGAAAGATTTTGGTACTTTTTTTTATGAAATGACCCATGTTGTATTCAATGCATTGAATGCATTGGAAATTCTATGAAGGGGACATGCTGGAGCAGGTCATCAGCCTTATCTTTAGCATTTTAAATTATATCAAATATCTCATCTAAAGTATGGGCCACCTAGTTTTCTTTAAAATACTTACACATTTGTGCATTCGTCTTTACTCAATGAATAAAAATAGGCCGCGCCATTGAATGCTTGCGCTCTCTGATATCCACCTAGTGGACTCTTCCACCTATTGGAATAACTCTCCTACAAATATTTTTAGATTCTCTATAACTTTCCCTCTTTCCTTGCTGCATTTTGTCTCTTCCTAGTGATCTGAGCTCTCAAGTTCTCTTCTCGCTTTTTGTTGGCTCCTTTGGCTCCTTCTTTACTTGGTCATTGAGTTTGTTCCTGGGCCTGCATCTTTAAAAATCAACAATTATTTCATTACCTTGATTTGACATCCACAAGGACGTTGTTGGTCACTTGAACCACTTTGAACCTTAAACCTTTCAGAGTGCAATGGTTCAATGGTTGAAAGTTCATCGGTTCAGTGGTTCGATGGTTTGACAGTTTAATATTTTAAAAAGAGCCACGTTTGCTTAGTCTTCTTTAGGAGTTCAATGTATCATTGAACCAATTGTTTGAACCATTTTTCTAGAATCTTCCACTTGTAAAAACATCTTCTAGAATCTTTCGCTTGAACTTTGAACTTAGAACTCATTGAACTTGTTGAAGCGTTGAACACTTTCAAAACTTTGAACCACTTTAAACCTTTGAAGTGGGGTTCAATGGTTCATCGGTTCAAAGTGGTTTAATGGTTCATCAATTCGGTGATTCATTCCATATTATTGAACTCTTTTTAACCTTTTGAACTCGTTGAACCCTTTGAACTCTTTGAAGCGGAGTTCAATGATTCAACGATTCAATGATTCATTCTAACTCTTTGAAACCCGTCGATGAACCTTTCGGTTGAACCTCGGCATTGAACCATCCTTGTAATTTTTAAGAAATGCCTTAAGTGTTTTGAACTTTTCCTTGTGAAAGCCCACCTGCTGAACCTATGATTTCTTTAGCTAAAAAAGCTTGATTAACTAAAAACATGGCTGCTCAGAACATTTTTTGAGAAAGGAAGAGAACATTTTGGCCTGCAGGACCAAAATGGTCGACATGTTGTCCACAAAAATAAGTGATGGATTTTGGGAACAACAGGATGTTAAAAAAATTGTTTAGGGAGAGAGAGAGAGAGAGAGAGAGAGAGAGAGAGAGAGAGAGAGAGAGAGAGAGAGAGAGAGAGAGAGAGAGAGAGAGAGTATAGCAAGGCATGGAAACTTATCAGAGAGAGAGAGAGAGAGAGAGAGAGAGAGTAGCAAGGCATGGAAACTTATCAGGGTGAGAGAGAGAGATAGAGAGATAGAGAAGAGAGAGAGAGATTATTGTTATTACTACTTGTTTTTAACAATTGTATTTGGATAGTTATAAAACTACTTTGTGACTATTGTTATGAGCTAAGTGGTATCTATTTTATGGACAATGTGGTGTGATGGTTACTACCCCAATACTCAAGTGATTATACATCAATTCACATAGATTTTAGTTTCTTCATACCTCATAGTATATTGGAAAATCTTAGGGTCCTATGCTTATACCATAGGAAGCCTCTTTAGCCATTTGATTTTTGGTGCACATGAGAGAAGTGTATCACCTAGAGAAGTTAATCTCATATTACCCTCAAAGATGTGATAATGGAATGCAATCAAAGTTTATCTTTTATTTTAGTGCTCTGAAATATTGGGTTAACACTAGTCTACTAACGAGCAAGTATATTTGAGAGCCCACACAATCATTCAAACTCTTGTCTAGATCAACCTCTATACCTTTCTTTTTTCTTGTATTATATTTATAAGAGGATCAATGATGAGTGTCTCTTTCATATGTTGTACAGGAATATGAAATTCATTGTTGCATCCTGTATTCCATTTAAACTTGTTATTCATTATTCTAGGGCATGGATTAAATATAAATCAAATAAAGAGGATAAAATCCGTAATATTGATCTTCAAGCACTTTTTAATTTTTATTATTGTAATATTGAATCCTGTAATAATTTTCCCAGAAGAATACCATCATTTCGATATAGTTTTATCACCATTTAGGGGAAAGAGTGTATGAAAATGTCATACGATATTGAAATAAGTGGTCTTGGGTATAAAGAAGAGTCTACTTGTGGACAAAGTCAAGTTAGGACATCTCCTAAGATCATACCTACTCTTAATATCTATGATAATAAATACAATCTAATTTACTTCCTAAATTAACTAGATTCCAAAGATAATGTGCACAATCTTTTATTCTTCCTCTTCCTTGATCTCAACCTACTTATATTCATCAATATATTCCAATTATTCAACAATACTCATATTATATTTCAATGTCCATGTTGTTAAAATTAGAAAGGAGAAGCAACCCTTACCTACCCAACCCACCACTATTAATCATAATTTTCCTCATCTACCTCCTCCACCTTCTTCAAGGCAATTTTATCAACCCAAGGGGTATGATTTCATTGATCAGTTGTGTAATACTCTGACCAATATCTCTATTCTATAACTATTAAGGAAAGCACCAACTTACAATGATATTGTATATGCCATGTTGTGAGTTACCACACTTCCCAAGGATACAAAACCAACTTAGTTTTCTTCTATCATGAATACCTTCAATGATATTGGCAGTATTGTTACTTTTGATAAGGAAGATAAACCTCCCAAGCATATTATAGATAAAGTTCTTCCATTATTTTTTCAAATTCAAATACATAGGAAACTAGTCAAACATCAATGATTAAACAATGGTTTTGGGATAAATATTTGCATATTTGATTTCATACATAAAATAGGATTAAATAAGGATAATATTCAAAACTTTGAGAACACTATACAAGGCTTTGAAAACACTCCAAAACAAATATTGGGAACTATCACATTAGATTTATAACGAGGACCTAAAATGATATCTACTATTTTTCAAGTCATACCCAATCAATTAAAATATAATTTAATCTTAGGATAGCCTTGAATTCATGCAATGGAATCTATACCTTTTACATTTGATTGATGCATCAAATTTTTACATGATACACATGAGTAAACAACCCTAGTCAATGATGCACCTTTTTGATATTTTAAAATGACACAATCACAATTTGATAAGGTATCTATCATACCACCTAAAAAATCAATTCCAATGGATCAAATGCATACTTATTGAGTGGTTGAATCAAGTAACGTAATTGATATTCAATAGGTTACTCAAATTCCTAAGAAAATAGAAGAGCTTCTCACAGAAGTGTACAAAAAGTGAAAATTTATACACAAATAGAAGAGCCTATCAAGGAAAATAAACAAAAAGTAGTAATACCCATAAAATTAGTAGATCTTATTCATGAACTACCATTATTGTTCAATTCATTAAATTATTGTATAATTAAGGATTAATTTAACAATGATGATGAGGATAAAAAATATCTCACATATGATCAATTGTGAAGTTAAATTTCAATCTCATTGATGAATATTACTACTTCTCTCATTATTTATTTACATCAGTTGGAGTGGTTGAATATAGAGATATTTATATGTTACAAAATAAAGGTAAAACACCCATTTTTAATCAACACGATTGACAAAATACTTCAGAAAGTTGTAATTCTATATCATATGTTATATCACAATCTCATTTGACTCAAATACGTCCCCTAATACAATGACCACATATCCCAAGGAAAATGTACAAAGGTAACAATTAAAGACTCAAATAAATTAACATTTAGAGGTATATTTACCAAAGCAAGATCAAAGTATTTTAAAAAATACGTTTATTAATAAATGCATTTCAAAGAAAGATTCAATATCTAAGGTTACTACTACAAACATGGTTATTAAATAAGAAACAAACCAAAAATATTCCTATCTCGGACCTCTCATTAAGCCACTTATGGATAGTAGGCAATGTAATAATGTTGTGGTTAGTCATTTGCACAAAGAAAATATATGCATCCTATCTCTCCTAAGATATCTTGGATATGATACACAACATCTCAATAAAGCTACATAACCAAATCTTTGTAAAGGCTCTATCACATTACCAAAATCTCTTGGTCCTAAATCATGTTAAACACTATTTAAAATTGATCCTACTTTATAGCAAGACAGTGCCATCCTTGGAGGAACATGGAAAATATTAATGGGATCTATACTTAGTAATAGTTATGATTTTTTCACATTTAGATAGTACAATGATCACCATTTCTAAGGAGGACATAATTACCACACAATAACACAGAACATGGCATATTCCAAAAAGTACATATGATGGAGTTATGACTTATATGCATCATACAACACATACAATTCAATATAAAGGATCAAATAGTGCTACACCCTTACAACCTATTCCAATTGGTGACTTATCACAGAATAAAGTAGGTAGATATAATTTATGCTAGAACTCCATGAGAATGTTCCTATAATAAATTTATTTGTTAAAACTACACATATATTTGACTTTGTAAATAGTTTTTTTAATTTTATTTCGTTGTTACTTATTCTATCCCTTATCAAAGCATTCTTCAAATATCTTGGCTTTGTTTTCATTTTGAGCACTTGCCTTATTAATTTTTTAAATGGATTAGAACGATCCAAAACAAAAATATTAAAATGTTTTGAATGCACACTTTTTTATGACAACGGACTTACTTATTATGGAATATATATCATGATATAGCTTCCTTTGAGGTTACATGAGCACATTTATCTACTCCTAAATTACACATGAGCACACATATGCTCTCTCCCATTGGGGACATGTACATTCTTATCTATACCAATCATTTGTACTCCATTTACATGACTCTTTTATGCATACATTATGGGAATATTGCTTACCTTCCTTTTTGTCATACTATACTTTAACACTTTATTGTGGATTGTTTGAATCCCTCCCTTTTATTTTATTTTCAAAGCCTTGCTTCTTGGCACTTTTGAAATCTTTTAAGATCAAATATTTCAAAAAATTAGAAAAATTTAAAATATGGAAAAAATTAAAAAAATTATATTTTAAAAATTCCAAAAAAAACATATATTTCAAAAATCCAAAAAAATCAAAATGTTTTCGAAAATTCAAAAATTAGTATCTTAAAGGCATTTTCCAAAGTTACTAGTTCACTTTTTTACATATGTTATCTATCTCATGTTAAGTAGATCACATATTTATTTTATCTTTTAATACACATTTTTTTTAATGAGGAATGTGATTGTGGTATAAGACATACTATTACATGGTCTTTTGATGTCTGGCTTCCATTTTTACTCTTTACCCTTGCTCAGCCAGGGGTATCTCTTCATTCTCCATGAACAATTCAACGTGTTGTATCTATCCACAATTTTTCTACCATGTTGAGATATATATCATGCAAAATGTTTTGCTAATCACTCACACTTTACATTATGTCAAATGGATATGTTGTATACTAATAATGACATTGATACATGTGGTTGATATAGACTACTTTCATTTTCTCTATGCTTATTTTCAAATTATATCTTTATTACATGATAAGTTAGGATGTGCCTAATTATTATGTATGGAACTTAGCCTTGTGTGTGTAATATATACATTTTCATACTTGTATGGCATCATCATGCCATTGGAATATGGACTTTAGCCTTTTTTTAATCTTTTTGACATTTGCATCTCCCTTGTATGTGGCATTTGGGCCTTATGTTGACATACTATGCAAATTGTGTGACATTACTTGTGTGTTTATTAATTGTTAATATGGTTCCATGATTCATATAATGCATTAATTCTATTTCCTAATTTTACTATTGTTCCATGATATATATCATACACATGATGCTTATGTTCCTCAATGTTATATCTATCTAACACATGTTTCATATAAAATTCAATACTATGATACAATACAATTCAAATGTTTAAAATTATATTACAGAATTATATCTTTCACATATGATTTAATTTGAGATTAGTGACTTGCAGGCCACATTCCTCATCTCAAAAGGAGGGCATCACAAAGGGATTGCCTTGAAATTCAAGCCTCTCAAGCAAAAAATTTCAGATTTATGACATAAAAAAAATCAGATTTTAATATGGTTCAACATTTTCAGATTATGGGGGCATATGCGAAGTATGTGGACCCATCCTTATAATTATAAATGATAGGTTTCAAGTAGTTAATAAAATTATTTGGCATTCAATATCAATATAATACATTACAGGGGGTATGATATTCATTCATGTTCAGGTTACTACATTACCAATTTCAAATTTTAAAAGTTTCAAAGTTCAAAAGTTTCAAAAGTGCAAAGCTTCAATTAGAATCTAGATCCATTTGTAACAGTGTGATTTTCCTTAATTTTTCAAGTGGGCCACATTACAGTTTAGTGAAACTCAATGAATATAGTTTCTCTTTAGAAAGCCACATTTTGTGATTCCACCCCTTCTACATTTAACATGAAGCTTTGGCTTCTCATCTCTTCATTTCTCTTCCTAATTCATCATAAGAATTTGTTCAATCTTATATTTTTATTTTATACTTATATGAATGTTTAAAAAACACAAAATATATATGTCTCACATATATAACATCTAAAAAGACCTTGTGAAATAGAATTTGTAATCCCTTACTAACATTAAGTCTTTCTATTAGGAAGAGTGATACCTTTAATAACACCTTTCTCAATTTTATCGACTAATAAATACCCAAAGGCCTCAATAGAAAGAACATATCGATAAGAAGTAATTAAGAAATTAATTTATTGTCACCACCATCAAGGTATTAGATGGAGTGATTAAGGATGAAGAAGGACAGTGAGTGATTGAGTAGATATGATGAAGGAATCATTAGAGATGATGAAGGATGGTGAGGGTCCATAGGGGAGTGATTAGGGATGATGAGGGTTAATGAGGGAGTGATTAGGGGCGATAAGGGATGAGAAAAAAGTGATTATGAATGATGAAAAATAGTGAGGGTCAATGAGGGAGTGATTAGGGATTATGAGGGAATGATTATAAATGATGAAGAATGGTGGGGGTCAATAAGGGAGTGATTAGGGAGGATGAAGGAGAGATTAAGGATGATGAGGGATCATGAGAGCCAATGTGGGAGTGATTAGGGATGATGAGGTATGGTGAGAGCCAATTAGGGAGTGATTAGGGATGATGAGGGTCATTAAGGTAGTGATGAGGGATGGTGAGGTTCAATGAAGGAGTGATTAGGACTGATGAGGAGTGAGTAAAGAATGATTAAGGATTATGAAGGATGAGGAGGGAGTGAATAAGGATGATGAGGGATGGTGATAGTCAATGAAAGAGTGATTAATGATGATGAGGGAGTGATTAGAGATGATGAAGGATAATGAAGGTCAATGAGGGAGTGATTAAGGAAGAGGAGGGATGAGGAGGGAGTGATTAGGGATGATGACAGATGAGGAAGAATAAATAAAAGATAATGGGGGATGAGAAAAGAGTGATTAGGGATGATGAGGGATAGTAAGGGTCAACGAGGGAGTGATTAGGGATGATGAAGGATTTATTAAAGATAATGAGGGATAGTGAGGGTCAATAAGGGAGTGATTATGGATAATTATGAATGATAAGAGAGTAATTAGGGGTGATGAGGAATGAGTAGGAAGTGATTAGGGATGAGGGAAGGAAGATGAGCAAGTGAAATTAACACAAAGTGGTTGTTTGATGTGTGCAGGTTATCAATGTGACATATACTACCCCAATTGCACCACTTTCGATCAAGTTCAAAGTGAGTGGTTTGTAAACTTCAATTTTGACAAACCTGGGACTCTTAGAAATGCTAGGAAGCAATCTAGAAGCCACAAAAATCTAAAAAATGACTATATGTTTACCAAAAATGGACATCAATTGTAAAAGTTATACCCTGAAATCCCTAGGTTCAATATTGAGACCCTGAAAATGCCTAAGTACTAACTAGATTGGATTTTGAAAAACTATTTTCCACATTGTAAGGCTTACAATCATGAGACGAACTATATCAGATGCAAAGTGATACTAATTTCTTATATTTACTAATATAAATTTAAAGTATAAGGAATATAAATATAACAATATAAAATGAAAAATGATATTATGATTTTCATACCATTAGAAAATGGAATATACAACATCTAATTTTAATATTACATCTACAAATTGAGACAGACTTCAAGATCATTACCTTATCGTAGACTTTCAAAACAACTTTTTTATGTTCATTTTGGTTCCATGCTTCTAAGTTTTTTCACCTTTTCCTTTTGTTATAATTTGTAAAGTGACTCATAATCTTACTAATATACTTGTTCTTCAAATTATAAATTTGAAAAAGTTTTGTTTTGTTATTTTCTTTGTAGATTACCCTTTCTATATAACTCCTTTATAACAACATTTTTTTTTGAAAGAATTAATAAATGATTAAAACAATAAACTGATTTAAAAACCTCAATCTATAACTCCAAACACAAAATACAACTCAAATATTTATCTTTATCAAAACCAAATTTTTATCTTTATCAAAACCATAATTTTTTGTTAAAACTTTAACTTTAAGAAAACTAATAAAATTATAATATTTTACTTTATTTATATTTAAGTATAATTTTAAATTTTAAAAGAAAATTCATTTGGATTTCAAATAAGTATTTATACTATCCAGCATTCCATGAAGGTATATTGTGAGTTCTTTTAAAATTCCATGTGTTATCCTATTTTAGAATATACATGTCTATCATATGTGAATTATTTATATATATATATATAAACCCATTTTTTTACATCCATTGTATGTTAAATGTTTTAGTAACGTCGTCATTAGTAATCATCTGAAATTTTTAGTGGATGGTTTTTGTTTTATTAACATCGTCATTAGTAATCATCTGAAATGGGAAGTTTCTCAAACCCTCGAGATATATAATAACATGTCAATAGATTTATGATTTCTTGGTGGAGAAAAACAAAAACTGAGATTAATTTGAAGCATTTTGTTTGAAAACTAAAAATTAAAATGATTCTACGGATTAGGATTTAAAAGCCATCAAAACGTTATATATGAATTGAACTATACCATGTAAACTTAAAATATTTAAGTTTTATAATGATAATTTGAAACTTTGTTGTAAAGTTTTGTTAGGGTGAATAAACATAAATATTATATCACCAATATTTTTTAACTGAATATATATTATATTTTTTTGAAAAATGTATAATATATTTTTAATAAAAAATAAAAAATATTTAAATGATTATTTAAAATTTTATATATACCCACATTTAAACATAGATATTAAAATATTGAACTTTTAAATGGACTGATATGTTTATTAAGTTTTCACTATTAAGAGAACAAGACTTTAATAGATGGATACGTCTTTTCTTTTCTTTCCTTTTTTAAATTACAAAGGACAAGACTTTAACCATTGCATTCCAATCCAATAAGAATATAGTGTAGTAGGGGCGCCTTTTTTTTAGTTTTGACTGCAAAAGGAGGGACTAAATGTTATCTCCAATTTAGTGTAGCACTTAGTTAAAGGAATGCCAAGAATCTGTTATGAAACAGAATTTCTCATACAATTTTTTTTAGTTTAGTTGTACATTTTTACGTATATCTTTCCTCTTGAAAATATATTCTTCTTTCCTTCCTTTCTTTTTAGTCCTGTGTCTATTCATGGTAGAAAAATATTTTGTAAAAGCATTGTGGTTGTGTTGCAAAATAAGGGAAACCCTATAGACAACCTAATATTAAAATTATGTAACTAAATAGTCGAAGCTCGAACAAAGTTTTCTAATTATTTTGTATTTTATAGCATAGTTGTCCATGACTAGGAAAATTAATAATGAATTAAAGCCAAGTTTTTATAAATATTCAACGCAGTAATTGGGCTTTTAGCTGCTACATACAATTGGGAGGATTGAATAACAGTTTACTACATCTAATGTAAAAGATGTACAATATGCCAATCTTGATACAATTAAAGCCATTCAAATGGCTCAATCCCGACTGTCCTCTCAATCAGACATCTCTTTGACTTTCCTTGAACACTATAGGATGGTTTTTTAAGCTCAACTTTTCATGGGTGAGCAAACTCAAGCACTTCAAAAATGTCTTAATATGGTGCCTCACAAACTCACTCTTGTTGATCAACGAATTTGTGATGCCCCGATTACCTTGCAGGAGCTCACAGAGGCTTTGCATCGCTTGAGAAATGATAAATCCCTTGGCCTAGATGGCTTCCCCTATGAATTTTACAAAGCCTCTTGGGGGTTTATCAACCTTGATTTGTTGCAAGTCTACAAGAAAGCCTTACACAATCAATCTCTTGGAACCATGATCAACCAAGGTAATATCAAATTCATTCCTAAAGTTGGCAATCCTGAATTGCTTACCATTTGGAGGCTGATAATCTTGTTCAATGTTTCTTACAAGATTTTTTCCAAAGCCCTCGGTGACCTCATCTAGCTCATTCTTCCCGCCATTGTTGGACTAGAGCAAACAAGTTTTATTAGAGGGCATTATATTTTGGACAATCTTATTGTGGTTTGAGAAGGCATGGCTTAAGCCCATTCCTCTCTCCAAAGAACTATCTTTTTCAAATTAGACTTTGAAAAGGCTTATTATAGAATTGAATGGTAATTTGTTTTGACCATGCTCAAAGTTCTTGGATTTGACCCCTACTTCACTTATGTTGTTCAAACTTTGCTTCATGATGTTTCGGCCTACCTCACTATTAATAGACATAAAACTGAGGGGATTGAGCTTTAGTGCTCTATTCATCAAGGATGTTTCCTTGTGCTAATGCTTTATGTGTTATCAATTGAGGCCCTAGGGTATCCCTTGGCTTTTAGAGATTATCAAGGACTTGTTCGGGGCATTGTCTTGCCTGACCGCACCTCCCAACTCATCAATGGTCACTTTGTAGATGACACTTTCCTCACGTTCAAAGAACAACAGGCCACATTTAATGAAGTTATTCAATGCCTTGACACTTTCGATCTAGCTTATGGTTCCAGCCTCTGATGGAGGAAAACCCAATGTTTTCAAAAAATCATGATGCTTATGTCAGAGTGGTTTTGAAAGTATAATTGGTAATGGATTTCTCAGGGGGAACAATTCAAGTTCCTAGGCATTCCCTTTGATTTTGATAGTTCTTCAGCTGAGCTTTAGAAATATGTTTTTAACAGGATTGAAAAAAGGTTTGAATATTGGATTACTAAGCACTTATCTCTAGCAAGCAAGTTTTAGATTTACACCATATTCTTGGTCGCCACTCACATCTAATACTCTTCCTATTAGGCTCCCTCCAAGGTCTCTTATGATGCTCTGGCCAAAATTCTTAGAGACTTCCTATGGGCCAATTCTGATCGGGCTCAGGGTTTTCATTGGGTGGCCTAGGAGATTTGTTGCCTCCCTCATGATAAAGGTGGCATGGGCATCATTTACACTTATCGACAAAGTATGGCCTTGTGTGCAAAGTGGGTTATTCAAGTTGTTAAGGGCAATGATTCTTGAAAAAATCTATTAAGGCATTGTATCTCCATGGGTTCCCCCTATGATAAAACTAGTTGGCAGAATATTGTCTTTCAATCCTTTTATCAGGTGATGATTCCCTTTTCTTTAGCTTTGGGCAAACTCAATAGGCGTTGGGGTCTCGAGACCTCTCCCAAGACTTGGCTCGCCCATCTAGATTGTGTGTGATAATGTGACCTGGAGCTCAAGATGGCTTACTTTTTATGATGCTTAATTTATCAAGGACTTCCCCTCGGTGAGAGACTACACTTATAATACATTCCCTAACCCTTCTTCTCAGCTTGCAAGTGTCCATAATCCTTTAAATATTTGTCTTGGTTCTATCTGAAAGCCTAGTCTACTTGGCATTAGATTCATTCTTTATTCTAGCATTATCACCTTGAGCCTTTTTTTTGCATTAGGCACTCTTTGGGGATTACTGTAATTTGTCGACTTCTATTACCTTTCTCTAGCAGTTCTTTCATGTTATTATTCTCTTTTAGTTATAGAAAGGCAAGAACAATGCACTATTTAATCATGAGACCTGTGAGATTTCATTTTCTGTTAATGAAAAGGTTTTTGTCATTTCCTTGGTTTATCTGTAGATTCAAGATCAAGTGGAGAAGATGGCTCTAGACCTTCGGCACCTGTAGGAACTCATCCACCACTAGGGGAGTACCCCTTGACACATGAGCAAGGTTCCACCTAATGGTCTACCACCTCCTCCTCCCAGAAGGCATCAAAGTAGAACCCTGTCTAGAAGCAAGGACCACTATTCACCTCGCCCTCCCCTGGGGGTCACTGGAGTTACCATGGCAAATTTGAGGTTGGTCATTCACAACAATCTTCGACTAGCACTGTTTCCCCTATGCAGTCAACTGTTAGGCTATCACTATTCATGGTGACCTCCTTGATGGTTGGATTGCTCCGGAGATTCTTGACATGGAGCTATCCACTTGGACAGTGCCTCCAAAGGATGATCCTATCTCCACCGCCTGGAGCGGTTACTTGTGTTTAAATACTTTTTAGTTATATGTAATATTTTTGTGTCTTGACTTGACTAGTTAACTTTTAGTTTGGATTCAAATTTATTCCTCTGACAAGAAGTTTGAACCGTGATGTATCAGACTACTTTACTTTACAACCTTCTACTTGTATTAATCAGAGTTTTTATATTAATATAAGATGAAATATTCTAATAATAAAAAAAATTATGATATACTTTTAATATAAAATAAAATATATTTAAATTATTAATTAGAAAAAAATATATTTACACACACGCCAAATGTACATATTAAAATATTGAATCCCCAAATGGATCGACATGTCGTATTAAGTTTTCACAATAATGAGAACGAAACTTATCCTTTGACCATTGCATTCATATCCAATAAAAATAATAGTGTAGCAGGGATGCCTTTTTATTACTTTTGACTACAAAAGCAAGGACTGCGACTTTAAAGTTATCTCAAATTTAGTATAGCACTTAGTTAAAAGAAGGCCAAGGATTCGTTACAAATAGAATTTCTCATACAAAGTTTGTAATTAGGTTCTAAGTTAGTTGTTGTAATTACTCTGAGATTAATTTGAGTTGCAAAACTATGATAATATATAATATATACCATTATATAATTTTAAACACAAAGTATTAACTATCATATTTATATCTTATTCTCATGTTTGTAGTTAGGATGTGAATTTGGATTAGTTGTTATAATTTCACTAAAATTGATAAAATTACAAGCTATAATAATATATATGATCACATAACTATGAAATGTTGATGTTTGTAGTTAGCCTATTAATTTTTTATCATTTAGTTGAGATTGACAAACACGTTTGTTAGAAGTAATTTATATGCCAAACCACATAGAGCACCCTTAACAACACCATGTATGACTTGTGGGAGGTCCTAAGCTAGAGTCCTAGCTAATCCATGAAAATTTAATATTGTATCAAAGCCAGGCTAGGATCTCCATCCTAACCACCACTGAGAAGTAGACTAGGAGCTCCATTCCAAAAAGGAACCACACCTGATCACAATACAATCAGTTCAACTATTATTGTATGTATCCATCTTTGTTCACAGTTAATTTTTGCTTCTGTTATGCAGACAAAGTATCATTATGGCACCAACAGTTCTATCAGGATTCTACTCCACCAATAAGAGTATATATGATTACCTCTTGTATTAGCAACTAAACACAGAATTTAACCAGAATGATAAGTAACTAGAAATATGAAACAACACAGGATATGAGAGACAATACACAATTGTATTAATAATCACTCAGAAGAAAATACAATAAAGAAGTCGCCACACTTCTTCTTCCCACACCTCTAGAGCTCCCACACTTCTAGGGTTCTCTTGTAATTCTCTTCCAACACTTTCCTCTCTTAATAAAGGTCACAACAAACAACTCACACACAGAGTTGTTCACCTCCACCAGTCAGTAACAACGCTGCCAGTACACCAAGCACACAACTGTACTCCAAGTAGATCTCCCTTTCCTTACTACCACCTACAAATCAACAGACCTTACTTACCATGTAGATATCTCTACACCTTGAAGAACCCTTGTCCTTGCCTCACCAAGTCCTTATGATTCTTCAACCAGTACCTCAGTGGATCTTCTACCAGAACTTGCACACCTGCAACTCTCCAAGATCATACACACTTAACACCCCTTTGGAACTAGGAGGAACACACCATGCTCTCTTCTCTCTGAAGGAGTTAATTTCTGCTCTCTTACTCTCTAGCACACTTTTACAATACAGCCCATGAGTTTATTATATAGATCTCATGCATACAATAATTAGACATTCTTAATTACAATACTTAGACACGCAACTCCAAGACTATAATTAGCCTTTAACATGCAAACTGACAGTCCAAAAATAAACATGTCTGAAACCCGCATGCAAACTGCATGCACACACAGGTTGCCGACGTCAGCTCCTTCCTGACCGATGTCAGCCAACTCATAACGAACATTGGTTGCTTCTGCACTATTATATGACCAATGTCAGTTGATCAGACCAACGTCGGTTGCCCTGCAATTGGTTCTGCAACTCTATAACCTCCACAACCTCCTCCTGTTTGCATCCTGGTGAAGCTTTTAGCTCCACAACCTAATAATCTCCCACTTAGAGATAAACAGTTGCACCTGTACATGTACCTGTACATCATCTAATTCATTTCCTGGCTTGTATCCCTCTTCAAGCTCAATCTTAAAGACCAACCACCACACATCTTGTGATGCTCTACCTGTCATCCAAGTAACCTGCCACATCTAAACCTACATATCCATGTAGTGAAGTTCTTGACCCTGCATAACATGTTAACCTGCTGCTAGTCCCTCTCAAATACCTGAGAATCCACCTTCCCTGAATTGGGTCCAAACTCTCTGACAACTCCCACTGCTTGGAAAAACTCAGGTCTACACTAGACCTCATGTGATTTTGAACACTGTTCTAAGCTCTGCTTGAACTGTCTAGCCCTTGGTGTGCTTATCGATTCTGCATCCTGCGAATTGAATCCCGCCAACACCTTCTTCACATCAGCTCCCACTGGAGACCAAATCAGCCTATGATCTTCCATGTCTCTTATGCCAAAGAATTTTGCTGCTCCCAAATTCTCCATGACATACCTCTGAACTAACTTTACCTTTAGCTCAGAAACTCCCTGCATGTGTAACCCTGCAACAAGCAACCACACAACAGTAACAGGATAATGTTGCAATCATCATCCAACCTGGTAAAGACAAACACAATAGTTACACTGACATTGACTGAAGCCCTACTTTGTCATCCACCTGTCAAAACCTGTACCACTGTCCTGCAGCTTCCTCAAGACCATATACCTTGGCCTTCCATCTCATGTGTTCATCCACTCTCTTCTCTAACCTGGGAATCCATTCCTCTCTCAGTACTTTCTTCCAACTGATAACTCCACCAACAAACTCTTGTTTGGTTCTTCTCCAAGGAATCACATTCCTCATCCATGCCAAGCTCCCACTATTTCTGGATTCTACTTGCATTGCCTCTTCACATCTTCCTAGTTCTTGACCATTAGTAAGCAACAAGTAATATAAATAAGGTGAAAAATGAATATGAGGTTCACTTACCCTTTTTGACATCCATATGGGCATTTGAGACTCCTTGACAGCTTGCTGTCCGCCCAACATCCATTCCAGTGACCGATCTCGACCATCTCCCAATCTGCACCCGATTGATGTCAGTTCCCTGCACTGACCCTGACTATCGACATCATTTCTCTGGTCAACACTAGTGTCCCTTCTACTGACATTGATTCTTATCTGACCAACGTTGGTCTTCCTTTTGTCGACATCGGTTACTGTCTGATCGATGTGGGTCTTAACCTGCCTAACACCACCGACTCTGCTGATCTACACATGACTGACATCGGTGCCTATCTATTTGACATCGATTCCTCCTGACTGATGCTGGTACCTGTGTTTTCCTATGAGTGATGAATTTTTACCTGTGAGCTCCTTTTGGGTCAAAACCCTATTCAAATTAACACAGCCCTGCTCAGAATAATTCAGTCCCCTCAACTGATCTCTGTTTGTCATCTCCTCCATGAACACCAAGGCTTTCCAGTTCTTAAGTTTATCAAAGATATCTATCTTCCACTTAAGAACATGCATTCCCCTCCTACATATATGATGAAGCCTACAAAGCCACATCTCTGCAATAGAAGGTGAATCAATAATATAAGTAGATAGATAAAAGATACCTACTTTCTTACCACCGTCTAATTCAAGTGCATCCACTGTGAGAGTTACTGTGCATCTCCCATCACCCAACTTTCTTAAAGAAATTAGACTCATCTCCAAGACTGGTCCCTGCATGACCTCATTCAACACCCATGTGTTATTTGTTTGCAATTTTAGCTTCACTTCCCCTTTGTCAATAATCTGACAAGGCTCACCAACCCCTAAATAAATCTCTCCAAAGTCTCCAAAGACATACCCATGAAAAGATGCTCTATTTCGGGCTGCATGGAAAGAGGCAACAAATTCTATAGACCAAGATTCTACTTTATCCAGAGTAACCTGTGCAACAACACCTGCAACATCTACTTCTACACATTGATCTTCTACCAACCAACAATCTTCCTTTACCTACTCTTTCTTTCCATCAATTAGACCATTCGTGCTATTCAGTTTCTCCATTCATAGCTTACTTTCTTCTGCCATTGCTATACTCCCACTTAATTAGAAACCCCTGTGAGTACCCTGTAATCAACACACACTAACTAGATCTGAACCACCTGTTAGTCAACCCAACCAAAAGCTCTGATACCACTTGTCAGGATCCTACTCCACCAATAAGAGTATATATGATTACCTCTTGTATTAGCAACTAAACGCAAAATTTAACTAGAATGATAAGTAACTAGAAATATGAAACAACATAGGATATGAGAGACAATACACAATTGTATTAATAATCACTCAGAAGAAAATACAATAAAGAAGTCGCCACACTTCTTCTTCCCACACCTCTAGAGCTCCCACACTTCTAGGGTTCTCCTATAATTCTCCTCCAACACTTTCCTCTCTCAATATAGGTCATAACAAACAACTCAAACACAGAGTTGTTGTTCACCTCCACCAGTCAGTAACAATGCTGCCAGTACACCAAGCACACAACTGTACTCCAAGTAGATCTCCCTTTCCTTACTGCCACCTGCAAATCAACAGACCTTACTTACCATGTAGATATCTCTACACCTTGAAGAACCCTTGTCCTTGCCTCACCAAGTCCTTATGATTCTTCAACCAGTACCCTGGTGGATCTTCTACCAGAACTTGCACACCTGCAACTCTCTAAGATCATACACACTCAGCACCCCTTTGGAACTAGGAGGAACACACCATGCTCTCTTCTCTCTGAAGGAGCTAATTTATGCTCTCTTACTCTTTAGCACACTTTTACAATACAGCTCATGAGTCTATTATATAGATCTCATGCATACAATAATTAGACATTCTTAATTACAATAATTAGACACGCAACTCCAAGACTATAATTAGCCTTTAACATGCAAAATGACAGTCCAAAAATAGACCTGTCTGAAACCCGCATGCAAACTGCATGCTTACACAGGTTGCCAACGTCAGCTCCTTCCTGACCGATGTCGACCGACTCATAACTGACATCGATTGCTTCTGTACTATTATATGATCGACATCAATTGATCAGATCGACATCGATTGCCCTATAACTGGTTCTGCAACTTCACAACCTCTGTAACATCCTCCTATTCGCATCTTGGTGAAGCTTTTAGCTCCACAACCTAACAAGTTCCTGACGATGTTGATGGTGTTTCTCCTGACATTGAAAGGGGGAAGCAACCAAATGTGCCAGAAGAAGGGGGGCAGCAATATTCTCTATCACAGCAGAAATTAAACATGCCTGATGCTTCACCTAAAGAAAGGGGACTGCAACTTCCTTCATCATACCAGGCAGTGAACATGTCAACGCAAGCACAAGTTAATCCTGATGCTCAGTGAGAAGCAAATGAAAACCACAGACTATTACAAGATGCAACCAAGGAGAAGTGGAACTCAGTCACATTAACATCGGCAGTGTTAGGGTTATCTCTAACATCTTTTGAGGTCGATTTTTGATCTGATACCAGGGCCACTTCATTGGTAGTGGAGATCTGCTTGTTTTGTTTCAGTTTAATTCTAGGAATGCTCTTCTATAATATATATCAAAAAAATTTGAAGGAAGAGGAAATTAAGGAGAGATTAAGAGCAAATAATGAAACACCCATAGGTGCAGGTTTTGCAAGCCAGATATGTCTGTTGATCTTATCAGTGTGCCTAACATTCAGAATACATATTTTTGTTGGCCTCAACGTCGCAAAGAAATTGTAGTAAGATTGGCAGATGTAGTAAACAGTTATTCAGTCCTCCTGGTTAGATGTAGCAGCTGAAAGCCCCATTATTACTTCATTGAATATTTGTAAAAACCTTGCTTTAATTTATTATTAATTTTCCCAGTCATGAACAACTTTGCTGCAAAATACAAAATAGTTAGAAAACATAATTTGAATATTAGGTTGTCTACAAGATTTCCCCTATTTTGAAATGCAACTACAGTACTTTGAGAAAGGCAATGAAAGAAGAATATATTTTCGAGAGGAAAGATATACATAAAAATGCACAACTAAACTAACAAGCTTTGTATGAGAAATTCTATTTGTAACGGATCCTTGGTCTTCTTTTAACTAAGTGTTATACTAAATTTGAGATAACCTTAAAGTCGTAGTCCCTATTTTTGTAGCAAAAGTAATAAAAAGGCATCCTTGCTACACTATTATTTTTATTGGATATGAATGCAATGGTCAAAGGATAAGTCTTGTTCTCATTATTGTGAAAACTTAATATGACATGTCGATCCATCCATCCAAGTGGGTAGCTCCATGTCAGAAATCTCTGGAGCAATCCAACCGTCGAGGAGGTCACCATGAATAGTAATAGGCCAACCATTAGTCGACTGCATAGGGGAAATAGTGCTAGCTGAAGATCATTGTGAATGACCAGCATCAGAGTTGCCATGGTAACTCTAGTGACCCCCAAGGCAGGGTGAGGCAAAAAGTGGCCCTTGCTTCTAGACCAGCTTCTACTTTGATGCCTTTTGGGAGGATGACATGGCAGACCATTAGGTGGAACCTTGCTCATGTGTCAAGGGGTACTCCCCTAGTGGTTGAGGAGCCCCTGTAGGTGTTGAAGGTCTAGAGCCATCTTCTCCACTTGAGCTTGAATCTATAGATAAACCGAATAAATAACAAAAACCTTTTCATTAATAGAAAATGAAATCTCATCGGTCTCATGATTAAATAGTGCATTGTTCTTGCCTTTCTATAACTGAAAGAGAATAATAACATGAAAGAAGTGCTAGAGAAAGGTAATAAAAGCCAATAAATTACAATAATCCCCAAAGAGTGTCTAATGCCAAGAAAAAGGCTCAAGGTGATAATGCTGGAATAAAGAATGAATCTAATGCCAAGTAGACTAGGCTTTTAGAAAGAACCAAGACAAATATTTAAAGGATTCTAGACACTTGCAAGCTGAGAAGAAAGGTTGGGGAATGTATTAGTGTAGTCTCTCATTGAGGGGAAGTCCTTGATAAATTAAGCATCATAAAAAGTAAGCCATCTTGGGCTCTATGTCATGTTATCACACATGATCCAGATGGGCGAGCCAAGCCATGGGAGAGGTCTCGAGACCCAAACACCTATTGAGTTTGCCCAAAGATAAAGAAAAGGGACTCCACCTGATAAAGAAGCCCAGGAAAGTAGTTTCATTTCAAATCCTTCCACCAGGCCCTAGGAGGCTGTAGGGCAAGATTATGCAACATAACATCAGGTAATGGTTCCTAATGCAAATAATAAAAGGTAAGTCTACATTATTTAGCTGAAATTTAATTTTTAGTTCAAGCAGGGAATCCAATCCCTGGAAATACCAAATCTCAAATAGTGTGAATCCATTTATGAAATAATCACAGAGTTTTGATACCACCTAATTCAGCTAGGGGAATAGAAGTAGTAAGAATAAGGGACCACTGTAGACTATGATCATTAAAATACAATCTTGTGTGAAATCCATCCCCTACCCACTTTAAGTGGGGTTTAATGGCTTCAAAAGCTTTCCAAATGCTTTTGACCATGAAGGAGCCAAATATCTTGACAGGGACTGTAGTAATTAAAAAGGATAGGAAGACAATATTCTACCAACTGGGTTTACCATAGGGAGAACCCATGGGATACAATGCCTTAATAGAATTTTTTAAGATTCATTGCCCTTAATAGCCTGAATAACCCAATTAGCACACAAGGCCATACTTTGCCGATAGGTGTCAATGATGCCCATGCCACCTTTATCATGAGGAAGGCAACAAATCTCCCAGGCCACCCAATGAAAACCCCAGGCCTGATCAGAATTGGCCCATAGGAAGTCTCTAAGAATTTTGGCCAGAGCATCATAAGAGGCCTTAGAGGGAGCCCAACAAGAAGAGTATTAGATGTGAGTGGCAACCAAGATTATGGTATAAATCTAAAACTTGCCTGTTAGAGATAAGTGCTTAGTACTCCAATATTCAAACCTTTTTTCAATCCTGTTAAAGACATATTTCTAAAGCTCAGTTGAAGAACTATCAAAATCAAAGGGAATGGCCAGGAACTTGAATTGTTCCCCCTGAGCAATCCATTACCAATTGTACTTGCAAAGCCACTCTGACATAGGCATCATGCTTTTTTGAGAATGTTGGGTTTTCCTCCATTGGAGGCTAGAACCATAAGCTAGATCGAAAGTGTCAAGGCATTGAATAGCTTCATTAAATGTGGCCTCTTGTTCTTCAAACCTGAGGAAAGTGTCATCTACAAAGTGACCATTGATGAGTTGGGAGGTGTGGTCAGGCAAGACAATGCCCCAAACAAGTCCTTGATAATCTCTAAAAGCTAGGGGATACCCCAAGGCCTCAACTGATAACACATAAAGCGTTGGCACAAGGGAACATCCTTGGTGAATAGAGAACTAAAGCTCAATCCCCTCAGTTTTATGTCTATCAATAGTGAGGCAAGCTGAAACATCATGAAGCAAAGTTTGAACAACATAATTGAAGTAGGGGCCAAATCCAAGAACTTTGAGCATGGTCAAAATAAATTGCCATTCAATTCTATAATAAGCCTTTTCAAAGTCTAATTTGAAAAAGATAGTTATATGGAGAGAGGAATGGCCCTAAGCCATGCCTTCTCAAACCACAATAAGATTGTCCAAAATATAATGCCCTCTAATAAAAACTTGTTTGCTCTGGTCTAACAATAGTAGGAAGAATGAGACAAATGAGGTCACTGAGGGCTTTGGAAAAAATCTTGTAAGAAACATTAAACAAGATTATTAGCCTCCAAATGGAAAGCAATTTAGGATCACTATCTTTAGGAATGAATTTGATATTATCTTGGTTGATCATGGTTCCAAGAGATTGATTGTGCAAGGCTTTCTTTTAGACTTGTAGCAAATCAATGCTGATAAACTCCCAAGGGGCTTTGTAAAATTCATAGGGGAAGCCATCCAAGCTAGGGGATTTATCATTTCGCAAGAAATGCAAAGCCTCTGTGAGCTCCTGCAAGGTAATCGGGGCATCAGAAAGTCATTGATCAACAAGAGTGAGTTTGTGAGGCACCATATCAAGACATTTCTGAAGTGCTTGAGTTTGATCACCTATGAAAATTTGAGCTTAAACAACCATCCTATAGTGTTCAAGGAAAGTCAAAGAGATGTTTGATCGAGAGGACAGTTGGGATTGAGCCATTTGAATGGCTTTAATTATATCAAGATTGGCATATTGTACATCATTGACATTAGATGTAGTAAACTGTTATTTAATCCTCCCAGTTGTATGTAGTAGCTAAAATCCCAATTATTGCATTGAATATTTATAAAAACTTGGCTTTAAATCATTATTATTTTTCCTAGTCATGGACAACTATGCTGTAAAATACAAAATAATTAGAAAACTTTGTTCGAGCTTCAACTATTTAGTTACATAATTTTAATATTAGGTTGTCTAAAAGGTTTCCCTTGTTTCGCAACACAACCACAGTACTTTTACAAAATATTTTTATACCATGAATAGACACAAGTCTAAAAAGAAAGGAAGGAAAGAAGAATATATTTTCAAGAGGAAAGATATATGTAAAAATGTAAAACTAAACTAACAAAATTTGTATGAGAAATTCTTTTTCGTGATAGATTCTTGGCATTCCTTTAACTAAGTGCTACACTAAATTGGAGATAACATTTAGTCCCTACTTTTGCAGTCAAAACTGAAAAAAAGGCATCCCTACTAGACTATATTCTTATTGGATTGGAATGCAATGGTTAAAGTCTTGTCCTTTGTAATTTAAAAAAGGAAAGAAAAGAAAGGATGTGTCCATCTATTAAAGTCTTGTTCTCTTAATAGTGAAAACTTAATAAACATATCGATCTATTTAAAAGTTCAATATTTTAATATCCATGTTTAAATATAGATGTATATAAAATTTTAAATAATCATTTAAATATTTTTTATTTTTTATTAAAAATATATTATACATTTTTCAAAAAAAATATAATATATATTCAATAAAAAAAAGTTGATAATATAATATTTTATGCTTATTCACCCTAACAAAACTTTACAACAAAGTTTCAAATAATCATTATAAAACTTAAATATTTTAAGTTTACAATATGTATATATATATATATATATATATATATATATATATATATATTTCAATTCATATATAACTTTTTGATGGCTTTTAAATCCTAATCCATAGAATCATTTTAATTTTTAGTTTTCAAACAAAATGCTTCAAATTAATCTCCTTAGTTTTTGTTTTTCTCCACCAAGAAATCATAAATCTATTGGCATGTTAAAAGTGTACACCATGTCTTATTATATATCTTGAGGGTTTGAGAAACTTCCCATTTCAACCATCTACACATGATACTTTTATTAAAACAAAAACCATCCACTAAAATTTTTAGATGATTACTAATGACGACGTTACTAAAACATTTAACATACAATGGATGTAAAAAAATGGGTTTATGTATATAAAGTTCACATACGATAGACATGTATATTCTAAAATAGGATAACACATGCAATTTTAAAAGAATCACAATATATCTTTATGGAATGCTAGTTAGTATAAATTCAAATAACTTTTCTTTTAAATTAAAAATTATAATTACAAAAAAAATTAAATATAAATAAAGTAAAATATTATAATTTTATTAGTTTTCTTAAAGTTAAAGTTTTAGAAAAAAATTATGGTTTTGATAAAGATAAAAACTTGGTTTTGATAAAGATAAATATTTGAGTTGAATTTTATGTTTGAAGTTATGCATTCAAAACATTTTAATATTTTTGTTTTGGATTGTTCTAATCCATTTAAAAAATTAATAAGGTAAGTGCTCAAAATGAAAACAAAGTCAATATATTTGAAGAATGCTTTGATAAGGGATGAAATAAGTAACAATGAAATAAAATAAAAAAAGCTATTTGCAAAGTAAAAAATATGTGTAGTTTAACAAATAAATTTATTATAGGAACATTCTCATGGAGTTCTAGCATAAATTATATCTACCTACTTCATTTTGTGATAAGTCACTAATTAGAATAGGCTATAAGGGTGTAACACTATTTGATCTTTTATATTGAATTGTATGTGTTGTATGATGCATATAAGTCATAACTCCATCATATGTAATTCTTGGAATATGCCATGTTCTGTACTCTTGTGTGGTAATTATGTCCTCCTTAGAAATGGTGATCATTGTACTATCTTTCTAAATGTGAAAAAATCATAACTATTACTAAGTATAGATCCCATTAATCTTTTCCATGTTCTTCCAAGGATGACATTGTATTGCTATAAAGTAGGATCAATGCTAAATAGTGTTTAACATGATTTAGGACCAAGAGAGATTGGTAATGTGATGGAGCCTGCAATGATTTGGTTATGTAGCTTTATTGAGATGTTGTGTATCATATTAAGTATATCTTAGGAGAGATAGGATGCATATATTTTCTTTGTGCAAATGAGTAACCAGAATATTATTACATTGCCTACTATCCATAAGTGGTTTAATGAGAGGTCCGAGATAGGAATAATGTTGATTTGTTGCTTATTTTATAACCATGTTTGTAGTAGTAATCTTAGATATTGAATCTTTCTTTGAAATGCATTTATTAATAAATCTATTTTTTAAAATACTTTGATCTTGCTTTGGTAAATATACCTCTAAATGTTAATTCATTTGAGTCTTTAATTGTTACCTTTTTACATTTTCCTTGGGATATGTGGTCATTGTCTTAGGGGAAGTATTTGAGTCAAATGAGATTGTGATATAACATATGATATAGTATTACAACTTTTTGAAGTATTTTGTCAATCATGTTGATTAAAAATGGGTGTTTTACCTTTATTTTGTAACATATAAATATCTCTATATTCAACCACTCCAACTGATGTAAATAAATAATGAGATAAGTAGTCATATTCATCAATGCGATTGAAAATTAACTTCACAATTGATTATATGTGACATATTTTTTATCCTCATCATCATTGTTAAATTAATCCTTAATTATACAATAATTTAATGAATTGAACGATAATGGTAGTTCATGAATAGGATCTACTAATTATATGGGGATTACTACTTTTTGTTTATCTTCCTTGATAGGCTCTTCTATTTGCGTATAAATTTTCACTTTTTGTACACTTCTATGAGAAGCTCTTCTATTTTCTTAGGAATTTGAGTAACCTATTGAATATCAATTATGTTACTTGATTCAACCACTCAATAAGTATGCATTTGATCCATTGGAATTGGTTTTTTAGGTGGTATGATAGATACCTTATCAAACTGTGATTGTGTCATTTTAAAATATCAAAAAGGTGCATCATTGACTAGGGTTGTTTACTCATGCGTATCATGTAAAAATTTGATACATCAATCAAATGTAAAAGGTATAGCTTCCATTGCATGAATTCAAGGCTATCCTATGATTAAATTATATTTTAATTGATTGGGTATGACTGGAAAAATAATAGATATCATTTTAGGTCCTTGTTATAAATCTAATGTGATAGTTCCCAATATTTGGTTTGGAGTGTTTTCAAAGCCTTGTATAGTTTGCTCAAAGTTTTGAATATTATCCTTATTTAATCCTATTTTATGTATGAAATCAAAGATGCAAATATTTGTCCCAAAACCATTGTTTAATCATGCATGTTTGACTAGTTTCCTATTTATTTGAATTTAAAAAAATAATGGAAGAAATTTATCTATGATATGCTTGAGAGGTTTATCTTCCTTATCAAAAGTAACAATACTGTCAATATCATTGAAGGTATTCATGATACAAGCAAACTAAGTTGGTTTTGTATCCTTGGGAAGTGTGGTATCTCACAACATGGTATATACAATATCATTGTAAGTTGGTGATTTCCTTAATAGTTATAGAATAGAGATATTGGTCAGAGTATTACACAATTGATCAATGAAATCATACCCCTTCCTTGATAAAATTACCTTGAAGAAGGTGGAGGAGGTAGAGTATAAAAATTATGATTAATAATGGTGGGTTGGGTAGGTAATGGTTGCTTCTCCTTTCTAATTTTAACAACATGGACATTGAAATATAATATGAATATTGTTGAATAATTGGAATATATTGATGAATATAATTAGGTTGAGATCAAGGAAGAGGAAGAATAAAAGATTGTGCACATTATCTTTGGAATCTAGTTAATATAGGAAGTAAATTAGATTGTATTTATTATCATAGATATTAAGAGTAGGTATGATCTTAGGAGATGTCCTAACTTGACTTTG
Source organism: Torreya grandis (assembly GCA_037957365.1). Classification (NCBI taxonomy): domain Eukaryota; kingdom Viridiplantae; phylum Streptophyta; class Pinopsida; order Cupressales; family Taxaceae; genus Torreya; species Torreya grandis. The sequence goes on along the minus strand of JARHVA010001559.1, from coordinate 1,340,478 downwards.
TCCACAAGTAGACTCTTCTTTATACCCAAGATCACTTCTTTCAATACTGTATGACATTTTCATACACTCTTTCCCCTAAATGGTGATGAAACTATATCTAGATGATGGTATTCTTCTGGGAAAATTATTATAGGATTCAATATTAAAATAATTAAAAAGTGCTTGAAGATAAATATTATAGATTTTATCCTCATTTGATTTATATTTAATCCATGCCATAAAATAATGAATACAAAGTTTAAATGGAATACAAGATGCAACAATGAATTTCAAAATCCTATACAACATATGAAAGAGACACTCATCATTGATCCTCTTATATATACAATACAAGAAAAAAGAAAGTTATAAAGGTTGATCTAGACAAGGGTTTGAATGATTGTGTGGGATCTCAAATATACTTGCTCGTTAGTAAACCAGTGTTAACTCAATATTTCAGAGCACTAAAATAAAGGATAAACTTTGATTGCATCCCATTATCACATCTTTGAGGGTAATATGAGATTAACTTCTCTAGGTGATACACTTCTCTCATGTGCACCAAAAATCAAATGGCTAAAGAGGCTTCCTATGGTATAAACATAGGAACCTAGGAATTTCTAATATACTATGAGGTATGAAGAAACTAAAATCTATGTGAATTGAAGTATAATAGCTTGAGTATTGGGGTAGTAACCATCACACCACAATGTCTATAAAATAGATACCACTTAGCTCATAACAATAGTCACTAAGTAGTTTTATAACTATCAGAACACAATTGTTAAAAACAAGTAGCAATCAATATAAAATAAAGAAAAAAGTATGAAATATTTTTATGTATGGAGATCAACAAAATTTCAACCATAAGTTGAAGAGAAATGCTTCAGTATCAAGTATTTATTTGAGGTGATAAGATAATTTATTTAGTGTCAAATTAAGATCTAAGGTTGAATATGATTGACTCATGGTATTAGATTAATATTCAAATTTGAAGGTTATTTATTTTAGTGTTAGAAATTTACATAAATTTGTATAAAATCCTAAGATAAAAATTAAGTAAACAACAAGAATTTTTATAAAAAGGTATGGGTTCACCAAGATGTTTAATAGAATTTTGAATTAATAATGAAATGTAATAAACTAATAAATGATTTAATATTAATTTAGGTTATAAAATATATAGAACCTCAATGAAAAATATATAAAATGAAATTATCTATAAATAATAACTTTCATTAAAATGTACAAACACATCTTGGATCTAATTTATTATAACTATGTAGGATGAATCATTGATATATAATTGACTAGGAGAACCTTTGAAATATGTCACATATGAAAATAAAATTCTATGATGTACTAGGATGGGGTTGTATAGGTGGATAAGGGTGAACTACAACTTTATCTGTTGAATGTGGCTACATCTATGTTCACATTATGATTGATTGTTCTGTATGGGTACTTGTGGAAATCTAAGAGGGACTATCAACTATGTGTGGATGTTCATTTTACATGAAAAATTACCTATAACAATAAACTAAATAGAGATAAAACACAAAGGGTTGAATAGATAAAGGATAATAATTGAGTTATCCTTAATAAACATGATGTAATCTAATTATTACCTACATAGACCGAAAGGACCTTAGACCAATGTAGTTCTCCCTTCTAGAGTGTGTGTGATTATTGATATTTGATATATGGATGCAACTAGTAAATTAATTTGAATGCTTGAAATTGAATTCCCTTGAAATGTAATAAAATTGATTTAGACTTGGCATATGAGTGTTAGAATATATTAGAACTTGAATTGGAAATATTAGTGCCCCTTTTATCAATGTGCAGTATAATTTCCAAGTGATTGCTAGATGTGTTTTGAGTGAAATTGATGGTCTTATATAGTGACAAATTTAAAATATTTTCTTAAGTGACCTCATTAAAAGTGTCAAAAGGGGGGCATTAAAAAATATCTTAAATTTTAAAATTAACCTTGGAGCATATGGGATAAGGTTGCACTAATGGACAAGACCATGCTACATCCATATTTGACTTAGTGTAGTCCTATCCTAGAAATACTGAGACTATTGGGATTTAGCTAATAGGAGTATGTAATCATAAGAGGGATGTCTAAATGATGTTTTTTAGTAATTTCAAAATAGTGAGTATAATAGTGAAGGTTCTCATAGAGATTTCAAGTTAACAGAGTGAGTAATAGGCCAAGGTAAAAATGTCAAGATTAAACATTTTAAAGAAATTAATGATTAAATTTGATTGTCTACAACTTATGCACTTAACTTCTCAGGGTTTGGCTAAAAAACAAAAGGAAATATAAGTTCAAGATCCTATTTAATAGTATGAAGTCATTGAAAGGGATGATTTTTTGAATTAGATGATCTACCCTACTAGGATTATGAAATATACATCTTAATGGGTGGTTTTATTTGTATTGATATTTTTTGGTTACTTCAAAGTATACATTTAGGGTAAAAAAATATCTGGTGACAAAGGCCATATAATATCATGATTCTAAGATAAGTAAGTTAAATTACTCTTGATTAATGCTTCTCACTTTAAATGGGTATAAGTCAATTTTAATTACTCATGGTATTTGATGGACTCGATCAATTTGGTCTCATCCAAGCAATGTTATTTACAAAAGCAAATAAAATGGGATAAATTTTGAACTAAGGATGAAAATTCAAATAAAATGTGGATTTTTACTTATTGATGGGCTAATAAATGTATATATATATATATATATATATATATATATTTGCTTCCAATATTATGGTTTATATGTTTAAAGCTTCAAATCAACTAATCATCAAATTTAAAAGTGGATTTGAGTGAAAGACTTACAGTCAGACCTTAGAGTAAATGTATCTTTCTATATTTTCCATTGGAATGGAAACATCTACATGTGGGAATGTTCCTATCCTATGTGCATATGTTTGTTCTTAGAGCATTATCCAGGGATTTTGAAATGAATGTGTTTGAGTTTTGACTTAAATAAAAACTTATTTTGATTTTGAAAATGTTTGTGTATGTAGTTTCACTAACTAATACATTTTAAATGGAAAATTACAATGGTCAAATAAAATGTGTTTTATATGAAAGTAAATGAATGATTTAAAAATGAAAAAATAAATTTAAACTACCTTTTAGTAATAAAATTAAAGAAGATGCAATGTTGAAATAAACAAAGTTAAATTATTTTTTTGTTATTTCAAAACTTTATGAACATAGATGAAAACTAAGTGCTAAAAATACACAACTAAAATATTTTTTATATTTTTCAAATTGATTAATACATACAAATGAAATGAATAATATGTTGGAAATGAATAGTTGAAAATGAATTTGTACTTTAAAATGTTTTATGAATACAGATACGGTTGAAAATAAACTAATTTAAATGTTGATATGTTTTTGAAATTTCATATTTGATATGCAAAGGAGATACGAGTTGCTTACTTTACACCTTATTTTATCTAAATTTGAATTAATATTTGAAGAAATCCTAAATCTAATAAATAGCATAGAATAAATAAGGGTTATATAAACACACTTTTAAATAACAGAGTGAAATTAAAAGACTAACATAGATAAAGTGAGATGATTGTAAATAAGGCTACTATGTAAATCAAAGATGAAATTATCTATTTTTGTCCATCTAATGGACTATGTTAACTAGAGCAATGGAGAAAAAGGAAAAAAGGAAAATAGAAAAAAACCCAAGAAAGCACCTAGAAATTGTATTTGAGGCTATACAAGGATTAAAATGTTGAATAAGGATAAGAATCTTTAGCAATATTGATCTTGTTTACTGATTATGTCCTTTTTCATAAAATAGGAAATTAGGGCATGATCACATATGATAATTAGAATTAGGTACAATAATTTTTCATTTGGAAGTTTGAAAAAAACCTATGAATAACTTATCCAATGTTAGGATGTGGAGCTAAAAGCTTCACTGATGCAGACATGGAGGAGGTTGCTGAGTTGCAGAGAAACCAACGTCGGTCTAATCAACCAATGTCGGTCAGGGATCGACTGACATCAGTCACCTCCAGGCAGATAGGGACCGACGTCGATTGCCTGTGTGGTTCCAGAACTACGAGTTGACAAACTGTTAGTTTAACGAACCGGTTGTTTGCATGTAAAAGACTATTTTTGGTCTTGAGTTGTGTGTCTAATTATTGTAATTAGGGTCTAATTATTGTATGCATGAGATCTATATAATAGACTCATGGGCTGTATTGTAAAGTGTGTTAGATAGCCAATGTGCTTGTAGAGAGAGCAAGAGTAGCTCCTCCTAGTTCCAAAGGGGTGCTGAGTGTGTATGATCAGGGACAGTTGCAGGTTGTGCAAGTTCTGGTAGAAGACCACTGGGGTACTGGTTGAAGAATCATAAGGACTTAGTGAGGCAAGGATAAGGGTTCTTCAGGGTGTAGAGACATCTACATGGTAAGTAAGGTCTGTTGATTTGCAGGTTGTTGCAAGAGAAGGGAGATCTACTTAGAGTACGGTTGTGTACTTGGTGTACTGGCAGCATTGTTACTGACTAGTGGAGGTGAACAACAGCTCTATGTTTGAGTTGATTGTTGTGACCATAATTGAGAGAGTGAACTGTTGAAGGAGAATTATTGGTGAGCCCTAGAAGTGTGGGAGCTCTAGAGGTGTGAGAAGAAGTGTGGCGACTTCTTTATTGTATTTCTTTCTAGATAAGTATTAATACAATTAGGTATTGTCTCTCATATTCTGTGTTGTTTCATATTTCTAGTTACTTATCATTTTGGTTAAATTCCATGTTTAGTTGCTTATACAAAGGTAATCATGTGTACTCTTATTGAGGAGTAGGATCCTGACAAGTGGTATCAGAGCAGGTTGATCAGGTTGGTACCAATCTTGACAAGTGGTATCAGAGCGTGGTTAAGTACACTAACAGGTGGTTAGAGTGTGTTAAGTGTTTTGTTGATTACAGGTCACTCTCAAGGGTTTCAGATTGAGTGGGAGTATAGCAATGGCAGAAGAAAGTAAGCTACAAATGGAGAAACTGAATAGCATGAATGGTCAATTACTGATTGATGGAAAGAAAGAGTAGGTAAAGAAAGGTTGCTGGTTGGTAGAAGATCAGCATAAAGAAAAGGAAGAAGCAGATGTTGTAGGTGTTGTTGCATAGGATGCTCTGGATAAAGTAGAATTTTGGATTATAGATTTTGTTGCCTCTTTCCATGCAACGTGAAATAGAGCATCTTTTCATGAGTACGTCCAGGGAGACTTTAGAGAGATTTATTTAGGGGTTGATGAGCCTTGTCAGATTGTTGATGAAGGGGAAGTGAAGCTGAAATTGTAGACAGGTAACACATAGGTGTTGAATGAGGTCATGCAAGTACCAGTCTTGGAGATGAGTCTAATTTCTTCAAGAAAGTTGGGTGATGAAAGATGCATAGTAACTCTCACAGTGGATGCACTTGAATTAGATGGTGGTAAGAAAGTAGGTATCCTTTATCTATCTTATTATATATCTAATTCACCTTTTATTGTAGAGATGTGGCTTTGTAGGCTTGGTCACATATGTAAGAAGGGAATGCATGTTCTTAAGCGGAAGACATATGTTTTTGACAAACTTAAGAACTGGAAAGCCTTGGTGTTCATGGAGGAGATGACAGACAGAGATCAGCTGAGGGGACTAGATTATTCTGAGTAGGGCTATGTTAATTTGGATAGGGTTTTGATCTAAGGTGAGCTTGCAGGTAAAAAGTCATCACTCACAAGAGAACATAGTTATCAACGTCGATCATGGAAAACTGACGTTGAACAGATAGGTACCGATGTCGGTCATGTGCAAATCAGCAGAGTCGATGGTGTTAGGTAGGTGGAGACTGACGTCAATCAGGAGGAACTGACATCGATAGTAAGGGGCAGTCGTAGGGAATCAATGTTGGTTGGGTGCAGATTGGGAGATGGCTGAGATCGATCACTGGAACGGATGTTGGGCAGATAATAAGTTGTCAAGGAGTCTCAAATGCCCATGTGGAGGATTGAAATGGTAAGTGAACCTCATATTTGTTGTTCACCTTCTTTATACTACTTGTTGCTCACTGATGGTCAAGAACTAGGAAGATGTGAAGAGGTAATGCAGGTAGAATCCAGGAAACAGTGGGAGCATGGCATGAATTCTTTAGAAGAGAACCAAGTGGGAGTTTTGGTAGAGTTGCCAGCTGGGATAAAAGTAATGATAGACGAATGGATTCCTAGGTTAGAGAAGAGAGTGGATGGACATGTGAGATAGAAGGCCAGGGTATATGGTCTTGAGCAGGCTCCAGGATAAGGGTATAGGTTTGATAGGTGTATGACAAAGCATGGCTTTGGTCAAGGTCAATGTAACCATTGTGTTTTCTTTACCAGGTTGGATAATGGTTGCAACATTATCCTGTTACTATATGTGGTGTGTTTGCTTGTTGCAGGGTTACACATGTAGGGAGTTTTTGAGCTAAAGGTAAAGTTAGTTCAAAGGTATGTCATGAAGAATTTGGGAGCAACAAAATTCTTTAGCATGAGAGACATGGAAGATCACAGGTTGATTTTGTCTCCAGTGGGAGCTAATGTGAAGAAGGTGTTGGTGGGGTTCAATACGTAGGATGCAAAACCAGTAAGCACACTGAGGGCTAGATAGTTCAAGCTAAGCTTAGAACAGTGTTCAAAATCACATGAGGTCTAGTGTAGACTTGAGTTTTCCCAAGTAGTGGGAGTTGTCAGAGAGTTTAGAGCCAATTCAGAGAAGAAGCACTGGAAAGAATTTTAGTGGGTTCTCATGTATTTAAGAGGGACTAGTAGCAGGGATTCATGTTATGCAGGGTCAAGGACTTCACTACATGGATATGTAGGTTCAGATGTGGCAGGTTACTTGGATGACAGGAGTACCACCACAGGTTGTGTGGTGGTTGGTCTTCAAGATTGAGCTTGAAGAGGGATACAAGCCAGGAAACAAATTAGATGGTGTATAGGTACAGGTATAGTGTAGCTATTTATCTCCAAGTGGGAGATTGTTAGGTTGTGGAGCTAAAAGCTTCATTGATGCAGACATGGAGGAGGTTGCTAAGTTGTAGAGAAATCGACGTCAGTCTGATCAGCTGATGTCGATCATATATAGTGAGAAGAGAAACTGACGTCGGTTAGGGATCAGCCAACATCGATCACCTCTAGGCAGATAGGGACCAACATTAGTCACTTGTGTAGTTCCAGAACTGCGAGTTGACGAACTGTTAGTTTAATGAACCAGTTGTTTGCATGTAAAAGACTATTTTTGCTCTTGAGTTGCATGTCTAATTATTGTAATTAGGGTCTAATTATTGTATGCATAAGATCTATATAATAGACTCATGTGCTATATTGTAAAGTGTGCTAGATAGCCATTGTGCTTGTAGAGAGAGCAAGAGTAGCTCCCCTAGTTCTAAAGGGGTGTTGAGTGTGTATGATCAGGGAGAGTTGCAGATTTTGCAAGTTTTGGTAGAAGATCCATCGGGGTACTGGTTGAAGAATCATAAGGACTTAGTGAGGCAAGGACAAGGGTTCTTCAGGGTGTAGAGACATCTACATGGTAAGTAAGGTCTGTTGATTTGCAGGTTGTTGCAAGAGAAGGGAGATCTACTTGGAGTACGGTTGTGTTCTTGGTGTATTGGTAGCGTTGTTACTGACTAGTGGAGGTGAACAACTCTGTGTTTGAGTTGATTTTTGTGACCATAATTGAGAGAGTGAACTGTTGAAGGAGAATTATTGGTGAGCCCTAGAAGTGTGGGAGCTCTAGAGGTGTGAGAAGAAGTGTGGTGACTTCTTTATTGAATTTCCTTCTGGATAAGTATTAATACAATTAGGTATTGTCTCTCATATTCTGTGTTGTTTCATATTTCTAGTTACTTATCATTCTGGTTAAATTCTATGTTTAGTTGCTTATACAAAGGTAATCATGTGTACTCTTACTGAGGAGTAGGATCCTGACATCCAAGATGTAATCTATAATAGGGCATGAAAGTGAGGAGTGTAGGTGGGTTGAGATGAACCCAATCACCCCCACAATGACTAAACACTACCTACATATCTAATAATTCAAGGATGGAAATCAATCTCAATGTGGTTTTTCCAACTAGAGTGCTTTATGCAATTATGCTTATTTGAATATATGAATGCATCTAGAATAGACTTTAATACTTGATCATGTTTTACTTATGGATGCATAAAACATGATTTTTATTTGGTTGACGACTACTTGATATGCTTAGAAATTGAATTGGAAAGAGTAATGAAATTTTGATCAATGTGTACTTGTGTAAGTAAGCCTCTGAATTGAAATTTCCAAATGAAATAATAAGTGACTTGAATGGGCCACTATATCAATTCAAAGTGGGTGACCATGTCAAGATATGAATCCTACAAACATAGAATATGGACTAAGGGAGGGTTTAATTTTATTAATTGACCGTTGCCAGGATAAGGACATAAATTTTGGATAGGGACAATAACATTTACCATTATTGACCCTATTAGGCATGGTTGTCCCCAATGGTAAAAGTGTTAGGTTTTAGATCTAGATTAAGGCATATAGATGCATAATGGTGTTTTTAGAAATCATAACATTTCTATATGAGATAGATGATGTTTTGAATATAAAAATATGTCATATCTTGTGCTTAGGATAAGGTGAAGTGGTAGAATAGGTACTAATTAAGTGCAACAATTAATTAAAGATAAAAAGGGGTAAAACTAGTATGATTAAGTATTCGTGACTATATTTAGGTTACTACATTCCCCCCTTTAATATAGAAATGAGTAGTTAGGTTAAAGGAAAGTTATACCTTATTATGTAAGTCACACTTTGTATTTGAGCTAGTAATTCAATTGTGAAAGTCAACTTATGCTTTGGAAAACCCTACAAAACACATGAAGTAGTTACTTCATTCTCTTAAAAATTAAAATTTAAAAAGCTTGAATTTGAAATTTGAGAATTTGCTTAAACTTTTGAACACTTGAAAATTTATTGAAATTTTCAAATTTGTTTGAATGTTGACTTTTCAATTTGAAATGAGAGTATGGAAGGAATATATTTTTATGTGTAAAAACAATGTTTCTATTTGTGAATTTTTTTTATGATGATGCTTTCTTGAAGTATTAGAGAATTAGTGCCTCACATGAAGCACTTGGAGAAGATGGTTCCTTAGCTAAAACATTAGATAAAATTGGAGGTAATCATACCCCAACTTGAATTAAAAATTTTAGAATAGAAATAACACCCATTGAGGGATGTTTAAACTCCAAAATTTTAGTGCTAATCATTATAAATCCAAGGCATGAAATGGGTTGAAATCTAAAATGGATGTGCGCACATAATGTTAGAGTGTGCAATAATATGCAAGTTATGTACTATGAACGTAAATTGATTCAACCACTATATATGGATTTTAGATTCAATTTAATTTTCTTTATTGAATGTATGATCAAAATATAATGTAGTGCACGCATGCTCCTACCATTTCTGTAGCTATAAAAATAGAATTTGTAGAATATGGCATGAAACTGTATCATGCCCCATTGAAATTATATGTAGATGCTCATTATAAATCATGTTTGAAACTATGTGAATTTATACATTGATTCTAAATATATGAACTTGTATATTCATGGTATATTCGCCCATGATATATGCCAATAACTAAAGTTTGTAACATTTTTCAACTTTTGAAATTGTACTTGTACCAAAATTGATTTTTTCTCTTTAAGAAAGGCTTATCTCATGTATGAGAAGTCCATTGAAATGGCCATATTTTGAGATGAGGGATTGATCCTAAAAAGTCACTCATCTCAAAATAAAAGTTAACTTGAAACATGCATAGTAAATATGACATCATTAAAAAATATAGCATATAGAAAAAGTACACTTGTTGAAATATGTCACATGTATGCACAATATAGCTTTGAAAAAGAGATATTTTGAATAAAAAATATTGATTTTCATACTGAAACTAAGTGAAAAAAATATGAAAATTAGAAGAATTAAGGCTATATCTATTAAAACTATGATTTCTAGGAAAATTTTGACAAACGATAGGATCAACCAACTGAGAGAGTAATGGCAATGAATTATGTCTTGTACTAGTCGATTCTATCCTAGAAGAAAAAGTAAAAATTGTTAGTGAAAATTGTGAAAGCAAAGAGATAAATGGCATGTTTTGGAAACATTAATCATAATTTTGAATTGATCAGATCTAGAAAGTAAAATAGAAGGGCCAAGAAGCCAACAAGTCAATGGGAGCCAAGGGCTTTGAATAATTGATTAATCTATTGAATATGCAAGAAAAGAGAATAATATAATGCAACAATCAATAAGTTATGTATAGTCTGATTTTTATTTTTTGAATTAGTTGAATGTTTTTTAAATTTTTAGAAAATTTGGAAATGAAAAAAGCCAGCCAATGATCTCACCCATGTGATAAGAATGACAATCTATGAAAAATTGTAAATGGATGGTTGGCCTTGAAAAAAATGTTCTAAGTTTGTGTATATCATAATTAAAAAAATTATCATGTGTGTTTAAACCATAATTGATATTTTCATATTCATCTAGCATATTAGTTGTGTCATTCTAATCATATTCTACATAATCATCATCATGATCATAATCATCCTCTTAATCCTAAAATTATATTGTATTTATATATGTAAAACTAACTACCCAATACTATGATATTTACCTTTTTTTATTTCTCCTTTAAAATATATACTTTGTCATCTACCCCTACTATTATTCTATTATATATCTTTGTGTGAATACTAGCTAAAGAGATGTTTTCAATTTTTTGCTCTTGCTCTAAATATGTTCCATATTTTGAAATGGAAATGGGTTTGCCTTCATGATAAAATGTAATACAACCTTTATCTTTATCAATCATTTCCCCTACTTATTTTTACCATTATCTCCCAAAGACAATATTGTATGCACTTGTATGAGAAATAATGTTGAAATTAAGGTGACACTCATTTGACGTAAACAATATTGTTAATTCAATTGATCCCAAACATGTTGTAGATGCATCTAGAATAGACTTGAATACTTGATCATGTTTTACTTAGGGATGCATAAAACATGATTGCGACTTGGTTGAGAATTACTTGAGGTGCTTAGAAATTGAATTGGGAAGAATAATTAAATTATGTTCAATGTGCACTTGTGTAAGTAAGCCTCTGAATTGAAATTTCCAAATGACATAATAAGTGACTTGAGTGGGCCACTATATCAATTCAAAGGGGGTGACTATGTCAAGATATGAATCCTACAAACATAGAATATGGACTAAGGGAGGGTTTAATTTTAGTAATTGACCATTGCCAGGATAAAGACATAAATGTTGGATAGGGACAATAACATTTACCATTATTAACCCTATTAGGCATGGTTTTCCCCTAGGTTAAAGTGTTGGGTTTTAGATCTAGATTAAGGCATATAGACTCATAATGGTGTTTTTAAAAATCATAACATTTCTATATGTGATAGATGATGGTTTGAAGATAAAAATAGGTCTTATATTGTGTTTAGGATAGGGTTAAGTGGTAAAATAGGTATTAATTAAGTGAAAAAATTAATTAAAGATAAAAATGGTAAAACTAGTGTGATCAAGTATTCATTACTAGATTTAGGTTAATACACCCCCCCCCCGCTTTACTATAAAAATGAATAGCTAGATTAAAGTAAAGTTATACCTTAGTGTGTAAGACACACTTTGTCCTTAAGCTAGTAATTCAATTGTGAAAGTCACCTTATGCTTTGTCAAACCCTACAAAACACATGAACTAGTTACTTCATTCTTTTGAAAATTGAAATTTGAAAAGCTTGAATTTAAAATTTGAGAATTTGCTTAAACTTTTCAACATTTGAAAATTGCTTAAAATTTTTGAAAGTTGTTTGAACTTTTAATTTTGAATTTGAAATGAGAGTATGGAAGGAATATGTTTTTATGTGTAAAACCAATGTTTCTATTTGTGTTTTTTCTTGAATATGATGTTTTCTTAATGTATTGGAGAATTAGTGCCTCTCATGAAGCACTTGGAGAAGATGTTTCCTTAGCTAAACCATTAGATAAAATTGGGGGTGATCATACCCCAAATTGAATTTAAACTTTTAGAATAGAAATAACACTGATTAAGGGATGTTGAAAGCTCAATTTTTCAATGTTGATCTTTATAACTCCAAGACATGAAATGGGTTGAAATCTAAAATGGATGCACACATATAATGTTGGAATGTGCAATAATCTCCAAGTTATGTACTATGCACATAAATTGATTCAAATAATATAGATGGATTGTAGATTAAATTTAATTTTTTTAATTTAATGTATGATCAAAATAGAATGTAGTACACCCATTTTCCTACCAAGTCTGTAGTTATAAAATTGAATTTGTAGAATGTGGCATGAAACTGTATCATGCCCCATTGAAATTATATGTAGATGCTCATTATAAATTATGTTTGAAACTTTGAAACTATGTGACTTTGTACATTGATTCTAAAAATATTAACTTTCATATTCATGGTATATGCCCCTATGACATGTGACAATAAATTAATTTTGTAGAGTTTTTCAACTTTTGAAATTGTACTTGTACCAAAATTGATTTTTGCTCTTTGAGCAAGGCTTATCTCATGTATGATAAACACACTAAAATGCCCATATTTTGAGCTAAGGTAATTGATCATGAAAATTCACTCATTTCAAAATAAAATTTAACTCAAAATATGCATAGTAAATGTGTCATTATTAAAAAATATAGCATATGGAAAAAGTGTATTAGCATAGTAAGATTTGAATTATGCATGTAACCCATGAGGAAAATCCTATATGATGTATCAAATAAGTTCATAAAATTAGAATGTAGAATTAGAAAATTATGCTAGGAGTCAATTATATGGATCATGGCACTTATCAAACTCAACAAGCACACACACAACAAGCACAATGATATCAATGTCTAATAAAAAGGCTAAGGGTTGTATACAATGGACATGTTCAAATGTCAAAAAGTATAATGTTACACACATAATAGACACGAATAATGTCACAAACAAGGGACATTTTCAAAATTCATACACAACATAGGGACAAGGGACAAAATCAATAGACATGTTCAAATGCCACGCACAATAAACAGGATTTCATAGAGATGCACCAATCATTTTTTTTTCACAAAAAGGCCAATATCCAACACAATAGATAAGTGAAATTGTAGTATACTATGTAAAATTAAATAACATCAATGAAATATATAATTAGAAAGGTAGTCTAAACTATTCATATGTAATGTTATCTTATCTTAGCAAATAACATATTCTTGTACACTAAGTATGATAAAGATATTAGCAAGACATTTTCTAATAATATACCCCCAAATTATTAAGGCTAGTGGGTAGAGGCAAGTTCAACATCTTAGTCCTTAGAAACATTTGCATATCCTACACAACACTTATAAATACAATTGAAATGCATGTGTGATATGAAATAATATGCTATATACTAATCATGAGATAAATAAAATATTTCAAATATGTAAACTAAATTTATAATCACGATCAGGTTTTGATTTTGGATATTTTAGAATATTTTTACATTTTTATATATGATTTTTTTCGTATTTTCATAATATTGAAACCAACAACAATAGAAACTAGAATAGTGTCAAAAGTAGAAAAAATAAGAAAGATTTGAATAGTTCGCAACATGTGTCAAGGGTAGATATGAACTAGAAAGGATTGTATAGCCAAACATGAGTAATATGCCCCCATTGAATGTGAATAATACCTTGAAGAATATGTAGGATACTAAAAATGTAAATAGAGGATTGATTGTACATCTTCATGTCAACAAATGTACACTTGTTGAAATATGTCACATGTATGAACAATATAGCTTTGAAAGGAGAGATTTTGAATGAAAAATATTGATTTTCATAGTAAAATTAAGTGAAAAATATGAAAATTAAAATATTTAAGGCCATATTTGTTGAAACTATGATTTCTAGGAAAAATCTGGCAAAGGGTAGGATCGATCAACTGGGATAGTATTGGCAGTCAATCATATCCTATACTAGTCAATTTTATCCAAGAAGAAAAAGGAAAAATTGATAGTGAAAACTATGAAAGCAAAGAGATAAATGACATGTTTTGGAACATTGATCAGAATGTTGAATTGATCAAATCTAGAAAGTGAAATAGAAGGGCCAAGAGGCCGATAAGTCGATGGGAGCTAAGGGCTTTGAATAATTGATTAATCTATTGAATATGCAAGAAAATAGAATAATGTGATGCAACAATCTATAACCTATGTACAATCTGATTTTTATTTTTTGAATTAGTTGAATGTTTTTTAAATTTTTAGAAAATTTGGAAATGCAAAAAGCTAGCCAATGATCTCACCCATGTGATAAGAATGACAATCTGTGAGAAGTCATAAATGAATGGTTGGACTTGAGTAGAATGTGTTAGATGTGCATATATAATAATTAAAAAATGTATCATGTGTGTTTTAACCATAAATGATATTTTCATATTCATCTAGCATACTAGTTGTGTCATTCCAATCATATTTTTCATAATCATCATCATGATCATAATCATCATCTTGATCCTGAAATTATAGTATGCCACTTTTGCCCTCTTTTGTATTTTTATATGTAAAACTAACTACCCCATACTGTGATATTTACCTTTTTTATTTCTCCTTTGTAATATATACTTTTCCATGTGCCTCTACTATTATTCTATTATGTCTTTGTGTGAATATTAGTTGAAGAGATGTTTTCATTTTTTTGCTCTTGCTCTAAATATGTTCCATATTTTGAAATGGAAATGGGTTTACCTTCATGATCAAATGTAATACAACCTTTATGTTTATCAATCATTTCCCATATTGATTTTTACCATTATCTCCCAAGGATAATATTGTATGCACTTTTATGATAAATAATGTTGAAAGTAAGGTGAAACTCTTTTGAAGTAAAAAATATTGTTAACTCAATTGATCCAAAACATGTTGTAGATGCATTAGTTTGATCTATATGTTGAATCTTATATCCAAGAGATACATAAATTATGTAATGCAAAAATTTATTTCTTAGTAATCCATAACCTTGACATTAGTATTTTTTTTGTCATTTATGTGACTAATGATAGTGAAAAGTTATTTATATGAGGAAGGGCTTGTAATTTCCTCCTTTGGAACCATATTTGTAACAATAGATTTTGTAGGCATCTTGTAGTCATTTAAAATGTAAAATTTGGTAACTTGAGTGTGGCTAATGACACCCAATCCATAGGTCCATCTTGCTTTCTCTCATGACCCTCATAGGCATGTTTTCATAGTTTCCCAGTCATCTATAGCCTTCCAGACTGAACCCTTGATGACCTAGCCTACTCTGTCCATAACAAATCTATCCCCCTAGGTCTCCTACTCCCTAGAAAATAGTGTACAAACTTGGATTACAACATTGATACTCAAGGTGTCTTATTTTTGGTGATGTTGTCCAAGTGCATTTTGGCTTCTAACAATTATTTTCTCCTGGATCCTTATCCTAATTCATGTCATCCTAATTCAAATTTATTTAACCCATGATCATTAAACCTCCTATAAAAAGTCATTCAAAGTCCATTTAGAAGGGTTGGTACTCATTTACAAGAGAGAAGCAAGAATACAATCAAGACTACTCAAGCACTCTTCCCTATTATCTACATATAACTAACCAATAGTATTTCAAGCTTATTAAACCTTTACACCAATCCTTAGTCATTTTAAGTGCACTCAATTTTGCATTTACTTGAATTTTTGTCACACTATTGCACCAAGAACTTTAATGGGAGAACTACATATAGCTTGATCCCTCCTCAGAGTATTAGTATGTAGGCAATGTGCCCACACATGGGGTGTGAAGTATGTCCATTGTATCCTTTACACACTAACCCTTTTTTCCTATTTACCAAAGTTCCATTTAATTGCATAAAATACACAATCACATGAAGAATTAGATCTATAAGAAGTTATTGATATAAAGGATCTAAAATTTGATACACAGGCTCACATAGATGTTGCAATCAAAACCCAAAAAAATCATATCTCCGTGAGTAGTTTGGACAATAGAAGCAAGACCAAGACTATAATTCTAGACAATATGGTGTCCTATTTTTTATAGTCTTGTCCAATCAAGAAACAAACTCTATATTATTGTTTATGATAATGTCATAGTCCCATTCCTCTAGTATGAGACTCTGTCTCAGCCATAATAGCCCAAAATAAGCTAAGTCATAGTTTCTCTCACTTATTACTATTTTTAGAAAAGGTAAAAATACAATTTGTTTACACAAATTAGTGGCTTTATTATTGCATATTATTTAGTCATTTTATCTACTCAGACTTGTTTATTAAATAGGAATAAAAGTCCATTATTCCAAAAAATAATAAATCATTTGATGAACCTGAATTTCTTTGAATTTCATATAAAAACCCTAGGGTAAATTCCTAGCTGATATTTCTCATTAATTTATGATTTTTTTCTTGAATATTAAAATCATAAATTCCTCTCAAATTTTAAATTTTTTTAGTAAATTTTAAAATAAATTTATTTCAAATCCTAGTTGCATCAACTAGTTCCCAGTAATTTTTCAATCATTTTCTAAATTTTTAGTGGCATATTAAAATCAAAAAATCAATTTCAAATTCAAAATTTTATAGTAAAAAATCAAAAATATTTACTTTTTCCAAAACCCTAGTTGCATCTACTAGGTCCCATTAAATCACTAATTTTCCACTAAATTTTTGATTTTTCAATTGCATATCTAACTCAGAAATTCAAATTTTAATTTAAAAAATTCATAGTAAATTTTCCACATGATCATTGTTCAAACCCTAGTTACATCTACTAGGTCCCATTGCTTCTTGAAGTATCACCTTACATGTTTGCACACTTCATATCCTTTTCATGCAATTTCTAGTTAACTATTTGTAGGATTTTAAATTTCCTATATTTAGTATTTTCCTTTTATAGCACTTGTCCTATAACAAATTATTGAAAAAAATTCAAATACTTCTCAACTTACTTTCCTACTTTAACAATGGCCCAATATATTGGTTTTGATTAAACTAATAAGAGAGAACTTCAAAAAGTCTTAACCAAACACCTTGACATGCAAGATGACATGCTTAAAATATTACAAGAGGAACAACAAAGAACAAACAATGGTCAATCTTCTCAAACCTCAGAGCAACCAATTGAAAATGACACTACAAGGGCAACTATGTCTCAACAACCCCATATGATAGCCCAACCTACCTCTATGCCACTAGTTACAACTAATACACCCCTTTCTCCTAATGTGTCAGCCCTTGTGTAAGAGATAATATCTCTTTAATCCAAGGTGATACATCTTAAGCAAGGTGCCACTAGACCTACATAGGCTTTGGATTCTTTTGTTATTTAGCATACACCATTGGCACATCACATTGCTTCTACACCCTTGCCATATGGTTTTGTTCAACCTAATCTTACTCTTTATGATGGCAAGAGTCAACCAAAGACACATTTGAGATATTTTCATGTAGCATGCTTGGATTATGTGTCAAATGACTAGTTACTGGGCAAGCTATTCCCATGGAGTCTAACATATTATGCTTTGCAATGGTTCTATAGTCTACTAAATTAATCAATTAATGCATCCAATCCTTTAGCTGACATATTCCCAACACATTTTAGTATCAACATTGGTGATAAGGTTTATTATGTACAAATTGCACAACAAAAACATAAATCAAATGAACATCTCAGAGACTATGTGCTTTGATTTAAAACCATCTTGGCTAGGATGACTAGCCCCATGATAGATTAGGAGTTATAGGATCTCTTCAAATAGAGCCTTCTACCAGTATTGCATGAATCTATTATGTTCAAAATATTCTCTTCCTTCACTAAATTGCGTCATACTTTAAAGGAAAGAGAAGTGAAACTCATTTTAATGAGAAAACTCAAGTATACAAGCATTTCAAACACAACAAACAAGATTAATATCAAAGTCCCATACAAGGTCAAAGTTAATGATAACAAGAATTAGAATCAACCAATAGTTAATGTGGCTTCAGATCCCCCTTAGTGTGTGGTTTTATTAGCACCTCCTTGGTGTGCATTTACCAATCTACCAATTTCTCTAGTTAAAGTTTTATAACAATTATTATAATGTAACATCATCACTCTCCCTCTTATTCAAGAAGTTGACCTAGCATAGCCTCTTCCATGGGGATATTATCAACATGCATTTTGTGATTTTCATAGGGCACTAGGCCATACTACAAATAGATGCATCAATTTGAGACATAAGATATAGGACTTAATAAATGACAACCTACTTAATCTTGGAACTTCAGTTGAGCCTCCACAGGCTAAGCCAACATAGGATAAAGATTTAAAAATATTCTCAAATCTATTTACATAGCATTATAATCAAAATAAAGGGAACACATTAGGTGTTCACCACACATACCATGCACCTTCAGTTGAGTCACATAATTTGAGTGGTATGATAAGTGTGTATGAGTCTAGGGTTCTAATTAGACCTTTGATGTCCTTCTCAAATCAAGATATTTTTGAGGATAATTCAAATTATAATGCACTCTTTATTAGAGCACATATTCATAATCAACCCATTCATTGTGTTTTTATCGATAATGGTTCCAGTGTCAACATGTGCATCATTACATTATTGTAATATTTGGGATATTCAAAACAATATCTCACTCTGATAGATACATTTATCAGTAGATTTAGTGGACACATACATAGTTCATTGGGTGAGATTGTACTTCTTTTACATACTAGTCCAACACATGTGACCACACATTTCACAATAGTTCCCAGTGCAGGAGTTTTTGATATGTTAGTTGATCACCCATAGATTCAAAAAATTCAAGAAATAACATCTAAGTTCACATATGCATGAAATTTATTCATGATAATTAGGTTATTATAGTTATTGGAGTTCCATATGAGTTACCACTACCCACTTTAGAGTCATCTAGTTTGCAGTCACCAATTCTAGCTTCTTCACTAGTTCTAGTTTCCCCACTAGTTACAGTTTTTCCTCAAGTAAAAATCTAGACACATTTACGAGATCCATCACCAGTATAGAGGGTTCACACAACTCCATAACTTAAATATTTTAGACAACTTCTAGCTATAGTATTCACACCTAGATTAGTTTAATTGAGATCTCATACGTCTACACATAGAGCACATATTTAGAGAGCTTATCCTACTTTTTGATGGGTCCCTAAGAGCCCTATAGTTGCATCTAGTTCTCATAGTTACAGAGGGACCCCATAGTAAATTTCTACTTTAGATATTTTAGAACATTTACAATGAACACAAAGTTTAGAATCACAATCTTAGCCTTTCCATCGTGCTTCACGATCCTAAATGATACATTTGTTTGATATAGGATACCATGATAGGGAGTCTCATTTGAGACTAATTAGTTAATATCATTTTATTCTCAGTCTCTTGTGCACATAGATTATTTCAAAAATACAAAAATACAAAATCCAAAAACATTCAAATATATCAAAAACATTAAAAACATTTTAATTGTATGCATCATCCATGTTTTACATCACTACTACTATGTTATATTTACATTTTCTATTCTATGATATTGTTTGTCAATTTATCTACATTACCATGCTTCACCTGATCTTCTTTGAGTGTTTTTAGTGACATCCAGATCCTTGATTTCTTCATTCTACCCATTGAGAGGGCATCCTAATTTTACATTCAAGACACACATTCGATATACATACCCACTAGGGGCATCTTCTACATGAATACACTATCTAGGTTATGTCATTCTTACACTACAAACTATAAATTATCATGTTGATGTCCATTAATTCCTAGATTACATAGATTACAATATCAATATTTCACTAGTATCTAACACTTGTGCATCTCTTAGCATATACCTAGCCTTGTACTAAAAAATGTATTCCATACTTTCACTCTTCCTTTGATTAGTTAGATGTGATTATATCTTTCTAGTATATACATTTTTTCCTTTCTTACTTAGCGTAGCTTGATGGGTTTATTTTTTCTCAGTTCTTGCTCCATGCCTTATATGCATTTTAGGATATTTTCCAATGTCCTTTGCTTTTATTCAAATGTGTGCCTTAGGGTGTTTGCCAATGTCCTTTATTTTTACTCTACTATGTGCCTGTGGCCCTTATGTCAACCTTTATTATTTCAATTGTATGTGTATGTGGAATTTGAACATACCTTGTAAGCTTGTTTATCAGTTTAAGTGACATGTGCCTATGTCACTTGATTTCTTGGCTCCTTGGCCACTATTGTATGCTTCTATCTTCTTGTTTTGTGTGTTTACTGCTTGATTGCTTTCAATTGATTGTAAATGACATGATCCATATCATGCTTTTTTCCCTGCTTTCTTGGATGCCATGATGGATATCATGCTCCTGTTGACCAACTTTTGGTCCTTCAGGCCAAAATTAGGCACCCCTATTTGCAAAAGATTATCTAAGTCTATATCTTTGGCCAAGTCCAGTACTTAATTTTATTTTTGGAAGAAGTGTTCTTATACAAATCTAAAGTCTTTTACATATAAAAAACCCAAGTGTTTTCATTTTAAAATATTTGTTCTTTAGTCTTTTGGCTAAGTCCTTCACAATGAATTATTTCAAGTTTTTATTCGAAGACTTTATCAAATTCTTTTGGACTTTTTTTTTAAGGATTTTTTCCTTAAGCGTATTTCTTTTGGACTTTCATTCAGCCGAATTCTTTCCAAAAAATTACCCAAGGCAACTTTTACTAAAGGGTATGTTCAAATTTCCCAATGGGTATTTTTCTCTCAAGAAATGGTCCACTTCACTTTCCCAAAAGGTACTTTACAATTTATTTGAAAGATATCTTCGAGCCAAAAAGGACCCTTGAAAATTTTCCGAAGGGCATTTTCATTTTCCTGAAGGGTATGTTACAATTATTTTGAAGGATCTCTTTAGGCTAACTTGACACTTGCATTTCTTCTGAAGGACACTTGCCTTTTGGAAGGGACCTTTTCAAGAAATCTGAAGGATTGTTTTGGAGAAAAGGTAGACCATTTCAAAATTCTTGAAGTGTTATTTTAAAGTTTTACATTTTCAAAAGATCATTTTCAATCTTCTAAAGGGTATGTGACCACTTTTCCAAAGGGTATCCGTAGGAAGATTGAAGAGAAAGAGACAAAAAAGATGAGGGATTCATCTCCAAAAAATTTAAAAGATTGTTTCTTCAAGAAAGAGGACCTTTTTAGGAAGTCTGAAGGGTCACTTGCATTTTTTTGAAGGTATGTTTTCAAGGAAATGAAGGAAATGAACATTGTTCCTTTCAAAAAGGCCATAGGAAAGGATGAAGAGAAGTAACTAAAGAGGAGCTTCAAATAAATTCATTTAAACTTTTTGTTTGAAGGAAATGAACAAGCAATGAGCCCAAAGGAAAATACTTGACAAAAGGTCTGAGGAAATAAATAGAAACAAATAGCCATAGACAGTTTGTCTTAAGAAAAGGTTCAAAACCAAATGTCTGAAAGAAATGCCTAAGAAGTGACAACCCACAACACATCAATTTTAGATTTTGGAGACTAGCCATTAGATTATCAAAAAGAAAGACTCAGTAAGAACTAGAAAGCAGAGATAAAGGTAGAAAGTGGTAAATGTAATTGAGGCTTTGTTATAGTTGTAACAAAATGTAACTGACGCTTTATTTTATTTGTAACAAAATGTAACTAAGGCTTTCATTCAGTTGTGACAAATGTAACTAATGTTGTGATGAATTGTAACTGGTGCACCTATTCAATTGTGACATGGTATAGCTCACCCACCTCTCTACCATATGCAAATGTAACTATTTCTCTTGAGATGACACATGTCTTAGTGACCCTTAGACTTCCTTTGATTTCTCTACCTCTCAAGGCTATATATATGCATTCTCTTGGCTCATTTTGCATCCTACGCTAGTTATTGGGGAAACTCTAACTAGATTTATACTCAAAAAACTCTTGAAGAGATACACAAGCCTGGTTACCTCTCATATGTTGTAGTATTGATTAATGATTGAATAATTTTTGGTCTAGTCTAGTGAAAGATTATCTTTTCTAGTTTGTACTCTTGATGGTCTACCAATTTATAGAAAGAAGATTGTTGCAGGTCTTTGCTAGTATTCTTTGCTAAGTGTAGAGATATCTTAAAAATGATTCATGAATTTATCTTTCTTTGGATTATTCATTTCCTTCTTAAGAATCATATACCTTCTCAAATCTAGCATATGAAATATTGATGTAGTAATGGATCCTGAGTTGTCAATCCTGTGCAAGAAAACACCTTGTTTTGTCTTTAAAGTAGTGGTTTTAGTCAGTTGAAAGGATATCAAATAATGGTATAAATCCAAGTGTCTTTCTTATTGGGTTTCCTTTACCCTTTTCATACACAATTTATAGATTAGAAATATATTTAAAGGTGCATCAAGGGGAGCTGACCCCTAATATAGAGATTCATCTCAAAGAAATTGTCACCCAAAAGAAGAAAGATGATTTCATTTTACCACTTGGATGAAGAGAGATGAACATCTCCTTAAGGGTATAAATCCAAGTGTCAACAATTTTTGGCACACTCGGTGGGACAATTTGTCCAAGGATTTGAAGAATTCTTGGTGTGTTCTTCAATTAATCAACATTTTGGAGGCATTTCAATCAACACCAATGGTGACTCCACATTGAATCAACTGGTCAAGCAACCCTAGTACATCAAGAAATCATATTTGGTGTGCATAATTATATTTTTGAGTAGTATAGATCTTGTGTTCCTTCATATAGTTTTGATCAAGCTCAGGTTGTTCATGCAATCACCTCAAGTATCCCTCCTAATTATCCTTCTCCTAGTTGGAGTTTGAAAAGTAGATGTTGGAAATAGACAAGTTGAATGAGTGAAATAGATATGAGCAAGAGCTTATATATAAGGAAGAATGCTTGTTTAAGCAATCTCAACTCATGCAATCCATGAAGGACAAACTAGTAAGGTGGAGAAGCCAATTCACTCAAGGCAGTCAGCCTTGTATCCCTTCTTCCATCCCAAAAAATCCTCCTATACAAAATAAACCCTTCCCCTATACACCAAATCCTTTTTATCAAATAGCACTTGCTCACCAAAATAAAATGATTCAACCTTCTAACCCATTTAATGCATTAACTACTCTTATTATTAATCCTTTGCACCTAGCAATCCAACACCAAAGGACATTAGAACGACCTTTTATGGAAACTATTTTTTTCAATTACTTAGATTGTGAGCCCTTATTTGAATGAAATCATCCTAATTCTATTGTAAAACAATACGTCCATCCTCAAGCAAATCTTCCTATGTATGTGCAAACACTTCCTAGTTTCCCTCAACCTCCTCAAGCCCTTCATCATGATGTCAAGATTCCAAGTTGGATAAATGTCTATCATAAACCAACTCAAGACTTTGAGAAAGATAAATTTGTTGCCTATCCTCAAGAAGAGACTTCCAATCCTAAGATCATGGGTTGGAATGAAATAGTGGAATCATCGGGTAAGAAAGAAGAGAAGAGTATTGTTAAAGATTATGAAGCAAAAAATGAAGCTACTCCTCCTCATCATGATGATGTGCATGATCTCTAATAAATTCTCTTCCAATAAAATCTAGCTAAACATATTGAAGAATTAGAGTCAAGAATAAGGTTCCTTAATCAAGGTGTAATGGATGGTTTAGACCCAATAAAAAATTCCATGTTTAAACACACCCCATCTACACCCCTTCAAGAGATTTATCAAACTATATATGATGTAGATGGAGTGCTCATCAAGTAGAAGGAAGAGAATCAATTGATTTTAGCCCAAGGTTTACGTCCTCTTCCTTATGAGATTCTCAAATAAAACCTCACTTCTCATTCCCAATCTGAAATTGAGTTCACTAGTGCTTGCCTCTTTTGAAAGTCTATTCCTAAGTCCTCTCCTTCATCCCATACTACATTTTCACTCCCTTCATCTTCCATTACCTTTCATACTCCGACTCCTACATTTTAGACTCATGGACCTATCCATTTACCCCTCATTTCATTCCATCCTAAAGAGGAACTTGTTTTAAGGGAGGCAAGTGAGCAAGAGAAAATACAATTCTTGGATGATCAAGAGGCTATCATGAGTGAGAATAAAGATGAGGTCATGATAAGTACTCCATATGATCATCATCATGGTGATTATCATCTTGAGCGTGAAGTGGAAAGCATTATCAAAGATGAAGAACATGGTCAAATCATATCTCAAGAGGTGGTTATCTAGGAGGTTTTCATGAAAATAAGGTTGAAGAAGTAACTCTTTAAGGTGACATGATTCAAGGAGAAGATATAGGTCACACATACATGCAAATGTTCTAACAATATGAAGATGAGATTGAAAATTTTCACTTTTCAACATTGGATGGAGAATGTGATCATGGTGATCTCTCTTTTCCTTTTTTTGATGAACCTTCTTGTTGCTTTGATGAAGATAATGATAGAGCCATGGGACCTAAGTTGAATGAGGTTTAAGATCATGTTGGCGAATAGCTGTAGACCCTTATTTTTGTGCAACTAGACTTTTATTTTTTGCGCAAGAAGGAGAGAAGTCTGATTGTTTTGATAAGGGATTTGAAGAAGGAATTCTTGAGTGAGAAAATGATGATTTTTGGAATGGGCTAGAAAAAAAAATCTTAGCTCAAACATCACACCAGCCACCCCTCTTCAAGAGATCTATGATGAAGTAAGAGATCACTTTGACAATATTCTCAAAGAGATATAAAATAATGAGTTGGTTCATGATACATATCAAGAGGGCTATGAGCTAATGAACCCTATGATGATGAGATATCAACCATTGATCCATTGATGGACTACACTAACATGAAGGACCAGCATGAGACATGATTCAAAGATCAAGATGAGTACATGTATGTTGGAGACATATTTGAACATGATACCATTAGATACATGCCAATAAAGGTGGCAAGCAAGAAGGATGAGTTACCAAGATCCTACTCCAACCAATCACTTGTCTAGCATCAGGAAGTTTCTTTCCATGGATGAGACCCAAGAAGTTTTCCCTTTGATCTAGGAGGGGGAAGAACACATCTAGTTAGTTGTACATAATTAGTTTTTGTTTAGTTGTGTCTTGTCTTTCCTAAGTTGTAGGTAGTACATTTGTGTTTTATTTCATCTTTATTGTGTGTCTCTTTCCTTTGTGTGTTTGAGGTAGTCAATGGTTATCTTGTTGATCAAGTTCTGAATCATGCTCAAGGTTTTTGGTTTATTTCAGTCATTAATTAACTCCATGTCCAATGGATTATAAGGCTACTAGTCTGGTTAGTATAGTAGGCATGCTACCGTTGGGAGTCACCATTTTGTTGACCAAATTTTGGTCCTTTAGGACAAAATTAGGCACCCCTATTTGTAAAAAATTGTCTAAGTCTATATCTTTGGTTAGGTCCATTACGTAGTTTTTTTTTTAAAGAAGTATTCTTATACAAAGATGAAGTCTTTTACATATAAAAAACCCAAGTGTTTTCCTTTTGAAATATTTATTCTTTAGTCTTTTGGCTAAGTCTTTTGCAATGAATTATTTTAGGTTTTTGTTCTAAGCCTTTATCGAATTATTTTAGACTTTTTGTCTGAGGCTTTTTTCCTTAAATATATTTCTTTCAGAATTTCATTCGACAGAATTCTTTTGAAAAAATTGCCTGGGGAAACTTTTTTTGAAGGGTATGTTCAAATTTATCAAAGGGTATCTTTCTCACAAGAAATGGCCCACTTCACTTTCCTGAAAGGTACTTTACAATTTCTCTGAAAGATATCTCTGAGCCTAAAAGGACTTTTGTAACTTTTTCGAAGGGCATTTTCATTTTTCCAAAGGGTATATTGCAATTTTCCCAAAGGATATTTTTAGGCTTAGTGGACACTTGAATTTATTTCAAAGGACACTTGCCTTTTGAAAGAGACATTTTAAAAAAATTTGAAGGATTGTTTCAGAGAGAATGTGGACCATTTCAAAATTCTTGAAGGGTTATTCAAAATTTTCCATTTTCAAAGGATCATTTTCAATCTGTTGAAGGGTATGTGACCACTTCTCTAAAGATTATATGTAGTAAGGTCAAAGATAAAGAGATAAAAAATATGAGGGATTCATCTCCAAAAATTCCAAAATATTGTTTCCTCAAGAAAGTGGACCTTTTCAGGAAGTCTGAAGGGTCACTTGCATTTTTTTGAATGGATGTTTTCAACAAGCTAAAGGGCACTTTTATTCTTGTAGATGACACTTAATAGAAAATCCAAAGGAATTAATTTTCATAATTTGTCTGAAGGAAATGAGAAATTGTTCCTTGTAAAAAGGTTGTAGGAAAGGATGAGGAGAAGTGACTAAAGAGGAGCTCTAGAAGAATTCCTTCAAACTTTTTATCTAAAGGAAATGAACAAGCAATGAGCCCAAAGGAAAATATTTGAAAAAAGGTCTAAGGAAATAAATAAAAACAAATAGCCATGGACAATTTGTCTAAAGAAAATGTCCAGAAAAAATGTTTGAAAGAAATGCCTGAGTGACAACCCACAACACGTCAATTTCATAATGCAAAGACTAACCATTGGAATTTCAAAAAAAAGACTCGATAAGAACTGGAAAGCAAAGATAAAGGTAACAAGTGGAAAATAAAATTGAGGCTTTGTTTCAATTGTAACTCAATCTTTGTTTTAGTTTTAATAAAATGTAACTGAGGCTTTGTTTTAGTTATAACAAAATGTAACTGATGCTTTGGTTCAGTTGTGACAAATTTAACTAACACTGTGATGAATTGTAATCGATACATCTATTCAATTGTGACATGGCATAGCTCACCCACATCTCTCCAACATGCAAATTTAATTGTTTTTCTTGAGATGACACATGTATTAGTGACCCTTAGACTTCTTTTGATTGCTCTACCTCTCAAGGCAATATATATGCATTCTCTTGGCTCATTTTACATAGTTTGCTGGTTATTGGGGAAAATCTAGCTAGATTTATAATCAAATAACTCTTGAAGAGATACACAAGTGTGATTGCCTCTCATATACTATAATATTGAGTAATTATTGAATCATTGTTGGTCTAGTCTAGTGAAAGATTGTCTTTTCAAGATTTTACTCTTGATGGTCTACCAATTTACAGAAAGAAGATTGTTGCAGGTATTTTCTAGTATTCTTTTATAAGTGTAGAGATATATAAGAAGTAATTCATTATTGTATCTTTCTTTGTATTATTCATTTCCTTCTTAAGAATCATATACCTTCTCAAATCTAGCTTATGAAATATTGAGTAGCAATAGATCTTGAGTTATGAGTCCTATGCAAGAAAACACCTTATTTTGTCTTTAAAGTAGTGGTTTTAGTCAACTGGGAGGATACCAAATATTGGTGCATCACCATTTGCTTTCTTAGTGGTTTTCCTTTACCCTTTTCATACATAATTAATAAATCAAAAAGATCTTTAAAGGTGCATCAAGGGGAGCTAACCCTTAATATAGAGATTCATCTCAATGAAATTATCACCCACACCAAGAGAAATGATTCTGTTTTGCCACTTGGATGAAGAGAGTTGAGCATCTCTTGAAGGGTGTAAATC
Organism: Torreya grandis; assembly: GCA_037957365.1. Lineage (NCBI taxonomy): Eukaryota > Viridiplantae > Streptophyta > Pinopsida > Cupressales > Taxaceae > Torreya > Torreya grandis. The sequence continues at coordinate 1,312,724 of JARHVA010001559.1, read as the reverse complement.
CAAGCATCAACAACTCCATCCCTCCTTGATAACAACTAACACTTTTGATTTTAGTTTAATATATTACACATGATATTAAGTTATAACATCTATTTATCATACCCCTGTTGATCTAAAAATCTCTCAATATAAACCATTCTATATCTTGAGATATCTTATTGATTATCATTGTTCTATCATGTATATTTCTAGATTAACACACTTATAGGGCTCTTTTTTCTAAGGTAAGTCATTATGATGCCATCATTCTTACCCTCAAAAGAGGGGGAAATAAATAGGGGTTTTATCATAGAGATCATAGCTCTTAATGGTCAAAAAAGTAATTTTTAGAACACTCATAATATAATCTAGATATCAGGCCAGGTAGAATAGACCAAGTACATAGCAAAGAATCTAAAATAGTCATCAGATTCAGCCTTGGACAATAGTGAAGAAGTTGAAGTAAAGCACCAAATATAAAGGTGTCCTATTTTCAAAAATCTTATCCAAATAATAGAAAAATTAGTTTTCGTAGAAGCTGATAGAAAGGTGAGTTCAGTCACAGGTTTGTCAGCACAACACAATCTAGATTCATCATGTTTCAATAAAAAAAATTCTTAGAGAATCTAGATATAGGGGGCATCATGTGTGGTATGATGGCTCTCACATTTAGTTTTAAATTAGGAAATTGTTATAACTTCCAGATCAAAATCCATATTCCAGACACTAGTGATTGGGGGTAATGTGCATGGCACATTGATCCTCCCCTTTTTCTGAGTTTAGTATATTTTCCAAGCATTTATTAGTAGTTACATGCCTTACTCCATCTATAGGTGGTTGGCATCCTTTTTTAAGTTTTGATTTCATACAATCTTAACTTTTTGAGTTCTCGAGATGGCTTCCACATAAGTCTATTGCAATAGTTTTAGAGTGGCTTTCATACAAGCCCAATCTCCATATTTTAAAATGGCCAAGAGTGGCCTAGTTTCTAGTATACATTTGGCTATCCATACCAACATTATTAGATAACATTACATTCATGGGATTTAGGAGCCATCTTATATGACATCTATTCCTTACTAGTATTACTTCATAGCTTCACTTTATGGGGCAACAATAGAGCCAAAGGGCTAGTCTTTGTATTCTTGAGCCACCTATTCAAAGGGATTGGATACACAGTCCAAACATTGATTGATACATGTATGATTTTTTAGCTTCACTTAGTAGGCAATGATGGATCTAAAGGGCCTACCTTTGCATTCTTGAGCCACTTCTAGGGAATTAAGCACTCAGATCCATTCATAATATTACTCTTCATATCACATCATCCAACATTACTCAGCATACACCAAACACAATCCAACATCATAACATATCCACACTTCATATCATGCTCTCTCTATGTACATCCAACATCACACAGCTTCATGAGCTTCACCCTTGTAGGTAAGTTCAGGTATGCTTTCTATTTTTCTTTTATCCTAGTACACTACTTTGCTAAATCACTAGAATAAAGGGGCAGGGGGGGCAAATGTAGACATATAAAATACAAAATTTGGTAACTTGAGTATGGATAATGACACCCAATCCATAGGTTCATCTTCTTTTCTCTTATAACCCTCATAAGAATGTTTTCATAATATAGTATTCATAATAACCTTTCAGACTAAACCCTTGCTAATCTAGTCTATTCTTTCCATGATAAATCCATCCCCCCAAGTCTATTTCCCCCTAGATAATAGCGCCCAAACTTGGACTACAACGTTGAGACTCAGGGTGTCCTATTTTTGGCATTGTTGTCCAAGTGCAATTTAGCTTCTAATGGTTATTTTATCGTGGATCCTTATCCTAATTCATGTCAGCCTAATGTGAATTTATTTAACCCATGATCATTAAATCCCCTATAAAAGGCCATTCAAAGTCTATTTAGAAGGGTTGTACTCATTTGCGCAAGAATAGAAGCAAGACTACTCAATCACTCTTCCCTATTCTTTATATACAACCATCTAATATAGTATTTCAAGATATTAAAACCTTTTTAGCAGTCTCTAGTCATTCTAAGTACACCCAGTTTTGTATTTACTTGCATTTTCATCATAATAATTCACCAATAATTTCAATGGGAGAACTATATATACCTTGATCACTCCTCAATGTACCAATAATTTCAAGAGTTTAATCATAATCATTGTTGATAGGTAGTTTAAGATGATCCTCACCATGGGGCCTAGGATCGAGTGTGTAGGGGATAACCGAGTTTGGTTGTAAAGAGTGAATGCATGGAGATTATTTAGATAGAACAATAAAACACACATTGAATGGAATATAATTATTACTTATCAAAAATTAAATTTCTATTCATAAATGAAAGAATAAGGAAAATAAAGTACAATGTATACAATTCATGTATATATAGTAGATGCATGGAGTAAGTTATCTATATTACAGCTATGTAAAATGGCATTGATCTAGATATATTGTTAACTACTTTGCCAGATACATATATTACATGTATAACATACATAATAAAAGCGAAGTATTAACTATTATATAACTACCAAGGAGGATGTTGATAGCTGAACTAATGTCTTATCATATATGGTAGTTGGAAAAGGTCCAAACAATTAATGTCCATGTTATCTTCAATGACCTCCAACCTCAGGTTCCTCCATTGGAAGCTAGTAGCTAGTTGGGCCACATTTTAAATAATGCAATCATGGCAGGACAACACATGGTTGTGTTGAGGTGGGGCCAAAAGGATCAATTGATTATGTGATAAGATGCTTATGAGGATTAAAAGACTATGAGATATCGATTACATAGTGTTATGCACAGGATATGATCTAAGGGGACCATTACATAAAATTATACAAGTAGGCATGGGACTTATGCATAACATTATGGGAAAAATTCTGAAAAAGGAGTGCACATGATATCATGGGGGAGAGTTCTAATTTGGGGATCCATATAGTTCTATTTGGGGAGAGAACCCTAGAGTTCTATTCTATCTTGGGGTTGAAAGTGCAAGCTCTCTTATTAAAAGAACAAAATAGGAATGTATTTCACTATGTAGTGACTGATGAGCCACAGAAATGTCATGTTCTTGTCCTCATCTATTACACTTGTTTGCCATGCTTTTTAGTACTTTCCCATAAAGTTTCCTTCCATATTGTCATAAACTTGTAAATAGTATTATGTTTCCCATACTATTTGAATAGTTATAATTATGTATTACAATTAAATATATGATAGTTATATACTGCTTTAGGATGACTTTTCTATAATGTGTTTTAAGGATGTTTTGGAGAAATAGGTATATAGAACAGAACATCCTATAGTAAATGAATCTCATTACACAGACTATCATGTAGCTAGCACATAACCAAAGCAACAAATAAATAGATTTTGATTCCTCTTTCAACTAAATCACAAAAATAACTATAACCTTGATGGATCCCAATAAGGAAGTGGTTGAATAATGAAACATCTTTGTTTGTCCTATATCAATGTTGCAGAATTCACATGAAATATGAATTTAACAAAATGAGCTAATTTCAAGTATCTTAAATCGAATGTTTCTTAGATTATAATATATATTGTTGTGTATCAAACAATTTCCTCCATGGCATATAAATATGTAAACAACATAGTTGATAGATAGTAGATATCAATTAGAGATTATCAAAAGTACATTTTGTCAAGTAACTATTATTATAATTTCCTACAACAATTCATTGCTGAATTTTTTATTAATATGAACAAGCATTTTTGAGTTAAATTAAGTGTTGTGAGAGGAAGGATGAAGGACCCCCTTTGTGATCCTTATAGCAATAATCCAACCTATAAAAATAGATAAGCATGTTATTTTAGTTTTTTATACATTGTGTGTATTACTCCTGATTTACATTCTTGCTTAGATTTGTTTAAGGAAGCTTCCAATGTATAAACATTTATTCCACAATATTATGTTTGTATTTAATTCTAACATTCCATTTACTACATTACTTCAACGTCTTATATCACAATTAACAGAAGGTCAAATTACAATATTGAGTGTGCACATATATTGATGTCATCCTATCAAGTCTACATCCTCGGGTTGACATTTAAATGAAGTAGAAGGTAGAGGTCTATGGTAACTCTTGTTTTTCATTTTAATCAAGAGAAGTATATCTGATTTTTAATTAACTGCTAGTCATTTTTTGCACCATTACGAGGAAGGGTGTCACATACTTATAATATTCAATTTTGATAACAATTATTTTTGGATGTTTATTATTTTTATTTTTAAAGTTTGTTATTATTTAGATTAAAGATTTCTTATTTTCATAGTTTAAATTTCCCTTTTTGTAAGTCGGATGGTGGAAATTTTCAAAAACCCCCATATAACTAACCCTGTGTTGGCAGGGTGGGCAAAAAGTTTTTAAAAAGGTGGTTGATGTATGCAAAGTGAAGGAGATTATATAGGGAGATTCTTTCCTAAATCATCAATCATTGCTACAAGAGCAAAAATTCATCCTGTAGTAACTGAGGAACATGAAGTAATTCTTGAATATCATTCGCAGTTGTCAAAAGAAGAGGTAGAGAAGGAAGTATTTTTGGTTGGACTGGTAGCACAAGCTAGAGACCTTGAAGAGGTTCATACTCCTGGAAAATACTCACATGTACCACCTTTGATAATTCCCACCTTATCAACTCATACTTAGGAATCTAAAGTTTGCTTCCCTCTATTGCCCAAATTTCTTGCTAATGAGGCATTCAAGGTTATTTTTGCTCCTAGAAGAAACACCAGGCCAATAGAATATTCTAATTTACAGAGACTCTTTTCTGAGACACTAGCTAAATTTTAAAAACCTTGACACCATCCCCATTGTATAGGAAGCCATACATTCCCAAGAAAAAAGATAAAGTCTCCATCTTCTACACCCTATTAAATCAAATAATTGATAGGAATTTTGAGCAGTGGGTAGCAACAACCTTTGGTTTACCAACACACAGAGTATTCATAGGGGATCACCAGGAAGAAAACACTACTAATTAGTCTACTACTTTCAAATTTCCTATCCTTTCTCCTAATGTAAATGTACCCATGAAGAATATTACTCACTCTTCCCTCCCTACTTTTAGGGAAAAAGCATCTGAGGATCCAAACACATTTATTTTTAAGTTTGACATCCTATGCCATAGCTATGAATATAATCAAGATGCTCAGAAACTCAAATTATTTCTAGAAACACTCAAAGATGTAATATATTGATGGTTTATAGGACTTAGAAAGGATGCCATTTATTCTTGAGAAGAAATGAAGGAGAAGTTTCTAACAAAATACCAAGACTATTGTAAGGGTAATAACTACAAGAGAGATGACATATTCAGAATGACACAAATTGATGATGAGTCATTGGAAGAATATATGGAGAGATTTTTGTTTAGCTTACAAAAATCCAAGTAGAATACAATGGATAAGGAATCAGTTAAGTTGATATTCATAAAAATAATTAGAGATAATTATCTAGAGGCACTAGATATAATATCTAATGGTGATGTTTATACACTACCTTTTGATGAACTAACAATTCTATGTACAAACTACTCCATATCAACCATGAACAAAAGTAGGGGCAGAACCCTTCTTGTAAAATTTATAGTAATATTGTATAAAGGTGAAGTTAGCAACCTACTCCAGGACATATAGCATGGAATTATCAGCCACCCAGCTACTCAGCTTGATACATTACATATATGGAATAGACAATAAGAAACTAAAAAATCATTAGCAACTTATTACCCTGAATGCAAGAAAAAGAATGTGGATTTCACATGATATTCTATGAAATCTTGGGTAGCTAGCATAACCAAAGAGAATCCTAAGATAGTGCAGCTACATGCCATTGTAGAAGATGAGAATCAAGTCTTTTTTGTGGCTCAATGAAAACCATGGGTACAAAGATTAGGTATGCCATCAAACTCTATGTTTGAAAATTCTTGATTGTTAAATAATATTCAATATGGTTATTGGATGAATATACCCAATCAAAATTGGTCTAAAAAAAATTGGAAGCTACCCCAAAATCATTTATAGATGCAACATAATGGAAAACAACTTCAACCTAGGCAATTCCAAAACCAACAATGGTTTTATCCCTCTAATCCATGGGAATAACAATGGAGAGGTAATCAAGGCTTTCCTTAGAAAATGAAACAACCATAACAATAGGTCATAATACCAAACACTCAACAACTTATTTGAAACACTCAATTAATCATCCAACCCATCCCCAATCCTACTAATAAATTGGTTCAACCAACACAATCCACTGAAATATTACAATATCCAACATACACCTTAGATATTAATCAAGTTCAACTTTTCTCAAGTCATGTTCTTCCATAACCAACCTCACCTGTAATCATAGAACACTTTGAACCATCTCCACTCCATACTAATCCGCAACCACCCATGGCCAATCTTGAGCCAAGTCCATCCAAAAATAAAAAAGAATTTGATAATCCTCTTTTTTTGAAGAGATTAAACATCACATCCTAAACCAGAGACCAAATTTAATATTTTAAGACAACTCAATAATTTGTGCATAAAAATTCCACTCTTTCAAGTAATAAAGAATCTTTATATCTATAATAAATCTATTAAAGAGTTATGTTTGAAAAATTTGGGAAGAAAGAAGAAGGATTATAAAACAGTCCAGGTCATTGGCCAACTAGCAAACATTATGTTGGGAAATATATTTCTCCCAAAATATTGTGATCTGAGAAGTGTTGTAGTTAGTATTAGCATCCATGGCCAACCCATCTCTAATACTTTAATTAACTTGGGTGTAGCCATCAATGTGATGATCATGGAGACCATGCAACAACTAAAAGTTACCAATCTCTATCCAATACCCATCATCTTCTAGATAGCTGACAGATTAACTATTAAGCCTAAAGGGATTATTGAGGACCTTTTTATTACTATGAACTCCTGATAATATCTAGTAGACTTTACTGTCCTATAACCAAAAATCAACTTGAGAAGTTATTCTCTCATCATTGGCCACCCATGGTTGGCCACTATTGATGCTTTTATTGGTTATAGGTCAAGAAAAATTCTAATTTTCAATGGAAATGACATCAAGAAATTGGTTCTTTATCCACCAGCTTAGCCTTCCTAGAATGATCTCCCAACCCCTTAGATTGATGAATTTGAGGAAGTTGTCTCCTTAGAGACTCTCTGCATAATTAACCAAAGTCCAGCTCTACAGGCATAAAAAGAAGACACTATCCTTATTGGTATCCTAAAAAACACCTATCGATAGGATCTTTTAGCCACCAACTTGTTGGAATGTACACCATGCCCTCTTCAGAATACTTTTCTTGAGAATGATCTTGCTGAAACTGCAAGATATATTTGGGGATTCCATCAATTACTTCCCCATCAATGTAGTTATGATCTTTTAATCACCAATGTAAAAACAATGCTTTCTTTAACAAAGCAAGTAAACATTCTACCAAATAAACCTCTCAACCTCAGCACCTCCTTAACACCCCAATAAGAAAGTTAGTTACTTATACTAATGAGAAATCACAACATAGCATTTTCTTAGGATTACCATGACATGAGAGGAATACCCCTAGGTTTATGCACACATCACATTTACATTAAAGAAGAATAAAAACCTATTCTCCAACCCCAATGATGAATGCATCCTGTAGTTAAGGATATTATCAATACTAAGTTTCAAAATCACTTGGATACAGGATTTGTTTACCCTATTTTGGATAGTCAGTGGGTCTATCCCCTTGTCATTATCCCTAAGAAAGGATGCAAATGGTGTATTTGTGTTGACTACCGAGAATTGAATGTTGCTATCAGGAAAGATCACTTTCTCCTTCCATTTATTGATCAAGTGTTAGATACATTAGCAAGGAAGAAGTACTTTTATGTCCTATATAGCTATAGCGTTTTTAATCAAATATGAATTACTCCACAAGACCAAAATAAAACCACTTTTACTTACCCTTGGGAAACCTATACCTATGTCATCTTGCCATTTGGTCTTTGCAATGCCCCAACTACATTTCAAAGGGCTATTTTGAGCATATTTTATAATCTCTCCCATGACTATGTTGAAATTTACATGGATTATTTCACTATCTATGGAAAAACATTCAAAGAAATGTTGACCAACTTGGAGAAAGTTCTTCAACACTATCAAGACCACCAATTATCTTTGAGAAATGAAAAGTGTTACCTGATTATAACTGAAGGGATTATGTTGGGACATCATATATCCCCTACTATAACTCATGTTTACGTAGTAAAGCTAAGTATCATTAAATATATACCCACACCAAAGAAGCAAAAAAATGTTAGAAGCTTTTTAGGACATGCTAGTTATTATAGATGATTCATCAAAGATTTTAGTAAGATTTTCACCCCATTATTTGGATTGCTTACTAAGGATGCTAAATTTATATGGGTTAATGATTATCAAATTGCCTTTCATCAACTCAAAGACCTTCTCATAAAAACTCTTTTTTTGAGATGGTCTGATTGGAAGAAGCCTTTTCACATCCACATAGTGCATCTAACACCACTTTAGGAGTTATCCTTGGTCAAAAAGATAAAATTCTGAGTTATGCAATCTATTTTATCAATAAGAATATTCAAGGGGATGAACTTAACTAACCTATAATAGATAAGGAATTTATTATTATCACTTATGCCATCAACAAATTTTGACACTACATTATAGGTTACCAAGTATTCATCCACACAGATCATACAACAATCAAGTATTTAATTAACAAACCTATTGTAACAGGCAAGATAATTCAATGGTTACTTTTGCTATAAGAGTTTGATATTACCATTATGGATAGACTAAGGATAATGTAGTAAAAATTTTTATATCTTAATTGAAAAATGTTGAACATAGTCCTATTATTGATGAATCTTTTCTTGATGAACATTTATTTGTGATAACTATTCAATATCCTTGGTTCGTATATATTGATAACTATCTTACTACAGGATCACTACCACAATATTTCTCACCTAAAAAAAACCAAAATTTGATCCAAAATAGAATAAATCATTCTTGGATTGTAGGATATCTCTTTATCACTGGATCGGATTCAGTTATGAGAAGACATATCTAAGAAGATGAAGCTTATGATATTCTAAAAGCCTATCGTGATAAACCATGTGGAGGTCATTTTACTACCAAATAGACTACTATGAAAGTACTCACTACCAAATATAATTTGCCTTCTTTTCATAAGGATGCCATGATGTATGTTTTTAGATGTTATCAATGCAAGTGTATAGGAAAACCCACTCACTCTAATGAAATGCCATTACAGCCACAACTAGTTATGGAACCCTTTGACAAATGGGGACTAGATTTTGTAGGTCTCATTGATCCTAAATCCAATATAAAGGAATATATAATGTTGTGCATTGATTATGTCACAAAATAGGTAGAGGTCAAAAGACTTAACCCATGCTTGAGAGGAAAAAGTAGTTGAGTTCTTGTATGAATAAATCTTCACCCAATATGGAGTACCCAGAGAAATAGTCATAGACCAAGGCCCATAGTTCACATCAGACCTCACATATTCCTTGGTAAAAAAATATGAAATCAGACACAAAAACTCTACCCCTTACCATCCTCAATAAAATGGTTAAGTGGAAGTGACAAATAGAGAATTGGAAAATATCCGCACTAATACCATCAGCCTGCATAGAAAAGATTAGTCAACTCATCTTCTAGAATTAGTTTGGGCTTACAAAATCACTTGGAAAACCACAAATGATCTCACTCCATATGAAATAGTCTATGGTAAGAAGCGTATTCTACCCATTGAGTTCAAACATAAAACATTAAGGATAACACTTGACTTGGGCTTAGATCTTTTCCAAGCTCAATAAGAGAGGATCATGCAACTGAATGCACTTGATTGAATAAGAAAGGAAGCACTTCATCACACTAAAATAGTGAAAAGACAATGTGTAGGTTGGCATGACAAAAACATCAAGACTCAGAATTTCCAACCTGGTGACTGAGCACTCCTTTTTAACTCTAACTACAAGGATCATAAAGAAAAGCTACAGTTTAGATGGTTTGGGCCTTATGAGATTTAACAATTTTATGATAATGGAGTTGTAAAGCTCATGACCATTGAATATATTCAATTCTAACTGTTTGTTAATGGCCATAGACTCCAGCTGTATAAGAAACCATTTTCCAAGGAAACTCTCACTTGCCAACTTCTTGAAGAACAACATCCATCTCTTCTTCATGAAGCACATCAACCTATTCCTACAATTAAAGGGTATTTCTATTAACCCTTCTTTAATATTTTCCAAGAAGAGTAAAATCTTCTTGTAGCCAAGAATAAGCCATTCCCAATGGCTTGGTTTAGGATGAATAAAATTCTAGCTCCTAGATTCCTCTCATTCCAATTGAGTTTGAACTAGAAAATCTAAAAAAATCAAAAATCAAAATCAAAAAATTTAGTAATGAAAACCTTTAGACATTACTGATGGATGTTGTCTCAAAAAACCAGGTCACTTGTTCATCGACATTTGTTAAAAAAATGAGAGAAGAGAAAGGCACTATTGCAATAAAAAAAATTCATCTATTTTTGCTTGCAGATTCATTCCCTTTGAGTAGAAATACATTTTCTTTTTTACTATAGGATGAAAAACTTATTGCTACAAGAAACACTTCTAGCTACAGGATGAGAAACTTGTTGCTATAAGAAATAATTCTTGCTACAAGATGTATTATTATCATTCCATCCTACATTCCATTCTCATAAAGAATTTTGCTCCCAATCAAATGACAACACATGCCATACCACCACTTCGAATCATCATTTGCACATTAATGAAAGGTATTCCTACAAATAACAAGGTAATTATTATATATTTATTTCATGTCATACATTTTAATTATTACTAAGATGATGAATCTTAATATTATTAATACATTGTCATATCTTCTCCTTATCACATCAACTCACCATATATTCTCCTTCACTGATTGATGTGACCTTTGACGTGTTTTTGCCACCACCCTTTGTTATTTTCAAGAGCTATTTGCACATGTCAGATTCATCCCTTGAGGACAAGCAATAATCTAAGTTGGGGGCAAGATTTTAAATAATTCAAATAGCTTATTTTACTCCCAAAGCAAAAATCATCAACATTTCACCGAAGCCATAAAACCCTTACTGTAATAACATAGCCTGTAACTCAAATTTTATCTCACAATATAGGAGGGGACTTGCTAAAACATAAACTACTTGATATCACCCCTTTAACCTATAGCCCAAACATTCTAAACTTATTTTAGAATGTAGGATGGACACAATATTTTGAGAAAATATAGGCCCTAGATCAAGTAATTGCATAAGAATTTAATGGCTCATTGCATAACAACCTGACAATAGTAAGAGTAATGGACATAAAGTTGATAGAAATTATCATTAGTAGAGTAATGAGATTTCCACCAATAGGGGAAGCATGGACATAAAAATTTTATGCTGAGGTAGAGAGGCAAAAATTTATCAGAGGAAATGAAAGCCTAAAAACTTTAAATCAAGTCACTGCACAATTATCTGTACCGAGAAGATGGACCAAGGCTATTGAGTTCATCTGTAGATATTTCACTTGTGAAGGGAGGTATTCCATGCTACATGGCATTCACTTCAAAGAAATGAATTATTTATGGCACGATATAGAGATAAATGTCCCCAATTTCTTACTCTACATGATCACAAAAATGATGAAGGCATTTCAAAGAGGTAATTTCAACACTCTTTCCAATCATTGTTTAATCCATTTGATTGTTCAAGACTATTTGCAAAAGACTAGACCCAACATAAGCTGGGAAGAATTTCTTCAAGTACTAAGAAACACAGAAAGTGATAGAGAAGGAAATGAAATATAAGATGAATTGGAGGTAGAAGAAGAGAGATCAAAGGAAGCCATTCTGATAGCTTCACAAGAACCTACAATAGAAAACCTTCCTACAGCTCCACAAGAACCTGTAGAAAGATTCCTTCTTGTAGCTCTACAAGAACTTGTAGAAGGAGACCTTCCTGTAGCTCTACAAGAACCTATAGTAAGGACTGATTAAAAGACTTCCATAAGTAGGGAATCTAGAATAAAAAGGAAGAAACTCATTCTCTAGCTTGATTCAGAGGAATCTGAAGAGTAACTTCCACCTGCTCCTAAAAAGGCTAAGATAACCCCTACTCCTCATAGATTCGATAGATTGAAAATAAAAATTAGAACTAAACCTTCTTCTATTATTAAAATTAATGAATAATATGGAGAAAAATAAATTTCCAACAGAGAGGAATCTCTAGAGGCTAAAACAAATAGCAAAGAATGTTCTTCAGAATACAATCAAGAGGCAAAACAAGTAGAGTACAACTTTGAAAAGATACAAGAGGAACCAATGCATGAAGAAGCAAAAAAAATAGATCAACCTACCATGAAAGTATAATTTTCCACTCTAAAGCAAGCCCTACAAGAAATTGAGTGACTAAGAAATAAGCTATAGAATCAGTCTAGAGGAGGATTGGATGCACTTGCTATAGAGCTTGCCAGCTGCAACCTTCGACTGAAGACCATCCTACATTAATTATTTCACAACCTTATGTATAGGAAAATCAATAAGAAGAATCTATAACTGTCCAAGAAGTTAGGTATCATTCCTCATTTGTAGTATCTTCTAAATTGATGAATTGGATGGATAGTCAATCTGAAATCCTAAAGGCATTAAAAAAAGAAAATAAAAAATTGAAAGAAGAGAGTAGATTGAAGGAAGAAAGAATATCCAAAATAAAACAAAAAATTAAAGATATGGTTGGTCTTACCCAATAACTCCTTGACTTCAGGCCTCTTGTAAGAGTTTATTCAATTTATCTTGAGAAGCAATGGTATAAGTTTAAATTTATGATAATTTATTATGACATGCCTCATGAAGTAATTGATCCCCTCTCCTTTTTTATCTGTAAAAAAAAGATCATAGGAAGAACAAGCACAATTGTGCAATTTCTATCTTCATAATTATGTTATCCCTTATGACAGGGAATCGAACTCTAATCTATATGTTGGATATGTCCAACTAAAGGAATTTTCATCATATCTACTGAATGAGCAAAGAAGAGGAAGAGAAGTAACTGAATATAGGATAAAGGAGAATGAAATCTAGTTAATTATCAGAAGAGAGTCAATGGCACCTGATATTGTATTGATTGAATGGGATAATAGCATGTCTAAGAAGGAAGTCAAAGCTTGGTTTGATAAGAATTGTGATGAAGCCCAAATTTTTTTCTTAGGGTTGAGAACATATGTTAAACCTACAACAAAAGAATCCTACATTGAATGATGGAATGAACTCACTCCCACAGTAAAATAGAGAGATTATATTCTCCTTTTAACTTAAAGGTATAATTTAATAGGATCATATGATATATTCTACATGCAGGTGAAATGGGATCTCAATTGTTGAATCTCAAATTCTAGCCCCCTCTATCCTAATCATGTTCTAGATTGGTAGGATAAATCCCCATTGGATGAAGCCAAAGAGGTCAAAATTTAGTAAATGTTTGAACAAAGGCATGGATTTTATACACACCTTAATAGTGGTGTCATAGATCCCATGGATTTTAGAGTTTTTTGTGAAATGAGAATGAACAAGTTTGTTGATCGAAGTTGAGCAAGGTCTTAAGTTGGGGGGTATGATGAGCCCTAAAATGTCATGTGATTGTCCTCATCTATTACACTTATTTTCCATGCCTTTTAGTAATTTCCCATAAATTTTCCTTTCATATTGTCATAAAATTGTAAATAACATTATGTTTCCAATACTCTTTAAATAGTTATAATTATGTATTGTAATTTATTAGTTATCTAGTGCTTTAGGACACTTTTTCTATAATGTGTTTTAAGGATGTTTTGGAGATATATATATATATATATATATATATATATATATATATATATATATATATATATATATATATATATATATATATATATATATATATATATATGGAACATCCTATAGCAAAGGAATCTCATTACACGAACTATCTTGTAGCCATTGCATAACCAAAGCTGTGAATGAGCGTATTCCTCCATGGAGCCCAATAAATAAGTGGTTGAAGAATGAAACAACTTTATTTATCCTATAACAATGTTTTAGAATTCACATGAAATATTACTTTAGAAAAAGGAGCTAATTTCAGTTATCTTAAATTAAATGTTTCATGTTGATGATTTAAAATTGCGCTTGATCTTAACCAATCAACAATGGAAAGTTTCAAACTGTGGGACAATGTGGCTTGAAACAGCCTCCAAATTTTAGAGAAGCTAGTCTCTTCTTTTGTATTGGGTGTTGGGGAAAAGGGATAGGAGATTAAACAAAAACATAAAATGTAGGAATTGAAACCTAACTATGGCGATGTGCCTAAATGTAATCCTAATCCTAACCTGAACACAGTGAAACTATTATAGGGTTCAATTACATTTAAGAGCAGACAAGTGCATGATCAATGTAAAAGGTCAAAATAACAGAAACAGAGGCTCACAATAGGGTGTTCTTTCGCTAAGACATAGAGAATGTCAATAAAGGCATAGTGTTCAATCTTCTTAATAGAATTTTCTAATCACATAAGAGGTGTAGAAGTCACGTACAATTATGTAAACCTTCCAACTCAATAAAATGAGACAAAAGCAAATGACATCCCTAATCACAACTTTAGAAAATCTAAAGTATAAACTACTTCACAAATGACAAAGATAACACCAACCAAGGCATGGAGCTTAATCTTCTTAATTCATTCAGCCACATAAGAGGCACAAAAACATGCACAGTTATATCAACTTTATAACTCAAGAAAATTGAGACAAGAGCAAATGATATTATTGGTCAAAAACTACAGAAAGTCTAAAACTATAAGCAAAATCCCCCCTTTCTTTGATTTTACAATTATTCTTATATATCTTCGGATGTCCCCTTGCATCACTTTCTTTCTCATGTAATTCCACTCCATCCTTCACTCACAAGGGATAAAATAGATGGTGCATTCAATGCCCTAGATGCATCCTAGTCTTATCCAGAACTAACCTGACTGTGGCATGGCGATCCATGTCTAGTACCTCCCTTTGCAACTAAAATTCCTCATTCCATCACTTGTTTGGCCGCTCAACTATCTACTCTACCTCTGCCTATAAGGGACAAACAAAAGTCATCTTCAATGCTTGAAAGTCCCAAAAAACTACCTAGTGCACTATTCTATCTACCAAGAATAACTCTCACCGAGTTTCCTTCCATCTTTGCTGTAACAGATAGACGGGCACTCTATCCTGTTGAAACGGAAGAGGACACTTAGTCAATCTATGAAAATTCTCTTTTTGTCTAGAAAGCACTAGAGAATGACACTTGGTTGCTTTCGCTTTCTCTATATTTTACTCAGGAATGCTCTCGCTTTCGACACCTATTGTAGTCTACTTCCTCGATACTTTGCAATTTTATCAAAACAAAACTCATCGCATCCCTTGCTCAAGAAATTTTTTAGGAAGGGATGGATGTACATGGCAGTCTTTGCATGTTGACACTCGGTGCTTCCTTAGTCCTTTGAAATAATGTCTAGGACCCACCACAATCTTCATTCAGTAATTAGGCTCAAAGATGGTCTCTCAAAAAATGACACGTATTGATCTCCACTGCTCCTAGGAAGATACGTGGCATCTTCCATTTCTCTGTCTAAGGGTATGTGGTGCCTTCCAATTTTTCTTGGGATGGAGCAGAAAGGGACCCAGAGAGTGACACTTGGCAGCCTCTGCTACAATTCAACACTTGAGCAAAATGAAATGATGCCCTCAAGCATTGAATGAAAGCAGTGGAACCATGCCTCCCAAAAGTTGACATGTGGTGACTTTCGTTGTTTCTTCAAAAAGGTAGTTCAAGGCCTTCCACAACTGCCACCTGGCACTTTCTACTGCACTACTACTTAGCTCGTTGAAAATCTTTGCCAAAAAAATAGAATGAAACATGGATGCCTCTATGAAATGTGGATGCTGACACATGGTGCATTCTACTCAGTTGCTACTAGCTACGTGGCATGATCTGTGGTCTTCCTGAAAGTCACAAAAAGGGGCTTTAGAGGGTGCCAGTTGGTCGGCTCCATGTCTCAAAAAGTGACACTTGGCAGCTTCCACTCAAATTTGATACTTAGGGGAAAATGAGATGATAGGAACAAAAGGGAGAAAAGGAGACCCGTGCTCAGAGGGTGACACTTGGCAGCTTTTGCTGCACTTCAACACTTAGGCAAAATGAACCCATCCTCTACTCCAAAACTCTGTCGCTACATCCAAGGTGTGCAAGAACCAAAATTTTAGTGCTTGAATCAAAAATAAATGAAATACGACGTAGAGTAAACATTTTTCTACAGTTACTAGTGACCCCTAAGACTTTTGAGCCTACTCAAAAAGAACCTGACTCTCGCTCGATCAAAATTTCAAAATTTACAGCTTTAATAGTGTTATCTAGTAGATAGACCACTCATGGTTGGATAATCCTTGCTTTCTCTACAATTCAATGAAATCTAGATCTAGGTTAATGAGATCCTTGTGTGAAAAGGTTTGCAAGATCTGGACTGTGGCTTTTAGCTTGAATTCTAGCCTGAAAATAGGAATCAAAATAATTTCAACCTCTAAGGCTAAGGAATCATCTCACATGTTTTAGAAGGTTGTTTGATCCCTTTGTTTAGCCAATAGCAATGGTTCAATTTGGTCCACCATCAGCACCGTCTTTGCATCTAAAAATGGGGAAGGAAGGCCCAGTCGCACCAAATCTTCAATATGTTGTCTCTTTTCACTGATGCCTTCCTTCACAACTTCAAGATGTTATCTTCAACTGTTGGCTACAACATTGTGATGGAGCTCCTCATTGACCCATTTTGTGGTAGCCATTCTGTCGAGGATCCCCGTGGCTGCCAATGTTGCATCTATTGTGTCATAGAGATTTTGCAGTAATGAATGGGAGTTTATGACTCTTTTGGAGATCATGGCCAGAGTGTTCTATACTGAATTCTCCACGCTCTTGCACAATTGCTATGTGTTGAGCAGGAAGGTGAAAAATGGCCTGAGCTGGATAATCTCTGAAGAGATTCTCTCCCACGCTAACTCGTAGAGCTCTTTCACCAAATACGTGACTCTGACACCTTTTGGCCTATTATCCAGCTCAATTATTAGTTGCACTATCCTTTGTTGCTCTGCTTAGAATTGGGCTTGAAAAGCCATAGCCTTATTTTGCTCCTCCAGAATCCCTTGCTATGATTGGGTAACTTGCAGCTGAAGTCCTTCGGCTCTTCCCTGCAATGTTACATTCTCCCACTTGAGGGCTATGGCTGCATCTTTGGCAAGTGAGAGCTCTGCTTTCAATGAATCTGTTTGGGCTTGGACTACCCATTGAGTCTGGAGGGAAACAGTATCTTGTAATTATTTATGTAGACTAGCTATTTCATTGTCTCTCTTGTTTATTTCTTAAGCCAAACTGTTATAGTTTGCCTTCTCCTTGGCCAAAGTAGCCTCCATCTTTTACAATCTTCTTGATTTATTTAAATAATCTTCTATGACTGCAGAAGTGGATGCGGTCAGTAGCTTGACTCTGTCTTGGGGCCTGAACATTGACATGTCAATGGCCACTGCATTCATGGTATAGTCCTTTGGCTACGTTTGCTTGCTCAGCTTAGCAATGTTGGGTGAAAAATGGGTCACCGTCAACTGCTGTTAGATGGGGTCAAATTTTGACCTCAAGTGTGGGACAGTTGGCACTTTATTCTCTTTAATTCTCTTCTTCTCCAATTGGGCCTCTCTTGCCCTCCTTGCAACATTGGCCTACGTCTGGAAGGTGGAAGGGGATGTAATATGGCCTCCTGTAAAA
Organism: Torreya grandis; assembly: GCA_037957365.1. NCBI lineage: Eukaryota > Viridiplantae > Streptophyta > Pinopsida > Cupressales > Taxaceae > Torreya > Torreya grandis. The sequence continues at coordinate 1,294,773 of JARHVA010001559.1, read as the reverse complement.
GGAAATCCTTGTGGTAGGCCATATTGGAGAGCCATTGGCTAGGTAGGGGTGAGCTACAAGGGCATCTTTTTGGGGATAGGGGGAGAGAAATAGGGTAACATTAGGGCCTGAGGCACTGATGATGGGGTGACATGCGAAATGGGAATGGCAGCAGTGGCAAGAGGTGTCATTTGGCTGGGTGGAGGCACCATGCCAATAGGGTGAGGAATAGATTGAGAGAGAGGAGGGGGAGTAATACTTACCTGAGGGGAAGTTGTAGTGCTCTATGTTGGGCATTGTGAAGGCTCCTCTTCCTCCTCTGCATCTAATTAGAACTGCACCCTCTTTCTCTTTTTGGGTGTCTCTACCTTTGGCTGCATTTGTCTCCCTTTTGCCTCTACTATTGTCGGTGGTGCATGTGGAGAACTGGGGACTTCAATTACTCTCGATAATGGGGAAGCTTGTGGTGGTGATGACACCACACTCCTTTATTACTCTATGATAGCTGTAGCTTGACCTGAAGTCTGTAATTACTGGCTTGGTCCCACTCCAGCTGCTTGCTCTACCCCAAGTGTCAGCATTTGGCTCATTTTTGGTCTAGATGCAGGGGATGGATGCCATTCATCCCAAAGCTCTTCCCACATTTCATCTAAATCTATGCCTCTGAAAGCATGGGTGTTCTGGGAAATTTCTTGCCTATATTTCCAATAGGCCTCAATTTTTTTTGCATCCCAACCTTTGTTCCTCAGCGTCCTTCTCAAACTAGAGGTCATCTTGACCTTGGGATCGTAATCCCTCTATTTATCATAGAAGATCTCCCATGGCCTATTCTGTGGGAGGGGCAGGTCTGTCAGTTTAACATAGAGACCAGGAGCATCTTCTATAGGGTTTTTATAGGTTTCCCAAAAGGGGTGGCTTTCATGTGTAATCTTAGCTCCAATTCTATTTGTTTGCACCACAGAAGCTATGTAATCAATTGGGTCATAAACCCATTTGTCCTCAACTAACAAGAACCCCAGGAAGGCCAGCTTCCTCAGTAGCATAGTTTCAGCTTCTCTAGCTTCCAGGCTTACGTTGCCTGCCATCCATGGGAGATTGTACATTTTTATTTTCTTCTTCCCAAAACCATATTCATTATCAACCACCAACACTTGCCTGGTGACCTCCAAGAATGCTAAACAAAGAGTTAAAACCTTTGGCAGCAACACTGGCTCCCCACAAAATCCATGGACCCTTAAGGTCGTGTGATGGGCCCCAAAATAGAAGTCACATGAGATGGGACAACTAACCAGGAGGTTTGTAACACTTGGGAATAACATATTTATAACAAGCTCAGGGCTGAGGAAATGAAGAACAAGGGTGATAAATAGTTCTCAAAAATCATACGTGTCATTGGTTTTTGATAAAACATGTGTCCATGCAGACATAGGAATGGTTCTTTGGGGGTCAAAAGCTGGGTCATATAGGTTTAGATTCATAAATTAGGAGAAAAGGTTAGGGTTCTAGTGTAGTATAAGATGGAACAAAAAGGAGGAATACCAGAATACCCCCTTTGACCTAAAATAGGTCAGCTACTCCACCATTGAGAAGGTGATGTGTTTAGAGAAGTCAAGTCAATATTCCAACATCTTATCAACTATTTTTAGCCTAAACAGGATGGTCATTTGCTTTACATATACCACTGTGTCATCCTTCATGCCAAAGATGAGGGCCATCATTGATAGTGCATCTTGGCTGGTGGGCACGAATTGAGTCCTTGGTACGGGGAGCGTGGGTACTGTTGCATCTCCATTGGCCATTTGTAACTCAGACCTCAAAAACCTTGTCTGAGTGTTAACATTCACCCACATCCTTTACATCCTATCAATGGTGGGGAAGGTGGCAGTACCATCATATTGTAGGGCTAGCATGTCCCTGATAAATTGTGGGGTGACCTGCAACATGAAGGGACCCTGTTGAATGGTGCAAGATTTTGGGTGGAGCAAGTTTGCGCATAATTCGATCACATCAAGACATGGGTGCACAGCTGGGACAATGAATTGAGCTAGTTGTGAGGTCCATATCCTCATTTTGAATGTCTCATATTTCCTTGCTCTAGCTCTTTGGAGACACCTTTGGTGTGCCCATTCTCTTAGGTTCTTGCTACTAGCCTTTTGCAAGATCGGGTCCATGATTCCATCTACATAATCCCTTACCTTTGAAGGGTCATTGGTCTGATCGACTCCCAGGGCTTTTGTTCTTGGGTAGCTTCGTGGTAGTTGTATAGGAGCTGCAGCATATGATTTGCTAGCCAGTAACCTATCGAGATATCTAGGTGTCCCTGTTCCTTGTTGAGAAGTTGATGCTCTCGCCATCTCTATATCTCTTGTATGATACCTGGTATATAAGCCTTGTGCAGGATGGAAACACTCTTGCTGAAATAAACTTTACTAGGTGCTACAATCACAATGAGCAAGATATTTTCACAAGAATGCTTGAGAGTTTGTAAACTTTAAAACCTGCTAAGGGATATTGATGGGCCTATTAGGTCCCAAATAGCATTAATTTTGGATTATAGTTAGCAAATCCTACTCAACCTTTGGGAAACAGCGAGGTGGACAGATTATGCGGTGCAAGGTACCTTAGAGATCTTGAAAGATTTGAGAAGCATTTAATGCAGCAAAATTTAAAGAATTAAAACTTCTAAGACACCAACTCTACGTTTAACACGCTTATTTTAAAAGAATAGTGGGAAAACAACTATAGAAAGTAAAACAATGTGGAAATGGGAACCTACCTAACTACATTAATTAAATATCCTTATTTCCCTCCAAGATCAAAAATGAACTTTCCAATGTCTTCTTTATGACAAGCCAACTTATGTTGCCATACTAGTGATTGAAACGGGTATATCTTTGGCGAAGTGTCCTCTGTACTAGCCACATGGATCTACCTATATTTGAGTGAGTCTGAGTAAAACATGTGTTCGTCACCCATAGACTCTTCTTGTCCTTGAAAGCCCATTGAATACTAGTTCTTCATGTTGTTGTGTGTTATCAAGAAATTGTTGGCTGTTGGTTCTTCACTCTGTGCCTTCTGATATCCATCACCTTTTGGCTTATCTCCTTCAAATTCCAGCCCTATTGCATCATCATGCTCCTTGATGACTTCATCCTTTTGAAAGGATAAATCCAAAAGCTGGCATCCCTTCTACATACTCAGCTGAGTCTCGATGTTGTCTTCTCCACATTTGGCCAGTTCATAGCTTTCTTGAAAGATAGTGTCACCTGTCTCAATGACTTGGTTGAGGGAGTGTCCCTGCTCCTCCATATCTTTTTGCAAAATGAGAAAAAATTTAGAAATGATTTCCTCCTCATCTAAATTTAAGGAAAAGCTTGTGACTTATCCTCTTGTTCATCAAAAGGGGTACCTATGGCGATTTCCTCCTCATCTGCACCCATAAAATCTTCTTGACTAACCATAAACTGAGCATATTCCTCTACATACTTATTTGCTTCCTCAAAAACATATTCTTCTCTGAAAAGGAATAAGGAGGAAGGCCGTGATGAAAAATAAGAAGCTTCTTAAGGAATGATGGAAGGGACTTGAGGGGAAAGTGAGGGTTTAGAGTCCTCTTCCCTTATTGCTATCACGAACTCTGCTTTATTAGGGAAATGATCTTGAAAGATTTGATTTGGCTCATGAACAGGGGTGGAATATGTTTGATATGGGATTTGTGGTGTTGGATATGCAGGTTGACAGATTTGGTAAGACTGTCTCTCATGAATGCTCAGCTTATCTTCTAGGAATGCAATCAATCCACACACATCTAACATCTCATATGTAAGCCCTTGCCAATTTTCCCTTTCAATGGGATCCCACTCACTTTTAATTAGATCTATTGCATCCCTTACTTGATGGATGACATGACAAGGAATTTCTTGGCCATATCCCCTTCTGCTTTCAAGCTCTAACATATATTTTTTAAATCCCAGCAATGCTTTCTTAAAGGTGAAAATGAGATTAGGCTGGGCATAAAATTGGTATAGCTCATGACCATATGCATCCTCAATACTTGATGATATTCCAGGAGGAACTTGATCTTGATTAAACATATTTAAAGGGGAAAAAGACTCATAGCTATGAGTAACAAAATTATACATACCACGATAACTTCTTGATGATACTAGGACTGCTTGATGGGCTGATTTGACTTAGAGCCATCATTGGTGTTGAGAAAGCAAAAACCTTCACAGGCTAACTGGTTGAAGAACACACCAAAAATTCATCAGCTCTTTGAAAGATTCATCCCATCAGGCATGCCAAAAACTATTGATGATTTAAAATTGTGCTTGATCTTAACCAATAAACAATGGGAAGTTTCAAACTGTGGGACAATGTGGCTTGAAACAACCTCTAAATTTTAGAGAAGCTGGTCTCTTCTTTTGTATTGGGTGTTGGGGAAAAGGGATAGGAGATTAAACTGAAACGCAAAATACAAGAATTGAAACCTAACTATGGAGATGCACCTAAATGTAATCCTAATCCTAACCTGAGCACAGTGAAACTATTATAGGGATCAATTACATTTAAGAGCAGATAAGTGCATGATCAATGTGAAAGGTTGAAATAACAAAAATAGAGGCTCACAATAGGGAGTTCTTTCGCTAAGACACAAAGAATGTCAATAAAGGCATAGTGTTCAATCTTCTTAATAGAATTTTCTAATCACATAAGAGGTGTAGAAGTCACATATAGTTATGTAAACCTTCCAACTCAAGAAAATGAGACAAAAGCAAATGGCATCCCTAATCACAACTTCAAAAAATCTACAGTATAAACTACTTCACAAATGACAAAGATAACACCAACCAAGGCATGGAGCTTAATCTTCTTAATTCATTCAACCACATAAGAGGCACAAAAACATGCATAGTTATATCAACTTTATAACTCAAGAAAATTGAGACAAGAGCAAATGATATTACTGGTCAAAAACTACAAAAAGTCTAAAACTATAAGCAAAATCCCCCCTTTCTTTGATTTTACAATTCTTCTTATATAGCTTTGGATGTCTCCTTGCATCACTTTCTTTCTCATGAAATTCCACTCTGTCCTTCACTCACAGGGGATAAAATAGATGGCACATTCAATGCCCTAGATGCATCTTGGTCTTATCCAGAACTGCCCTGACTGCGGCTTGGCAATCCATGTCTAGTACCTCCCTTCGCACCTAAAATTCCTCATTCCATCACCTATTTGGCCACTCAACTATCTACTTTTCCTCTGCCTATAAGGGACAAATAGACGTCATCTTTAATGCTTACAAGTCCCAAAAAACTACCTGGTGCACTGTTCTATCTATCAAGAATAACTCCCATCGAGTTTCCTTCCATCTTTGCTGTAATAGACAGACGGGCACTCTATCCTATTGAAATGGAAGAGGACACTTAGTCAATCTATGAAAATTATCTTTTTGTCTAGAAAGCACTAGAGAATGACACTTGGCCACTTTCACTTTCTCTATATTCTACTCAGGAACTCTCTGCCTTTGACACCTATCGCAGTCTGCTTCCTCGATACTTTGCAGTTTTATCAAAACAAAACTCACCGCATCCCTTGCTCAGGCAACTTTTTAGGAAGGGATGGATGTATGAGGTAGTCTTTGCATGTTGACACTCGGCGCTTCCTTAGTCCTTTGAAATAACGTCTGGGACCCACCACAATCTTCATTCGGCAATTAGGCTCAAAGATGGTCTCTTAAAAATGACACGTGGCAATCTCTGCTACTCTTGGGAAGATACGTGGCATCTTCCAGTTCTTTGTGTAAGGGTATGTGGCACCTTCTACTTTTTCTTGCGATGGAGCAAAAAGGGACTCGGAGAGTGACACTTGGCAGCCTCTGCTACAATTTAACACTTGAGCAAAATGAAATGACGCCCTCATGCATTAAATGAAAGCATTAGAACCATGCCTTCCAGATGCTGACACATGGTGACTTTCACTGTTTCTTCAAAAAGGTAGTTTAGGGCCTTCTGTGACTGCCACCTGGTGCTTTTTGTTGCACTGTTGCTTAGCTCGTTGAAAGTCTTTGCCAAAAAAATATAATGAAATGTGGATGCCTCTATGAAATGTGGATGCTGACACATGATGTGTTCTACTTAGCTGCTACTAGGTACGTGGCATGATCCGCGGTCTTCTTGAAAGTCACAAAAAGGGGCTTCGAAGGGCGCCAGTTGGTCAGCTCTATGTCTTGGAAAGTGACACTTGGTAGCTTCCGCTCAAATTCGATACTTAGGGGAAAATGAGATGATGGAAACAAAAGGGAGAATAGGAGACCCATGCTTAGAGGGCGACACTTGGCAGCTTCTATTGCACTTCGACACTTAGGCAAAAATGAGCCCATCCTCTGCTCCAAAACTCTACCACTACGTCCAAGGTGTGCAGGAACCAAAATTGCAGTACTTGAATTAAAAAAATTAAATACGACATAGAGTAAAAATTACTCTACATTTCCTAGATTAGAATATATATTATTTTTTATAAAACAATCTCTTATACAGTATATAAATATGTAAACAACATAGTTGATATATAGTAGATATTAATTAGAGATTATCAAAAGTACATTTTGTGAAGTAATTGTTATTATAATTTATTTTATCAATTCATTGCTACATTTTTTATTAATATGAACAACAATTTTTGAGTTCAATTAAGTGTTGTGAGAGGAAGGATTGCATTTTGAGATAGAAGGAGGAAGGGCCCCCTTTGAAAGCCTTACAGCAACAATCCAACCTATTTAAATAGCTAAGCATGTTATTTGATTTCTTTATACATTAAGTGTTTTATTTTTCAATTATTTAATTTACATTTTTTCTTAGATTTGTTTAAGAAAGTTTCCAATGTATAAACATTTATTTCATAGTATTGTGTTCATATTTAATTCCAAAATTTCATTTACTTCATGACTTCAACATCTTAGATTACAATTAGCAAAAGGTCAAATTAGAATATTGAGTGTGCACATATAGTGATGTCATTATATCAAGTCTATATCCTTGACTTGACATTTAAATGAAGTAGAAGGTACAGGTCTATGATAAATCTCCTTGTTCATTTTGATCAAGAGAAGTATATCTGATTGTCAATCAACTACTAGTCATTGACTATGCATAGATCATTCATCCATTTTTGAAGACAAATGGTCTCCATTGTATCAGTGTGCAATTGATGAAACTTTAATAAAAATTATTGAGAAGTGTACCACTTAGTTTGATCAATGTATTGTCCAACCTTGACCACATAGAAAAGTTGATGTGTGTCATGGTGTGTGCATGTGTCTATCACTTTTTATGATCTGGTCCTTCTCTATAGGGTGCAAGTGTTTGGGATCCAAATTAGAAGGATGTTGTGTCATTGCTAACTCAAAAAGTGGCAGAGTGTAAGGCTTGAGAATTTAGATATTGAAGATCAGGTGCATGTCAAAGTACTAAGGTAGATCAATAACAAAGGCATTTTCACCAACTACATGTAGAATGATGTAAGGACCATGACACAAGGGATTGATACTATGGTGTGGATGTTGAAACATTCTTTCTGAAGATGTAGCCAAACTATATTACCAAATCATAATGCATGAGGTGTGTGATGTGTGTCATGGCACTCCTTGTACTTTTCTTGTGTGCAAAAGAAGATATGCTAAACCTACTAATGAATATAATGGATGTGTCATAGAAACTTACTAGATTTTTCCACTTCTTGTTCTTATGTGTGCAATTCAATGCCGACTAGTGTGTAGTAGGATATGTTTAGATGTGCTAAAGGTTGAAACCAAAGACATGTATTGAATGGGTTGTAACCCATAGACTTGTGAAGGGATCTATTGTAGGCATGTTGAATATACAAGATATTGTCATGCCAAGTGTGAGCATGTGTGTGATTATATAGTCAAAAAATATGAAAAATTGTGTGGTTGAGGACTTCAGTTTGTCCATCTATTTGTAGATGAAAAACTATTGACTGATCCATCTACGTACCCATCAAGTCCCATAATGCTTTCCAAAAGTGACATGTAAAATGTGGATCTTGATAAATAATGATGGATATTAGAATCCAAAAGTGAACCCAAACATGGCTGAAGAAAGCTTATACAATTCTGGTTGTTACATTGATGTCTTTGTTGTAAATAACCATGATATCCGTCTTAAAAAACTTGTCCACTACAATGAACACAATGGCATGCTAGCATCTCATCACAGGAAGCCAAACTATGAAATCCATGTTGATAGATTCAAATGGTTCATATGAAACCGATATAGGTGTGTAAAGTCATAGCTTCTTATTCATGGGCTTATCAATGCAAAAAAAAATGAAAGACTTGATGTGGCATTCCTCTTTATATACATGTGTGGTCAGTAGAAGTGCAACTGGAATGCAACTAGAGTCTTTGTCACACTAAAATACCCTAAGGTCTTGGCATAGTGTACCTCCTAGATGAGTCATTGGAGAGCTAAACCATTAGGAACATAGAGATGTATAATATTGTAAATAAGCTTGTTAGACAAGCAAAAATTTTGCACTTTGTTACCTTGTGCTAGGTTGGTGTAAGTTGTCGCAAGTCCTGATTAGCTGAGTAGTGGGATACATAGTCTGTGAAGTTGAGGATTTACTACAGTAACTTGCTGATTTATTTTTATTACAATGGTGTATGAGTGTTACACATTGCTAGTGTGTGATTTGTCATATACTACACAAGTGTGTTAGTGTGAACCATGAGCAACACTAACTTCTATGCAAGCAAGACAAGTTTACGACATTACTTCACAGATACCAAGGTGACTTTAGTCATGGTGGTGACTCAAGAAGGTGACAAAAATGATATTGTGTATAGATAGTCCAACATTGTGGCTTGGCTTGATATATATTTGTGATCATATAAATACGATCTCCATAATAAGATGATAGAGACCTCTAGAGGTGAAATGTCATAAGTGACATTATCCTTCATAAGCTTAAATTTTTACTAGAAAGTGCACTATCACCAGACCTATATATCCTTCCCTTGATGTTACACCCTAGATAATATGTATTAGGATGCATAATAGTGGTAATACAAAGGACTTGAGTTATGTATTATGTAATGATGTTCTTTTAAATTCCATTATTGATGATGAAGTGGAGAGGTTGACCCTTCACCCATAACTTGGTGTGGAAGAGACGTTTGTGTTCTTCATAGATGTCGATCTTAATAGTATTAGTGCTTAGATAAGAGGCGTCTAGATTAGTGATATCAATCGGTGTGGGTCTTGATGTATATTATGTGAGAAAAGACTAATGTGCACCACATTTAGAGTCATTTTGGGTGCATGAGCGATGGTGATGGCACCACTTATCATTGGACTTCTTCTTGCCTTTATTTATAGCAAAAGGTGCATGATCCTTCAAGTGTTGTGTAGCCTTTCAAAGTTGGTCACCTTTACAAGAAGGGTAATGCTTATGTTCAAGGGGTTGAGATGTGGAGTTGTGCGAGGGCTAGGCCTTGCACAAAACATTGGATGAAGAGGTGGTACATTTTTTCATATTTATCTTGGATTCAATATTGGAAGGATTGAAATATGCTTATCCCAAAGTGTCAAAAGTTAAAAACTCCAAATTCATATGGATATAAGGTGAGAGTCTACTAACGTACTTTAACAGTGTATCTTGTTCACTCAAGTTCTCTTACAAGTACATAGAGTAGTCATTAAATATTTTGGTGTATTCTTCCACTGACTGATCTTTGCACTAGTATAGTTTTTGGAACTTGATGCAATCATATTCAAAGTTTCAGATAGAGTGGTATTCCTCCTTCAATGCTTCAACAAAAGTATTCCATGATTTGATTGGAATGCACTCTTGTACATGCTACGCATTGAAGGTATCCCACTAGTGAACTTTGAGGAGGAGCCAAATAAGGACTCATTCCTATCACTATAGATACACCTCCTCTAATGCAACATTGTGAATGGGATCATCCTAAACAACATGGTGATTAGGTTCCTCCTCCTCACCCTGATAAGTTTCCATGCCTTGCTATAAAAATCTCTCCCTCCAAAACTTCTCATGATGGCACTTCAAGTTTCACTATGGAGAATCCAAAGGCATGTGTAATGCAAACATTAGGTGATATCCTTTCCCTGAGGGAGGTGACCTCACATATGTCGATTGAGGCAAACCAAATAACTAAGATCTACCTACTAGCAAACTCTTTACTATCATTGCTTAGTTTCTTATTTTATTTGATTAATATAATTTTTATTCTTATGAACCATTTTGTTTGTTTGTTTCTTAACCTCATTATAATAGCCCATTATGTCAGAATCAAGAGCATGCTCTTATAGCTCCCATTTTTAATAGTCTCTAATATTTTAAAAAATTTAATATAACTCTATTTCTTAAAAAATAAATAAAAAATTACAAACCTCCACCACACCCCATTTCCACACCTCAAAATGGATGCTATAATCGAGGTTAATATATAACGTATCAATATTTGCACTACTAAATATTAGAGCTCATTGACTTAAGGTCATTCTCTCTCTCTCTCTCTCTCTCTCTCTCTCTCTCTCTCTCTCTCTCTCTCTCTCTATATATATATATATATATATATATAAGCAAATGGCGGTGGGAATTTAACAATGTTAAAGATGGACAAAACATGTAAAAATATGTCATCGCCTTAAAAGTGGAAAGAAAATATTTTACTACGATGGTGGGCTTTAATGTAACAATCACACATGTTGTGTGGCAAGTAACCCATTCACCATTAGTTAATGAGTATTAACATAAGGGTAATAATGCATCATTGTTGCCCAAAAAATAAAACGAAAACATTTTATTACGATGGTGGATTTTAATAGAATGATCACACACGTTCAAGTCCTCCATTGAAAAGTATTTTCTTTCCACTTTTAAAGTAATAATATTTTTAACGTCACTAAATCCTCACCACTATTTATATATAGAGTAAAACTATTAATAATATATACGATTGCATAATTTTGAATATATATATATATATATATATATATATATATATATGTAATCCTATATATTATTAATAATGAATATATTATTTTACATAGTGTTGTTCCCAAAATCTGTCACTTGTTTTTGTGGACAACATGTTGACCATTTTGGTCATGTAGGCCAAAATGATCTCTTCCTTTCTCAGAAAAAGTTCTGAGAATTCAAGTTATTCAATTACTCAAACCTTTTCAGCTAAGAAAAAATCAGGTTCAACAGGTGAGCTTTCGCAAGGAAAAGTTCAAAACACTTAAAGCATTTTCTAAAAATTATAAGGAATGAACCATTGAACTATTAAACTCCACTTCAAAAAGTTCAAAGAGTTCAAAGGGTTCAAGGATTTCAAAGTGTTCAAAGGGTTCAGTGAGTTCAAAGGGTTCGAAGCTTCAATGACTGGGTTCGAAGATATGGAATAAATCATTCAACCGTTGAACCATTGAACTCTGACATGTTTAAAGGTTTGAAAAGTTCAAAGTTCGAAGTTCGAAGTTCGAGCGAAAGGTTTGAGCAAAGGGTTCAAGTGGAAGACTCCAAAATAAAGTTGAACCAAATAATTCACAAAGTTGGTTCAATGATACATTGAACTCCTGAAGAAGACTAAATGAATGCGGCTCTTTGCAAGAAATATTGAACCACCTGAACTATTGAACCATTGAACTATTGAATTGATGAACTCCAAAAGGTTCAAGGTTCAAGGTTCAAAAGGGTTCAAGCTTCTAGTGACCATTGACATTCCTGTGGATGTCAAATTCAAGGTAATGGAATAACCATTGATTTTCAAAGATGCAGACCCAGGAACAAACTCAGCGACCAGCTAGAGAAAGAGTTGAAGGAGCTAGTAGAAAGTGAGAAGAGAGCTCTGAGAGCTCAGATCACTAGGAAGAGAAAAAATGTAATCAAGAAAGAGGGAATGTTATAGATAATCCAAAAATATTTGTAGGAGAGTTATTTCAGTAGGTGGAATAGTCCACTAGATGGACATCAAAGAGCGCAAGCATTCAAAGGTGCGGCCTATTTTTCTTCATTGCGTAAATGTGAATGGACAACTGTGTAAGTATTTTAAATAATATTAGGTGGCCCATACTTTGGAGAAGATATTTGATATAATTTAAAATGCCAAAGTTAAGACTGATACCCTGCTCCAGCATGGCCCCTTCACAGAATTTTCAATACATTAGAAGCATTGAATACAACATGGGCTATTTCATAAAAATAAGTGCCAAAGTCTTTCTTTGGTTGTTATATATTGTAATCTCTCAGTTTGTGGAGATCTCTTTGTTATCAAAATCAAAACTCTGCCCAAATTGAAAGGCATTCCTGAGACTTTGATCTCAGATTGTTACTCATATTTTATCAAGTGAATGAGAAAGCAAGTGACCTTTCAGACTTTGTGTTGAAATAGCTTGTGTTATATAAGAAATTGTTCTTATATCTTTTTTCTAAATAAAATCTTGTCCATTTAATCAAATAAGCAGAACTAGTGGAAATAACCTGGAAGGTGTCCTGAAGCCGACTGTGGGAGACTTTGTGCTACCATAATTGTCTTTAGTTTGTTATGTGTTTTTTGCTTTACTATAAAAGATATTGGAGAGACATTGAGCTACATTTATCCTTTGTAATCTTGTACTCTATTGTAGTTTAAGTGGAGACTTTGTGCTACACTTCATTCTATTGTGTTACTTCATCCTAAATTAGTGAGAGAAACAATGAAAGACTTTGTGATTTTGTGGGTTTCTTGTGGTTGCAGTTACTACCTAGGAAGTCTTCCTCTATTTTTCTGAACATCATTTCTGAAAGAAGAGAAATGCTTTGAGCAATTACCCAAGAATTCTCTTTTTATTTGTGAACATCATCTCTAAAAAAAGAGAGATGGATGGTGTTATCTCACCCCTGAGTCTATTTTCAATTTATATTAGTATATAGTAGTTTATAGGAAACCTCCCCTTGATGAGATCAGAGATTTATCTCATTATGTTGTGGTAAACCTACATAGTTTGCCAGTTAAATCTCTTTATGCTGAGGTTGATATATCTATTTTGTTGTCAGTTAATTGGTGATAAAATATTCAACCAACAATTTTTGGTGACTCCACTGGGAAAGAACGTGCAGTTTGAAGCCTCAAGCTTCAAATTGAAGCAGTTCTAGTTCTTTTCTATTTTCATTTTACACTCAAACAGATCCATGGTATACATGAAGCCACAGATTTCAAGGTATTGTTGACCCCGTATTTGAGTTTGTGCAGCAAAAAAAAATTATCTTTCCCCTCCACAAACTCACCTTTAGTGAACTAAGATTTTTCCTCCTACCAACGTCAGGTCTCCAATAGTAGGCAAAACTTCTCTTTCCTTTGCTAGTAGAGCTTTATCTATACATACCTCACCAAGATTTGTTATCCCTCCTTTTCATTGTCATATCATGGCAACTCAAGGCCCCTTGGGTAACACCTTGGGTCCCCTGAATCTAACTCCACCCTTACATGAACTACCCCATAGTTTAAGAAAGAATTTTTCCAAATTTTATAGTGATGAGAGAGTTTATCTTGATGAACATATTATAGCTTTTGCATAGCCTATAGTGTGATAGGTGTTGAATTTGAAGACATAGCAGTCAGACTATTTATAGAAACGTTACAAGGTGCTATTACATACTAGTTCTATCATCTATAAGCTCAGACTGTGACTGACTGGAACACTCTCAAGGCCAAGTTCGAGGCTAGATTCAAACCTGTAGAAGATGCACATGCCAAATTGGCTTAACTTACACAAATGAAGAATGAGCCTCATGAACCTATGTGAGACTTTATTGCTGAATTCGACAAGTTGAGGAACATGATTCTTACAATTGCTCAGCCAACACCTAAAAATCTTAAATACTTCATAAATTCTCAGCTTCCTAAAGTGTGTTTCTTGTTAAAACGGGCTGGCCACATAGACCTTGCTGTAGCTCAGGATTTGGCTACTGAGGTTGAAGATGATCTTATCTTGGTAGGAAAGATAAGAAGAGATCCTAATCTTAATAGAAATAAATCATCTTCATCTTCTGAAAAAATTTCTACGTGCACTACTGATCCTATGGTGCAAAAGCTACCAAATGAATTGCTAGCTCTGAAAAAGTAAATGGCACAAGGGATGTCTGCTCCTCTTTCTTATCGAGATATACCAAGGAAGACATTTCCCAACCAGTCATATCGAGTCAATGCTACTATAAATCAAGGGCAAACAAATCATCTTCCTTCCCCACAAAGGAAGCTTGCCATTAAAGCAGCTCTAGCTAACTCAGCAATTAGTTATCTTGAAACTGAATCTGATTTCTCTTTCCAACCTGAGTTGAACCAAGAAGATGATGCTAATATTTTCATAGAAAGAGAAGAAGAATTAGCTAGTGACTCCAACATTGATTTCTTGAATTACTAGGATGAAGCTCGAAGTAAGGGAGAAGTGTTTGATGGATCATACGCTATTTTTATTAGGTCCTAAAACTAGTCAATTCAATAAAAAATAAGGGAAAAATAGGGGAAGAATCTCGACCAACAATTTCAATTGCTAAATAGGGGACTTCTCTACCTTTCTAATCAAAGGACTTGGTGATCACTAAAAAAGTAAGTACCTCAAATATCTCTGTACCTTCTGCTTTAATTTCTCAGACCAGTACCACACCCATTAAAAACTAGAATGATGGACTTCCTTCCTGTGTTCTTAGTTCCTTTTAGTCATTTGATATAATTGACCATACTAGGAAGACCAAAATCCAAATGACTGAGTTCAAATATTTACAAGCCAACCCTAAGAAGCTGGATAGGTTGGTTGAATGCATAAAGAACCAAACCATGTCTATAGGACAAAATGTTCCAAAAGAGGCTCATGATCCACCAAAGAACACATCAACTCAAAATAGTCTTTTCATTACTCCTCCTATTTCCCCTAGGAAAATAGAACCTTTCTATGTTTCCCTGTTGATAAATGGACATAAATTGAGCAACTGTATAATTGATTTAAGAGCTTCTGACAATGTCATGCCTGCCAAGGTAGCAGACTCTCTCAACCTCACTCTAACTAAATTTTTTGAGAGATGTTTCTCCATGGAAAATAAACAAGTGCCTCTGTTGGGTCAGATTAAAGATGCCCAATTTGTATTTGCAGCCTTCTCAGAAAAAAGGATTAAAATGATAGTCCTGGTGGCTGACATTTTAGCTTCCTATGGCATTCTATTTGGATAAATTTTTTGCAAAGATGTTAGTGGTGAATTGAGCATGGACTTGTCTGAGGTGAGAATACCTATGAAGGGCATCATAAAAAAGATGCTTCCTAAGAAGCAATCAAAGTATATTGTCACTCAAACATCAAACCCTAAAGCTCAAATCCTATTTGAATCTTTAGAAATGGGTAGCTACTTTCTATCTACTAAAGATGTTTATATTTCATAAGATGAAAGTCCTATAGGTGACAATCCAAAAAGTTTAGAGAGTAGACTAGAAGAATTAGTAGAGCACAGTTCAAATAAAAAAGAATCTTCTCTCCCTAACAAAGAAAAATATGAAAAAAGATCAAATTCTAATGATGTCTAGATTTTAGAATTTGATGGCAGCTATTCTTCTACCAATTTTGGAGCTAGAATTGTTTTTATATCTCTCCAAAGAGATATTTTTCCCTATTCATATAAGTCGCAGTTCAACAACACCAACAACACCACCGAGTATGAATCTTTGATACTCAGGTTGAAGGCTACTCAAGATAAAGGCGTTAAACTCCTTTATGCCAAATGAGATGCAGAACTAGTAGTTTGTTAGGTGAGAAACTTGTATCAAAATAAGAATAAAATATTGTGACATTACTGCAATCTTGTATGGGACTGCATTGAAAGTTTTGACACTTTTAATATTTTTACAGTGCCTAGAGAGTTCAACGACTAAGCAGATTCTTTGGTTGTCTATGTAACCCTCATGGTTCCTCACCCAAATTTTAAAGGGAATGAGTACACTATTGAATTGGTATTTTGACCAAGTGTACCTGATAATGCCAACCATTGGTAGGTATTCAATGGTGACAACCAAATCATTACTTTTCTAAGGCAAATGGATAGCTTTGAGAAGCTTTATTTTGAAAGTAGTAAGTCTCCCTCATGAGAATCAACTCCTAAAACAAATTCAAAAACTGGTGAAGAATTCCTTCAACTCAAATGAAATAAAATTCTAAAGGTATTAGTTTCCTTTGAAAAATTGTTTGATAAGCATGATAGGTTCATCAAGCAATAACAAATGGATTCAAGTTCCTCCCAAGAGTTTGATCAAATAAATGTTAAGTTGTGGAGCTAAAAGCTTCACTGATGCAAATGGTGGAGGTTGCTGAGTGTTAGAGTAATTGACGTCAATCAGATCAATCGATGTCAATCATGTCTAGTTACACAGCAATCGACATCAGTTAGGCATCGGCTGGCATCGATCAGATAAGAACTGACGTCTGTCAACTCCAGACAGATAGAGACTAACGTCCATCGTCTGTGCATTCTAGAACTAGTCTAATTTTAGATAGACAGTTAGTTTGCATGTAAAGACTAATTTTAGTCTTGAGTCTACTTTTCTAATTATTGTTTGTATGGGATCTATTTAAGAGACCCATGGGCTATATTGTAATGAAAGACTAAGGACTAAGAAGGATTAGATTCTCAAGTGTAAGATCAGTTGATCTACAGGGTGTGTAAGATCAGGGAAGATCTACATGGTAAGTAAGATCAGTTGATCTTCAAGGTGTGCAAGATCAAGAAGGTTTGCTTGGTAAGCAAGATCAAGGAGATCTGTTGTAAGGTAGGCAAAACAACCATTGAGTTGATTATCACCGGTGGATTGGTAGATAGGCAAAACAACCATTGAGTTGATTGACACTGACTGGTGGAGGGAACAACTCTATGTTTGAGTTGGTTGTAATTGAGAGAGAGAGAGAACTCTTGAGGGAGAATTACTAGACATCCAAGAGGTGTGGACAGAGTGAGATTTCTTCATTGTATTTCTTTTTAGAAGAGTGATTAATACAGATTGTATTGTTTCTCATATCATATATTCTTTGCTGATTCTGAATTCTAGTTACTTATTACTTCTGGTTTAATTTCGTGTTTAGTTGCTTATACAAAGGTAATCAAGTGTACTCTTATGGAGTAGGATCCTAACAAGTGGTATCAAAGCTAGGATCACTAACAATTGATACCCCTAACAAGTGGTATTAGAGCTAGGATCACCAAGTGATACCACTAACAAGTGGTATCAGAGTTTGGTTCACTAACACCTTGGTATCAGAGTGTGTTAAGTGTTTGTTGATTACAGGTCACTCACAGGAGTTTCTGTTTGAGTGGTAGTAAAGCAATGGCAGAAGAAAGTATGCTAAGAATGGAAAAATTCAATGGCAAGAATTATCAATTATGGAGGATGCAGATAGAGGATTATCCGTATCAGAAAGATCTATACTTACCATTGGGTGGGGTTTCTAGTAAGCCCACATGTATGCAAGATGAAGAATGGAAGGTTCTTGACATAAACGCTCTAGGAGCTATAAGGCTGACCTTGGCAGCTTTTGTATTTTCCAACTTATCTCAGGCAAGGACAATGGTAAAGTTAATGGAATCTTTAGCAAATTTATATGAAAAACCCTCAGCTTCGAATAAGGTATTTCTTATGAAGCAATTATTTAATTTGCAAATGTTGGAAGGTGGATCGGTATATAGTCATCTTAGTGATTTCCATGGTTTGGTAAACCAGTTAAATTCAATCAAAATAATTTTTGATGATGAAATTAAGGCACTCTTAATCTTATGCTCTTTATCTGAAAGCTGGCATAGCTTGGTAATGACAGTAAGTAATACTGCGTCTACTTCAAATATCTTGAAAGTTGATGATGTTGTTAGTGTAATTTTGAATAAATAAATTCACATGAAAAACACAAAGGAGACATCAGGTAATGCTTTAAGTGTTGAAAGCAGGGGATGGCAAAGAGAGAAGAGCAAGCAAGAGAAATCAAGGTCAAAGATAGGCAGTGGATCCAAATCCAAGTATGGCAGTATAATCTATTGAAATTGTGGAAAGAAAGGACATGCAAAGAAATATTGTTAGTTGAAAGAAGATCAACATGCAAGTAATGAAGAAGCAAAAGATGCAGGTATTGTTGCATAGGATGTTCTTACATTTTCTTTGGATAGTCATGTAGAATCATGGGTTATAGATTCTGGTGCTTCTTTCCATGCAACCCCAAATAGAATTTTTTTTCATGATTATGTCCATGGAGACTTTGAAAAAGTTTATTTAGCGGATGGTGAGCCTTGTCAAATGGTTGGCAAAGGGAAAATGTAGCTGAACTTGCAGACTGAAAACATATAGGTGTTGAAGGATGTCATGCATGTATCCATCATAAAGAGGAATTTGATTTCTTAAGGAAGTTGGGTGATGAGGGTTGCACAATAACTCTAACAGCGAAATCTTGGAAAGTTTCCAAGGGTGCACTTGTATTAGCTAGAGGTAAGAAAGTAGGTACACTTTATTTATCTACTTGTATTACTGATTCTCTTTCTGTTTTATCTTCTTTAGCGATAGATGCAAAGATGTGGCTATGTAGGCTTGGTCACATGAGTGAGAAGGGAATGCATATTCTTAAGTCAAAAGGTATGCTTTCAGATTTGATAGACTGAGATTTTTGTGAGCATTGTATGTTTGAAAAATAGGTGAAAGTGAGGTTTTTCACAATTGGGTCAACAAAGAAGAAGCACATGTTGGAGCTTGTTCACGTAGACGTGTGGGGACCAGCTCAGGGAGCTTCTATTGGAGGATCATAGTGGTATGTTTCTTCCATGGAGGATGCTATAAGAAAGGACTGGGTTTATTACATAAAGAGGAAATCTGATGTTTTTGACACATTTAAGAACTGGAAAGCCTTGGTTTTCAAGGAGAAGATCATGGACAGAGATTAGCTCAAGGGGCTAAATAATTCTGAGCAGGGCAAGGTTGATTTGGACAAGGTTATGATCCAAAGTGATGTTGGGGGATCAATCCAACAATAGATTACAATTGTGAAAGCAATAAACGCGGAATTAAATCAGATTGACAAGTAATTAGAATGATAATAGCAAGAACAAGAGATACAAAAAAACACCCTGAAAACTTGTATTAACAAACTCTTTACAAAAGGAATACAATTGAAGAAAGCTTCTTTCTTCCACACCTCTCCTAGATGTATAGATCTCTCAATAGATCTCTATTCCTCAAGAGCTTTCTCTCTCAAGAACAATCAACTCCAACAAGCCTGGATTGATTCAATTCTATATTGTTCTTCACACACAATGAATTACAATAATTCACCCAACTACTACAAAGCTAAGAAGATCTAATTCTATATATAGAATTAAGAGAATTGAGCATGTACAACCAACAAGCAGTTAAGCCACTTGAACAAGGGCTCTAAAAATAGTATTACTAACAATAGAGATGCGAGCTTGAGACTTCAACTCAAACTTATCATGCAAACACTCGCTTCTGTCCACGGAAATAGCTTTCTGGACACGCAGGTAACCGACGTCGGTTCCTGCTGCTTGTCTGTGACCGCCATCCACTGACCTTCTGCCAACATCGGTGTCTCTGCAACTGCCTATGACCGACGTCGATCGCTCCTGACCGACGCCGGTGTCTGTGTAGACCCGAACCTGATAATGAATGCTCCTTGGTGAAGTTTTTAGCTCCACACCCTAACAATCTCCCACTTGGAGATAAACAGCTGCACCAGTACCTGTACAGCAACATCTTCTAGCTCTTACATCTTCAACTCAATCATGAAGACCAACAAAAGTTGAATGAAGATTCAACTTCTCTTTTATAACCGGCTTGGTTAACATATCAGCAGGATTCCTATCTGTATGGATCTTCTCCAGCTTCAACTCACCATCTTCCAATACCTGTCGTATGAAGTGATACCTTAGCTGTATGTGCTTTGTTCTTGAATGAAAGGCTGAATTCTTAGCCAAATAGATTGCACTCTGACTGTCACTATACAATCTGCAACTCTCATGCTCCCTACCAAGCTCATCCATGAACCGTGTCATCCATATCATCTCCTTGCTAGCTTCTGTGGCTGCAATATACTCTGCTTCTGTAGTTGACAAGGCAACAACCTTCTGTAACTTAGATATCCAGCTAACCGCCATTCCACCTACAGTAAATACATAACCTGTAGTGCTCCTCCTGCCATCTAAATCACCTGCCATATCTGAATCTACATAGCCATGTAGAGAAGTATCTGAACCTCCATAGCATAAGTGCCTACTGCTGGTTCCTCTCAGATATCTAAGGATCCACTAAACTGCTTTCCAATGTTCCTTACCTGGATTGGCCATATACTTACTTACCACTCCCACTGCTTGGGCAATATTCGGTCTAGTACACACCATTGCATACACCAAACTCCCTACTGCGGAAGAATATGGAACCTTACTCATGTACTCTACCTCTTCATATGAATTAGGACATTGTTCTTTACTCAACTTAAAATGTCCAGCCAAAGGTGTGCTTACTGGTTTAGCATCCTGCATATTGAACCGTTTTAACACCTTGTCCATATAATCTTCTTGAGACAATATCAACTTGTGATTTTTTCTGTCTCTCTTAATGCTCATGCCAAGGATTTTCTTTGCTGCTCCCAAATCCTTCATAGCAAACGTTTGAGCTAATTTCACCTTAAGCTCTGAGATATCCTGCATGTGAGACCCTGCAACCAGCATGTCATCTACATACAACAATAGAATAATATATCTACCATTATCAAATCTCTTGAAATACACACAATGGTCTAATTGACACCTACTATAGCCATGCTCAGTCATAAACCTGTCAAATTTTAAGTACCATTGCCTAGGAGCTTGCTTGAGGCCATACAAGCTTTTTTTCAATCTGCACACAAACTTCTCCTTACCCTTGACCTCGAATCCTTCTGGCTATTCCATATATATTTCCTCATCCAAATATCCATGAAGAAATGCTGTCTTAACATCTAGCTGCTCAAGATGCAAATCCTCAAAAGCAACCAAAGACAATACAACCCTTATTGAGGTTATTTTAACAATAGGAGAAAAAATCTCACCAAAGTCAATACCTAGCTTTTGTGCAAATCCTTTTACCACTAATCTGGCCTTGTATCTCATTTGTGCATTCTCACCTTCCTTCAACCTGTAGGTCCATCTGTTCTTAAGTGTTCTCTTACCAGCTGGCAATTCAACCAAATCCCATGTTTGGTTTTCTCTTAAGGACTCCAACTCCTCAACCATGCCACGCTCCCACTCACTCTTAGACTCCACCTGTATTGCTTCTTCAAAACTCTCTAGTTCTCCACCATCAGTTAGCAATAAATAAAATAAAGAAGGAGAATATCTAATTGGAGGCTTACTCACCCTTTCTGACCTCCTGATGGGTGTTTGAGACTCGTCCACAACACGCTGTCCACCCAAATTCTCTGACAGTGACCGACCTCGGTCACCTCGGGTACCTATACGGCCGACGTCGGTCTCTGTATGGCTGATGCCGATTTCTGTCCTATCGACGCCGATTCTTGACCTGCCGACGTCGGTCTCTGTGTTTTCTTGCAAGTGATTATTTCTTTTTCCCGTGAGCTCATCTTGGACTTTCACCTCATCTAATTCACCATTGCTCTGCTCAAATTGATTCAACTTCCTTAGCTGATCACAATACATCACTCTTTCATTGAAAACAACATCACAGCTCTTGATTACCTTGTTAGTTTCTAGATTCCATAATCTGTAACCAAAATCATCTGAGCCATAGCCAATAAATGTGCATCTCATAGACTTAGCATCAAGCTTCTTTCTATTTTCCTTATCTATATGCACAAAGGCTTCACAACCAAAAACTTTGAGATATGAGAGATCAACCTTTTTACCTGTCCATGCCTCTTCTGGAATACCACCATCCAGAGCTGTAAAGGGTCCTCTATTAATCAGGTACACTGCAGTGTCAACAGCTTGTTCCCAAAACTGTAATGGCAAACTGGCATGCAATCTCATACATCTTGTACACTCCATTATTGTCCTGTTCATCCTTTCAGCAATTCCATTCTGTTGAGGTGTCCTTAGAAATGTCCTTTGCCTACGGATTCCATGCATGTAACATTAATCTCTAAACTTATGACTGTAGAACTCACCGCCATTGTCTGATCTCAGGCACTTTAATCTTTTACCTGTTTCATTCTCAACCATAGCTTTCCAAACTTTAAAAGTCTCAAATACATCAGATTTCTTTCTAACACAATAGATCCATACCTTCCTTGTAGCATCATCTATGAAAGATACATAGTACTGTGATCCTCCAATGGAAGCAACCTGAGCTGGTCCCCACACGTCTGTGTGAACAAGCTCCAACTTGTGCCTCTTCTTAGTAGACTCAGTTTTGAGAAAACTAACCCTTTTCTATTTTCCAAATACACAATACTCACAAAACTCTAGATCTATGCCTTTTAAATCTGAAAGCATACCTTTGGACTTAAGAATTGACATCCCCTTCTCACTCATGTGGCCAAGCCTTGAGTGCCACAATTTAGCATCCACATCTGAGGTAGATAATACAGAAGGAGATTTGTTAGTAACACAATTACACAAATAGAGAGTACCTTCTCTCTTACCTCTGGCCATAACAAGTGCACCCTTGGTCACCTTCCAAGATTCTGCTGTGAGAGTTACTGTACAACCCTCATCCCCTAGCTTTCCTGCAGAAATCAAATTTCTCTTCAAGCTAGGAACATGCATCACATCTCTCAACACCCATGTGTTGCTATTTTGCATCTTCAGCTACACTTTACCTTTGCCAATTATTTTACAGGGCTCATCATCCCCTAGATACACTATTCCAAAATCTCCATGGATATAGTCACTGAAATTTTCCCTGTTAGGAGTAGCATGAAAAGATGCACCAGAATCTAATACCCAAGATTCTATATTATTATGCAGAGAGAAAATTAAAGCATCCTGTGCAATACCTGCAATCTTGGCTTCTTCCTTTCCTTCGTGCTGATTGTCCTCCTTAGGCTTTGACCAACAATCTCTGCTTATATGCCCCATCTTTCCATAATTCTAGCATTGTGGCCTTCTACCGTTTCTGGATTTAGATCTGCCTTTCCCCTTTGATTTGGATCTTGATCTGCCTTTCTTGCTCTTCTCTTTCTGCCTTCCCCTACTCTCAAAACTTAAAGTGTTCCCGGATGCCTCTTCTATGCTTTTCCTGCGTATTTCCTCATTCAAGATAACACTAACAACATCCTCTACTTTCAAAATATTTGATACAAATGCAGTATTACTTACTGCCATTACTAAGCCATGCCAGCTTTCAGGCAAAGAACATAATATCAAAAGAGCTTTTATCTCATCATCAAACACTATATTCACTGAACTTAATTGATTCACAATACCATTGAAATCATTTAGATGAGTAGAAACAGATCCACCTTCATTCATATGCAAATTAAATAACTGCTTTATAAGATATACCTTATTAGAAGCTGAGGGTTTTTCATACAAATTTGCTAACGTAGTCATCAACTCTACCATAGACTTTGCCTGTGATAAATTGGATATCATAGTGGATGCTAGACTCAGTCTTATAAAACCCAGAGCCTTTCTGTCAAGAACTTCCCATTCTTCATCCTCCATGTCTTTGGGCTTCTTTGCAATACCTCCTAACGGTAAGTAGAGATCTTTCTGATACAGATAGTCCTCTATCTGCATTCTCCAGTATTGGTAATTTTTGCCATTAAACTTTTCCATTCTCAATTTACTTTCATCTGCCATTGCTTCTCCCACTCAAACAGAAATCCCTACAGAAACTCCTATGAGAACCTGTAATCAATACACACTACATAGATCTGAACCACCTGTTAGTGAACTTGAACTTTGATACCAATTATCAAGCTCTGAACCTGTAACCAAGGCTCTGATACCACATGTTGGGGAATTAATCCAACAATAGATTACAATTGTGAAAGCAATAAACGCAGAATTAAATCAGATTGACAAGTAATTAGAATGATAATAGCAAGAACAAGAGATACAAGAAAACACCCTGAAAACTTGTATTAACAAATTCTTTATAAAAAGAATACAATTGAAGAAAGCTTCTTTCTTCCACACCTCTCCTAGACGTATAGATCTCTCAATAGATCTCTATTCCTCAAGAGCTCTCTCTCTCAAGAACAATCAACTCTAACAAGCTTGGATTGATTCAATTCTGTATAGTTCTTCACACACAATGAATTACAATAATTCACCCAACTACTACAAAGCTAAGAAGATCTAATTCTATATATAGAATTAGGAGACTTGAGCATGTACAACCAACAAGCAGTTAAGCCACTTGAACAAGGGCTCTAAAAATAGTATTGCTAACAATACAATTAAAAAAAGCTTCTTTCTTCCACACCTCTCCTAGATGTATAGATCTCTCAATAGATCTCTATTCCTCAAGAGCTCTCTCTCTCAAGAACAATCAACTCCAACAAGCCTAGATTGATTTTGTTCTGTACTGTTCTTCTCACACAATGAATTACAATAATTCACTCTCTACAACAATAACTACTACAAAGCTAAGAAGATCTAATTCTACATATAGAATTAGGAGACTTGAGCATGTACACCCAACAAGTAGTTAAGCCACTTGAACAAGGGCTCTAAAAATAGTATTGCTAACAATAGAGATGCGAGCTTGAGACTTCAACTCAAACTTATCATGCAAACACTCGCTTCTATCCACAGAAATAGCTTTCTGGACACGCAGGTAACCGACGTCGGTTCTTGTTGCTTGTCTGTGACCGCCGTCGACCGACCTTCTACCGACGTCAGCGTCTCTGCAACTGCCTGTGACCGACGTCGGTCGCTCCTGACCGACGCCGGTGTCTGTGTAGACCCGAACCTGATAATGAATGCTCTTTGGTGAAGTTTTTAGCTCCACACTCTAACAAGTGAGCTCACAAGTAAAAATCATCACTCACAGGAAAACACAGTTATTGACGTCGGTCATGTGAGAATCGACGTCGAACAGGTAGGAATCGATGTCGGTCTAGTGGAGACCAAATTCGGTGATGTCAAGTAGGTGGACACCGACGTCAGTCAGGGAATCGATGTTAGCGGTCATGTAATAACCGATGTTGGTCAGGTGAGAACCAACATCGATCAGGTCGGTTAGGAAGAACTGACATCGGTAAGGTGTAGACTAAGAAATGACTGGGATCAGTCATTGTTAGAATGAAATTTGGGCAAATAACAAGCTGTCAAGGAGTCTCAAATGCCCATGTAGAGGACTGAAAGGGTAAGTAAACCTTAATTTCATTATTTCCCTTCTTTATACTACTTGTTGCTCACTGATGGTGGAAAACCAAGAAGTTTTGAAGAGGCAATGCAGGTAGAATCTATGAAACAGTGGGAGCATGGCATGAATGAGGAAATTGATTCCTTAGAAAATAACCAAACGGGAGATTTGGCTGAGTTGTCGGTCGAAAAGAAAGCACTGAAAGACGAATGGATTCATAGGTTAAAGAAAGGAGAGAATGGACAAGTGAGACAGAAGGCCAAGTTATATGGTCTTGAGAAAGCTCTAGGATAGTGGTATTTGAGGTTTGACAATTGTATGACAAAGCATGGCTTTAGTCAATGTCAATGTAATCACTGTATTTATTTTACCAAGTTGGATAATGGTCACAACATTATCCTATTACTGTATGTAGTGTATATGCTTGTTGCAGGGTCACACATGCAGGGAAGTACTGAGCTAAAGGTAAAAGTAGCTTAGACATGTGCCAGGAAGGATTTAGGAAGAGCAAAGAAAATCCTTGGCATGAGTATGTCTAGAGACAGGGAAAATCATAGGTTGATTTTGTCTCTAGAGGATTATGTGAATAAGGTAGTGGTGAGGTTCAATTTGCAGGATGCAAAACCGGTAAGCACACCTATGGTTGGACAGTTCAAGTTGAGCTATGAACAGTGTCCTAAATCACATGATGAGGTTGAGTACATGGTATGTACTAGACCTGATATTGCCCAAGCAGTGGGAGTTGTCAGCAAGTTTATGGCCAATCCAAGAAAGGAGCACTAGAAAGTAGTTCAGTGGATTCTCAAGTATCTGAGAGGGACTAGTAGCAGGTATTTATGCTATGCAAGGTCAAGCACTTCTTTACATGGGTATGTAGATGCGGATATGGCAGGTTGCTTAGATGGTAGGAGTAACACCATAGGATATGTGTTCACTGTTGGTGGAATGGTGGTTAGCTAAATTTCAGAGTTGCAAAAGGTTGTTGCCCTGTCTACTACAGAGGCAAAATACATTGCATTCA
The DNA here is from genome assembly GCA_037957365.1 of Torreya grandis. Taxonomy (NCBI): domain Eukaryota; kingdom Viridiplantae; phylum Streptophyta; class Pinopsida; order Cupressales; family Taxaceae; genus Torreya; species Torreya grandis. The sequence goes on along the minus strand of JARHVA010001559.1, from coordinate 1,268,395 downwards.
CAATGTCTAGCAACGATAATAACCCTGCAGGTATGTTAACAAAGCTGGGAACAAAGGAGAAGTTGAATCTTCATTCAACTTCTGTTGGTTTTCAAGATTGAACTTGAAGAGGGATACAAGCCAAAAACAAATTAGAGGATCTTGCTGTACATGTACAGGGATAGGTGCAGTTGTATATCTCCAAGTGAGATATTGTTAAGTTATGGAGCTAAAAGCTTCACTGATGCAAATGGTGGAGGTTGCTGAGTGTTAGAGTAATTAATGTCAATCAGATCAATCGATGTCAATCATGTCTAGTTACACAGCAATCGACATCAGTTAGGCATTGGCTGGCATCGATCAGATAGGAACTGACGTCTGTCAACTCCAGATAGATAGAGACTGACGTCGATCGTCTGTGCATTCTAGAACTAGTCTAATTTTAGACAGATAGTTAGTTTGCATGTAAAGACTAATTTTAGTCTTGAGTCTGTGTTTCTAATTATTGTTTGTATGAGATCTATTTAAGAGACCCATGGGCTGTATTGTAATGAAGGACTAAAGACTAAGGACTAAGAAGGATTAGATCCTCAAGTGTAAGATCAGTTGATCTACAGGGTGTGCAAAATCAGGGAAGATCTACATGGTAAGTAAGATCAGTTGATCTGCAGGGTGTGCAAGATCAAGAAGGTCTGCTTGGTAAGCAAGATCAAGGAGATCTGTTGTAAGGTAGGCAAAACAACCATTGAGTTGATTGTCACTGACTGGTGGAGGGAACAACTCTGTGTTTGAGTTGGTTGTAATTGAGAGAGAGAGAACTCTTGAGGGAGAATTACTAGACATCCAAGAGGTGTGGGAAGAGTGAAATTTATTCATTGTATTTCCTTCTAGAAGAGTGATTAATACAGATTGTATTATTTCTCGTATCATATATTCTTTGTTGATTCTGAATTCTAGTTACTTATTACTTCTGGTTTAATTCTGTGTTTAGTTGCTTATACAAAGGTAATCAAGTGTAATCTTATGGAGTAGGATCCTAACAATAAATTTGAGTACTGAAGAAAATTCCAAGATGATCAACATTGGTAAGTGTTTCACTCTTGATGAAAATCTCAGATTTATTACTCTGCTTCACCATTACATTGATGTTTTGGCATACTCCTATGATGATCTGAAATCTCTCAGGCTTGAAAAAATTTGGTATGAAATTCCTCTCAAGATTGGTTCATTACCTCACAAGCAAAAATCAAGGCAGTACAATCCCAAGATATTAGGTACTATTCTGTCTGAGATTCAAAAAATATTAAATGTAAGGATAATTTTTCCAATCCATCATTCCACTTGGATTGTGAACAAAGTCCCTATGAGAAAAAAGAATGAGAAAATTCACCTCTATGTTGATTTCAGAAATCTAAATCAATCCTCTCTAAAGGACAACTATCCCCTGCCCATCATGGATCAAGTCCTATAGATAGTGACTGGTTCAGAGATGTTATCAATGTTAGATGGTTTTTTAGGGTACAATAAAGTGAAAGTCAGTGAAATATGCCAACATAAGACTGCTTTCATTACACCTTAGGACACCTTTGCATATCGCAAAATGCCTTTTTGTTTGATCAATGCTGGTGCCACCTTCCAAAGAGCAATGGATATTGCCATCAGAGACAAAATGGGTAAGTTCATTGTGGTATATCTTGATGACTTGATCATCTTTTTAAAGCACCGTCCTGATCATGTGCATCATTTACAAGTGCTAGAATGATGTCAACATAATGGCATTTCCCTTAATCCTAAAAAATTAGTTTTTGGTGTTACAGAAGGGAAACTTCTCGATCACACTGTATCCAGAGAAGGCATAAAGATCGACTCAGAAAGAGTCAAATCCATCCAAGAGCTTACTCTAGTTACTAGTAGGTCTGCATTTCAATCTTTCTTTAGAAAAGTGAATTTTGTACAAAGGTTCATTCTTGAATTCACAGAAAAGACTCACCACATTGTCAATATGATGAAGGAAAAAGCTACTTTCCACTAGGCTAAAGAAGGCAAGTCAACATTTCAAGATATCAAGGAAGCTATCAGCCATGCCCCAATCCTGGTTTGTCCAGATTATACTAAAAACTTTATAGTGTTCAACTATGCTTCTAAACACACTTTTAGCCATTCTGGTTTAGCAACACAAAGTAGTGGAATATTTTATTTCATTCATGAGTTATCCTCTCAAATCTCATGAATTAAAATATTCAAATATGGAGAAGCATGCTTATGTTGTGGTTAAGGTGGTGAAACACTTCCATTTCTACATCCTGAACTCACACATTGTTGCTCTGGTACTTGATACCACAGTAAAGTCTATTTTAACTCAACATGAGTTTGGTACTAGAAGGGGTAATTAGATTGCTAAAATCTAAGAGTTTGATCTATTAGAAAACCTACAAAGCTTGTATGAGGAAGAGGCCTCTGCCAATTAATTGTTGATAACATCCCAGAGGAAACAGGGCATGAAAAAACAAAGGCTAAAGACATGCCTACAATTCTCTTTGTCACTACTACGGATGAGTGGTATTCTAATATCGCTCATTTCCTTACTTATGGTGAGTGTCCTACCCACTTGTCTCATAAATAAAATAGAACTATTAAATTGAAGGCTGCTAACTATGTCATGTGGAAAAATAGTTTGTACAAGAGAAGCCTTGATGGGGTATTCCTTCATTGCGTGGACAAAGTGCAGTAATTTAAACTATTAGATTCTTTCCATAATTTGGCTTGTGGAGGAAATTTTTCTACATCTGTGACTACTCATAAGATTCTATGAGCCATGTACTATTGGCCTACTCTATTTTAAGATGCGTACACCTAGGTGCATAGATGTGAGTTGTGTCAACAGTTCGTTGGGAAACTCAAATTGGCCACATTGCCTCTCAAGCCAGTGGTGATTGAAGAGTCATTTCAACAATGTGGTATTAATTTCATTGGTGCTTTAAACCCATCTTCAAGTGCTAGATATGACTATGTTCTCACAGCCATCGACTACTTTACCAAGTGGGTGGAAGCCATTCCAGAAAAGCATGTTACTTCAGAAGTGGTATGTAATTTCCTCAAAGAAAATATTATTTCTCAATTTAGAGTCCCAACCAAGATTGTAACAGACAATGCAAAATATTTTTCTTCTCATGAGATTACCCAGTTTTGCTACTATTGTGAGATTATCCTCTCCCACTCTTCTGACTATTATCCGCAAGGAAATGGTCAAGCAGAATCAAGTAACAAGAACCTGGTGACCATTATCAATAAGCTAGTAGATGAAAATCAGAGAACCTGACATACAATATTGTTTGATGCTTTATGGGTAGATAGGATTACACCCAAGAGGGCAATAGGTATGTCACCATTTCAACTTCTGTATGGTTTGAACGCAGAGATACCAATCATCCTAGAACTACCAGCACTGAAGTTGGCGAAAGCTATCGAAGATCAAACATTTAAAAATTCTATTGACAAGAGGATCATGTGCTTAGTTGAACTAGAAGAGCAACAAACTATAGTAGTGGACCATATTGCTGCACATCAAATCTGGTAAAGAAACTCTTCGACCAAAAAACAAGGATTCATGATTTTTAGATTGGAGATCAAGTCTTGTTGTGGGACAAGAGGAGAAAACCAAAAGAGATGCATGGAAAATTTGATTCCTTATGGAGAGGTCCATTTTCCATTCATCGACTCAATGGTGAAAATAGTTTCTTATTGAAATATCAAGACGGCATGCCATTTTCACTACCTAACAGTGGGCAACATCTGAAGCACTTCAATCCTTGAAGTATCAGATAAGTCTAGTTGTACATATATATAGTCTTTAGTTTCTTTTGTGTTATTCTTTTCATTTTTGGTATCTTTCTCTTTTTGGATGGCATGACTCCGTAGCCCAATGGCATAAATGAAGGCACTTAGAGTCTAGATTCTACTCCCTTTGATCATTTTTACAATCAATGGAAGTTCCCCAACTGGAGCCAGTTGTTCTCAAAATCTGTCACTTGTTTTTGTGGACAATATGTCAACCATTTTGGTCCTATAGGCCAAAATGATCTCTTCCTTTCTCAATAAATTTTTTGAGCAGTCAAGTTCTTCAATTACTCAAGCCTTTTCAACTAAGACAATTGCAGGTTCAACAAGGGAGCTTTCGCAAGAAAAAGTTCAAGACACTTAAAGCATTTCCTAAAAAGAATGAACCATTGAACTGTTGAACCATTAAACTCCAATTCAAAGAGTTAAAAGAGTTCAAAGGGTTCAAAGCTTCAATGGTGGGGTTCGAAGATATGGAATAAATCATTGAACCGTTGAACCATTGAACTCTGATGCATTTAAAGGTTTGAAGAGTTCAAAGTTCAATGTTCAAGCAGAAGGTTTGAGTGAATGGTTCAAGTGGAAGACTCTGGAAGAAGGTTCAACCAAATGGTTCAAAAAGTCAGTTCAATGATACATTGAACTCCTAAGGAAGACTAAATGAACACGGCTCTTTGCAAGAAATATTGAATCGCCCGAACTGTTGAACCATTGAACTATTGAACTGACGAACTCCAAAAGGTTCAAGGTTCATGGTTCAAAAGGATTCAAGCGTCCAAAGACCAGTGACATTCCTACAGACGTCAAATTTAGGGTAATGGAATAACCGTTGATTTTCAAAGATGAAGACCCAGGAACAAACTCATCGACCACCTGGAGAAAGAGCCGAAGGAGCCAACAGAAAGTGAGAAGAGAGCCTCAAGAGCTCAGATCACCAGGAAGAGACAAAATATAACCAGGAAAGAGAGAATGTTATAGAGAATCTATAAATATCTGCAAAAGAGTTATTTTAGTAGGTGGAACTGTCCACCAGGTGGACATTAAAGAGCACAAGTATTCAAAGGTGCAGCCTATTTTTCTTCATTGAGTAAATGTGAATGGATAGCCATGTAAGTATTTTAAAGAAGATCAGGCGCCCCACACTTTGGAGGAGATATTTGATATAATTTAAAACGCCAAAGTTAAGACTGATAACTTGCTCCAGCATGGCCCCTTCATAAAATTTCCAATACATTCAATGCATTAAATACAGCATGGACCATTTCATGAAAATAAGTGCCAAAGTCTTTTTTGGTTTGCTATATATTGTAATCTCTCAGTTTGTAGAAGGGAGATCTCTTTATTATCAGAAGCAAAAATCTACCCAAATTGAAAGGCATTCTTGAGACTTTGAGCTCAAATTGTTACTCATATTTTATCAAGTGATTGAGAAATCAAGTGACCCTTTAGACTTTGTGTTGAAATAGCTTGTGTTATCTAGGAAATTGTTCTTATGTCTATTTCCTAAATACAGTCTTGTCCATTTAATCAAATAAGCAGAACTAACCTGGAAGGTGTCCTGAAGCTGACTGTGGGAGACTTTGTGCCACCATAATTGTCTTTAGTTTGTTGTGTGTTTTGTGTTTTACTGCAAAGGATATTGGAGAGACTTTGAGCTACGTTTATTCTTTGTAATCTTTTACTCTGTTGTAGTTGAAGTGGAGACTTTGTGCTACACTTCATTCTATTGTGTTACTTCGTCTTGAATCAGTGAGAGAAGCAACAAAAGACTTTGTGCTTTCTTGGGTTTCTTGTGGTTACAGATACTACTAAGGGAGTCTTCCTCTGGTTCTCTAAACATCATTTCTGAAATAAAAGAAATGCCTTCAACAATTACCCAAGAATTCTCCTTTTCTTTGTGAACATCATCTCTGAAAAAAGAGAGATGGATGGTGTTATCTCACCCCTAAGTCTATTTTCAGTGTATATTAGTATATAGTAGTTTATAGGGAACCTCCCCTTGATGAGAGGAGAGATTTATATCATTATGCTGTGGTAAACTCACACATTTTGCCGATTAAATCTCCTTATGCTGAGGTTGATATACCTATTTTTCTGTAAATTAGCTGGCGATAAAATATTCACCCAACACATAGATTGTAAAATTATTAGCAATATATAAAATAGCAACTTATATATATATATATATATATATATATATATATATATATATATATTTTTAGAAAAAAGTATACTCACTAATATATTATACAATTGTGAATATATTTTATTATAAAAATTATGCAATGGTATATATTACTAATAGTTTTTGTAATCTATGTATAATGATATATATAACTAATTTTGGGAGCAAGGTATAAATCGTGAAATTAATTGATATTTGTTGTTAAGCTATAAAAAATTGGATTACCTCGCATTAACAAAGTTGCAACTTCCATGTCTTGGGATCGTGTTTGATCTGCTCTTTAAACTCTATGATATCGGTGGCACAAATTTAGAATGAATGGTTTGTGGCTTTTAGTCAAAAAAGCGTCCAACCTGTATGGACCACTTTTTAAAACTCTTTGATATCATTGGCACAGGGTTAAAATGATTGCTTTAACATATGGTAGTTCAACTGTCCCAACTTGTAGCAAATAAGTCTCCAGTGAGTCAAAATCATGCGGTCATTAGTTTGGTACAACTAGTCGAAATCTCTACTAAGAAAAATAGACTTTCAAGAAATCAGTATTCATTTAAAAATGAGTTCATAAAATTATTATTCATTTATTATTGGAACATTTCAATAAGGTCTTATTAATAAATAATTATTTACATGTTTTGTAGGTAGAGATATCAATTTATTAAGTTTGAGGTATTATTTTGGTATCATGTTCAAATGAATAGTGATTAAAGGAGTTTGGCACATCATTGGAATGTGAATTGTTACTGAATTAGAATTTGGGGTGTTATTTTGATGTCATTTTTAAATGAATAGTGATTAGAGAAAACAATCTGATGAGAATTGTTTCCTCTAATCACTATTCATTTAAAAATAACAGAAAATGGTAGGAATTGTTTTCTCTAATCACCATTCATTTAAAAATGACATTAAAAATAGAGAGAACTGTTTTCTCTAATTATCAGTCATTTTTTCTCTAATCACCATTCATTTAAAAATTACAAATCAACACAATTCACTCTAATAACATATCAAATTTCTCTAATAAAAAATTATTTTCTTTAATCGCTATTCATTTAAAAATAATACTAAAATAGTAAAAAATATTTCTCTAAAATCACAGAAAACATTTCCTTTAATCACTCTTCATCTGAAAATGACATTATATATAAAGCAACTAACTCCTCACTACTCACTATTCATTTGGAAATGACAAACCATATTCTTTAATCACATCATTCAATTACATTATAAAAACTCGATCCCTGCACCTCAAAACATAAGCGCCATACGCCCATTAAACCCGACTTGCCCAGAGGCAATCTGCTTCAGTCGAGTTCGGTTATCAGGCGGATCACGAGTAAGGCATTGCTGTTTTCCTTTTCTACTGCAAGTTTATTTTAACTTGTCTATAAAATCAAAATCAGAGGACTGCTAGATTTTCTTTAGTATCAATTTTTTCCTTTCCAGAGTATAATCTCTGTCTCGTGTAAATTAATGGAGTCTCAATTATTTTATGAACAACCAAAATTGTCCTGCTACAAAAATAAATATACGATTCTACAAAATCAAAGCAGACAGGTATTTTTAAGGAAAAATGTGTTTGAAACCAAATCAAATATGCTAGAAATTATAGTTTTTAATGCTTTCCTTGCATGATAGAGATATTAATTTCTTAAATTTACAGTGATTAGAATACTACAAGTAGATTGCAAAACCCTACAAACAGGTTATAAATCGCCGAATTAATGGTGTTCGGAGTTTGGCTCTGAACTTGGACTTAGTTGTAATTTCCCTGAGATTGACAGAGCTGCAAAAATACCAGTAATATATACTATTGCGAAACTCTGGAAATAAGGTATAAATCGTCAAAGTCATTCCTAATGCTGATGTTTGTGGTTTGGCTATGAATTCAGATTAATTGTTTTAATTTACCATAGATTGCTATAGTTGCAAAATTACAGAATTAGAAATATAGACAATTGTAAAACTATGAAAACAGAGTATAGATCATCAAATTAATGTCTAATGTTGATGTTTATAATTAGGCTTTGAATTCAGATTAGTTGTTATAATTTAACTGAGATTAATTGAGTTGCAAAACTACTATTATATATACCATTACATAAAACAAGATATAAGTCATCAAATTTATCATTGAAGTTGATGTTTGTAGTTACGCTGTGATTTCAAATTAGTAGTTGTAATTTAACTGAGATTGATAAACTTGCAAGACTATAGTAATATATATAATTACAGAACTTTGAAAATAGGGTATAAATTATCAAATTCATCTCTAATACTGATATTTGTAATTAAGTTTTGAATTAGTTGTTGCAATTACCTTGAGATTGATTTGAGTTGCAAAACTATGGTAATATATATCATTATGTAACTTTGGAAACAGGTTATTAATCATCAAATTCATATGTTATACTGATGTTTGTAATTATGCTGTAAATTAATATTGGTTGTTATAATTTGTTCAAGATTGATAGAGTTGTAAAACTACAATTTGGATTAGTAATTGTAATTTACATAAGATTGATAGAGTTACAAAACTACAGTAATAAATATGATTACGGAACTCTGAAAATAGGGTATAAATTGATTAGTAATTGTAATTCATGTCTAATGTTATTGTTTGTAGTTAGGTTCTGAGTTAATTGTTGTAATTACTCTGAGATTAATTTGAGTTGCAAAACTATGGTAATATATAGTATATACCATTATATAATTTTAGAAACAAGGTATTAACTCAAATTTTTTGTCAGAGGAATAAACTCGACTCCAAACTAAAAGTCAACTGGTCAGGGCAAGACACAAAAATATTACATATAACTAGAAAGTATTTAAACACAAGCAACCGCTCCAGGTGGTGGAGACAGAAGATCATTCTTTGGAGGCACCGTCCAAGTGGGTAGCTCCATGTCAGGGATCTCCGGAGCAATCCAACCATCGAGGAGGTCACCATGAATAGTGATAGGCCAACCATTAGTCGACTGCATAGGGGAAACAGTGCTAGCCGAAGATCGTTGTGAACGACTGCATCATTTTTGCCATAGTAACTCTAGTGACCCCCAAGGGAGGGCGAGGCGAAAAGTGGCCCTTGCTTCTAGACCGACTTCTACTTTGATGCCTTCTGGGAGGAGGAGGTGGTAGACCATTAGGTGGAACCTTGCTCATGTGTCAAGGGGTACTGCTCTAGTGGTTGAAGAGCTCCTGCAGGTGCCGAAGGTCTAGAGCCATCTTCTCCACTTGATCTTGGATCTATAGATAAATCAAGGAAATAACACAAACCTTTCATTAACAAAAAATGAAATCTCACAAGTCTCATGATTAAATAGTGCATTGTTCTTGCCTTTCTATAACTGAAAGAGAATAATAACATGAAAGAACTGCTAGAGAAAGGTAATAGAAGTCGACAAATTACAGTAATCCCCAAAGAGCACCTAATGCCAAGAAAAAGGCTGAAGGTGATAATGCTGGAATAAAGAATGAATCTAATGCCAAGTAGACTAGGATTTCAAATAAAACCAAGACAAATATTTAAAGGATTCTGGACACTTGCAAGCCGAGAAGAAGGGTTGGGGAATGTATAAGTGTAGTCTCTCACCGAGGGGAAGTCCTTGATAAATTAAGCATCATAAAGAGTAAGCCATCTTGGGCTCTAGGTCACGTTATCACACATGATCCAGATGGGCGAGCCAAGTCCTGGCAGAGGTATTGAGACCCCAATGCCTATTGAGTTTGCCCAAAGCTAAAGAAAAGGGACTCATCACCTGATAAAGAAGCCTATGAAAGTAGTTCTCAAAATGTGTGTCACAATTCCATTTCAAATCCTTCCACCAGGCCCTAAGAGGCTATAGGCCAAGCTTATGCCACATAACATCAGGTAATGGTTCCTGAATGCGAATAATAAAAGGTAAGTCTACATTATTTAGCTAAAATTTAATTTTTAGTTCAGGCAGGGAATCCAATCCCTGCAAATACCAAATATCGAATAGTGTGAATCCATTTATAGAATAATCATAGAGCTTTGATACCATGTAATATAGCCAGGGGAATAGAAGTAATAAGAATAAGGGACCACCATAAACTATGATCATTAAAAGACAATTCTGTGCGAAAGCCATCCCCTACCCACTTCAAGTGGGGTTTAATGGCTTCAAAAGCCTTCCAAATGCTTTTGACCATGAAGGAGCCAAATATCTTGATAGGGATTGTAGTAATTAAAAAGGACTAGAAGACAATATTCTGCCAACTGGTTTTACCATAAGGGGAACCCGTGGAGATAAAATGCCTTAATATATTTTTTCAAGATTCATTTCCCTTAATACCCTGAATAACCCACTTTGCACACAAGGCCATACTTTGCCGATAGGTGTTAATGAGGCCCATGCCACCTTTATTATGAGGGAGGCAACAAATCTCGTAGGCCACCCAATGAAAACCTCAAGCTTGATCAAAATTGGCCCATAGGAAGTTTCTAAGAATTTTGGCTAGAGCATCATAAGAGGTCTTGGAGGGAGCCCAATAGGAAGAGTATTAGATGTGAGTGGCGACCAAGATTATGGTGCAAATGTAAAACTTGTTTGCTAGAGATAAGTGCTTAGTAATCCATCAAACCTTATTTCAACCCTGTTAAAGACATATTTCTAAAGCTCAGCTGAAGAACTATCAAAATCAAATGGAATGCCTAGGAACTTGAATTCTTCCCCCTGAGCAATCCATTACCAATTATACTTGCAAAGCCACTCTGACATAGGCATCATGCTTTTTTGAAAACAATGGGTTTTCCTCCATTGGAGGTTGGAACCATAAGCTAGATAGAAAGTGTCAAGGCATTGAATAGCTTCATTAAATGTGATCTCTTGTTTTTCGAACGTGAGGAAAGTGTCATCTACAAAGTGACCATTGATGAGTTGGGAGGTGTGATCAGGCAAGACAATGCCCTAAAGAAGTCCTTGATAATATTTGAAAGCCAGGGGATACCCTAGGGCCTCAAGTGATAACACATAAAGGGTTATCACAAGGGAACATCCTTGGTGAATAGAGAACTAAAGCTCAATCCCCTCAGTTTTATGTCTATTAATAGTGAGGTAGGCCGAAACATCATGAAGCAAAGTTTGAACAACATAAGTGAAGTTGGGGCCAAATCCAAGAACTTTGAGCATTTTCAAAACAAATTGCCATTCAATTCTATAATAAGCCTTTTCAAAGTCTAATTTGAAAAAGATAGTTCTTTGGAGAGAGGAATGGGCCTTGTCCATGCCTTCTCAAACCACAATAAGATTATCCTAAATATAATGCCCTCTAATAAAAACTTGTTTCCTCTAGTCTAACAATGGCAGGAAGAATGACCCAGATGAGGTTGCTGAGGGCTTTGGCAGAAATCTTGTAAGAAACTTTGAACAAGATTATCAGCCTCCAAATTGTAAACAATTCGGGATCGCCAACTTTAGGAATTAATTTGATATTACCTTGGTTGATCATGGTTCCAAGAGATTGATTGTGTAAGGCTTTCTTGTAGACTTGCAACAAATCAAGGCCGATAAACTCCCAAGGGGCTTTGTAAAATTCATAGGGGAAGCCATCCAGGCTAGGGGATTTATCATTTCTCAAGCAATGCAAAGCCTCTATGAGCTCCTACAAGGTAATCGGGGCATCACAAAGTCATTGATCAACAAGAGTGAGTTTGTGAGGCACCATATCGAGACATTTTTGAAGTGCTTGAGTTTGCTCACCTATGAAAAGTTGAGCTTAAAAAACCATCCTATAGTGTTCAAGGAAAGTCAAAGAGATATCTGATTGAGAGGACAATCAGGATTGAGCCATTTGAATGGATTTAATTGTATCAAGATTGGCATATCTTTTACATTAGATGTAGTAAATTGTTATTCAATCCTCCCAGTTGTATGTAGCAGCTAAATGCCCAATTACTGCATTGAATATTTATAAAAACTTGGCTTTAATTCATTATTAATTTTCCTAGTCATGGACAACTATGCTGTAAAATACAAAATAATTAGAAAACTTTGTTTGAGATTCAACTATTTAGTTACATAATTTTAATAGTAGGCTGTCTAGAAGGTTTTCCTTGTTTTGCAACACAACCACAATACTTTTACAAAAGATTTTTCTACCATGAATAGAAACAGGACTAAAATGAAAGGAAGGAAAGAAGAATATATTTTCAAGAGGAAAGATATACGTAAAAATGTACAACTAAACTAACAAAATTTGGATGAGAAATTCTGTTTCATGACAGATTCTTGACATTCCTTTAATTAAGTGGTACACTAAATTGGAGATAACATTTAGTCCCTACTTTTGCAATCAAAACTAAAAAAAAGGCATCCCTACTACACTATGTGCTTACTGGATTGGAATGCAATGGTTAAAGTCTTGTCCTTTGTAATTTAAAAAAAGAAAGAAAAGAAAAGATATGTCCATCTATTAATGTCTCGTTCTTTTAATAATGAAAACTTAATAAATATATCGATCCATTTAAAGGTTCAATATTTTAATATCTATATTTAAATGTAGGTGTATATAAAATTTTAAATAATCATTTAAATATATTTTAATTTTTATTAAAAATATATTATACATTTTTCAAAAAAAAATATAATATATATTCAATAAAAAAAATGTTGATGATATGATATTTTATGTTTATTCACCCAAACAAAACTTTACAACAAAGTTTCAAATAATCATTATAAAACAAAATGCTTCAAATTAATCTCCTCAGTTTTCATTTTTCTCCACCAAGAAATCATAAATCTATCTGTTAGAAGTGTACACCATATGTTATTATATATCTTGAGGGTTTGAGAAACTTCCCATTTCAACCATATAAACATGATATTTTTATTAAAACAAAAACCATCCACTAAAATTTTCAGATGATTACTAATGACAACGTTACTAAAACATTTAACATACAATGGATGTAAAAAAATGGGCTTATATATATATAAAGTTCACATACGATAGACATGTATATTCTAAAATAGGATAACACATGCAATTTTAAAAGAACTCACAATATACCTTCATGGAATGCTGGTTAGTATAAATACTTATTTGAAATCCAAATAACTTTTTTTTAAAATTAAAAATTATAATTTAAAAAAATTAAATATAAATAAAATAAAATATTATAATTTTATTAGTTTTCTTAAAGTTAAAGTTTTAGAAAAAAATTATGGTTTTGATAAAGATAAAATTTGGTTTTGATAAAGATAAATATTTGAGTTGAATTTTATGTTTGGAGTTATAGATTGAAGTTTTTTAATCAGTTTATTGTTTTAATCATCTATTAATTCTTTCAAAAAAAAAATTGTTATAAAAGAGTTATATGGAATGGGTAACCTACAAATAAAATATAAAAACAGAACTTTTTCAAACTTATAATTTGAAGAACAAATATATTAATAAGATTGTGAGTCACTTTACAAATTATAACAAAAGGAAAAGGTGAAAAAACTTAAAAGCATGGAACCAAAATGAACATAAAAAAAATGTTTTGAAAGTCTAAGATAAGGTAATGATCTTGAAGTCCGTCTCAATTTGTAGATGTAATATTAAAATTAGATGTTGTATATTCCATTTTCTAATTGTATGAAAATCATAATATCATTTTTCATTTTATATTGTTACATTTATATTCCTTATACTTTAAATTTATATTAGTAAATATAAGAAATTAGTATCACTTTGCATCTGATAGAGTTCATCTCATGATTGTACACCTTACAATGTGGAAAATAGTTTTTCAAAATCCAATCTAGTTAATACTTAGGCATTTTCAAGGTCTCAATATTGAACCTAGGGATTTTAGGGTTTAACTTTTACAATTGATGTCCATTTTTGGTAAACATATAGTCATTTTTTAGATTTTTGTGGCTTCTAGATTGCTTCCTAGCATTTTTAAGAGTCCTAGGTTTGTCAAAATTGAAGTTTTCAAACCACTCACTTTGAACTTGATCAAAAGTGGTGTGATTGGGGTAGTATATGTCACATTGATAACCTACACACATCAAATAACCACTTTGTGTTAATTTCACTTGCTCATCATCCTTCCCTCATCCCTAATCATTTCCTACTCATTCCTCATCACCCCTAATTACTCTCTTATCATTCATAATTATCCCTAATCACTCCCTTATTGACCCTCACTATCTCTCATTATCTCTAATAAATCCTTCATCATCCCTAATTACTCCCTCGTTGACCCTTACTATCCCTCATCATCCCTAATCACTCCCTCCTCATCCCTCCTCATCCCTAATCACTCTTTTCTCATCCCCCATTATCTTTTATTTATTCTTCCTCATATGTCATCATCCCTAATCACTCCCTCCTCATCCCTCCTCTTCCCTAATCACTCCCTCATTGATCTTCATTATCCCTCATCATCTCTAATCACTCCCTCATCATCCCTAATCATTATTTCATTGACTATCACCATCCCTCATCATCCCTATTCACTCCCTCCTCATCCTTCATAATCCTTAATAATTCTTTACTCACTCCTCATCATCCCTAATCACTCTTTCATTGACCCTCACCATCCCTCATCACTACCTCAATGACCCTCATCATCCCTAATCACTCCCGCATTGGCTCTCACCATACCTCATCATCCCTAATCACTCCCACATTGGCTCTCATGATCCCTCATCATCCTTAATCTCTCCTTCATCTTCCCTAATGACTCCCTTATTGACCCCCACCATTATTCATCATTTATAATCATTCCCTCATCATCCCTAATCACTCCCTCATTGACCCTCACTATTTTTCATCATTTATAATCACTACTTCATCATCCCTCATCATCTTTAATCACTCCTTCCTCATCCCTTATCTCCCCTAATCACTCCCTCCTTAACCCTCATCATCCCTAATCACTCCCTTATTGACCCTCACCATCCTTCATCATCTCTAATGAATCCTTCATCATATCTATTCAATCACTCACTGTCCCTCTTCATCCTTAATCACTCCATCTAATACCTTGATGGTGGCTACAATAAATTAATTGCTTAATTTCTTATTCTTCATATGTTCTTTCTATTGAGACCTTTGGGTATTTATTATTCGATAAAATTGAGCAAGGTATTATTAAAGGTATCACTCTTCCTAATAGAAAGACTTAATGTTAGTAAGGGATTACAAATTCTATTTCACAAGGTTTTTTTAGATGTTATATATGTGGGACATATATATTTTATATTTTTTAAACATTCATATAAGTATAAAATAAAAATATAAGGTTGAACAAATTCTTATGATGATTTAGGAACAAAAATGAAGAGATGAGAAGCCAAAGCTTCATGTTAAATGTAGAAGAAGGGGTGGAATCACAAAATGTGGCTTTCTAAAGAGAAACTATATTCATTGAGTTTCACTAAACTGTAATGTGGCCCACTTGAAAAATTGAGGTGAATCACACTATTACAAATGGATCTAGATTCTAATTGAAGCTTTGCACTTTTGAAACTTTTGAGCTTTGAAACTTTTAAAATTTGAAATTGGTAATGTAGTAACCTGAACATGAATGAATATCATACCCCCTATAATGTATTATATTGATATTGAATGCCAACTAGTTTTATTAACTACTTGAAACCTATCATTTATAATTATAGGAATGGGTGCACATACTTGGCATATGCCCCCATAATCTGAAAATGTTGAACCATATTAAAATCTAATTTTTTTATGTCATAAATCTGAAATTGTTTGCTTGAGATACTTGAATTTCGAGGCAATCCCTTTGTAATGCCCTCCTTTTGAGATGAGAGATGTGGCCTACAAGTCACTGATATCAGATTAAATCACATGTGAAAGATATAACTATATAATATAATTTTGAACATTTGAATTGTATTGTATCATAGTATTGAATATATATTATTGAATTTTATATGAAACATGTGTTTGATAGATATAGCATTGAGGAACAAAAGCATCATGTGTATGATGTGCATCATGGAACAATAGTAAAATTAGGAAATAGAATTAATGCATTATATGAATCATGGAACCATATTAACAATTAATAAACACACAAGTAATGTCACACAATTTACATAATATGTCAACGTAAGGCCCAAATGCCACATACAAGGGAGATGTAAATGTCAAAAAGATAAAAAAGGATAAAGTCCATATTCCAATGGCATGATGATGCCATACAAGCATGAAAATTTATATATTACACACACAAGACTAAGGGCCATACACAATAAGTAGGCACATCCTAACTTATCATGTAATAAAGATATAATTTGAAAATAAGCATAGAAAAAATGAAAGTAGTCTATATCAATCATATGTATCAATGTCATTATTAGTTTACAACATATCCATTTGACATAATGTAAAGTGTGAGTGATTAGCAAAACATTTGAATGATATATATATCAACATGGTATAAAAATTATGGATAGAAACAACATGTTGAATTGTTCATGGAGAACGAAGAGATACCCCTAGCTGAGCAAGGGTAAAGGGTAAAAATGGAAGCCAAACATCAAAAGACCATGTAATAGTATGTATTATACCACACTCACATTCCTCATTAAAATAAATGTGTATTAAAAGATTAAAGAAATATGTGATCTACTTAACATGAGCTAGATAACATATGTAAAAAAGTGAACTAGTAACTTTGGAAAATGCCTTTAAGATACTAATTTTTGAAAACATTTTTTTTTTGTATTTTTGAAATATAGGTTTTTTGGGAATTTTTAAAATATAATTTTTTTAATTTTTTCCATATTTTAAATTTTTCTATTTTTTTTGAAATATTTGAACTTAAAAGATTTGAAAAGTGCCAAGAAACAAGGCTTTGAAAATAAAATAAAAGGGAGGGATTCAAACAATCCACAATAAAGTGCTAAAGTATAGTATGACAAAAAGGAAGGCAAGCAATATTCCCATAATGTATGTATAAAAGAGTCATGTAAATAGAGTACAAATGATTGGTATAGATAAGAATGTACATGCCCCCAATGGGAAAGAGCCTATGTGTGCTCATGTGTAATTTAGGAGTAGATAAATGTGCTCATGTAAGCTCAAAGGAAGCTATATCATGATATATATTCCATAATAAGCAAGTTTGTTGTCATAAAAAAGTGTGCATTCAAAACATTTTAATATTTTTGTTTTGGATTATTCTAATCCATTTAAAAAATTAATAAGGCAAGTGCTCAAAATGAAAACAAAGCCAAGATATTGGAATAATGCTTTGATAAGGGATAAAATAAGTAACAATGAAAAAAAAAAAAAAAAAACTATTTACAAAGTAAAAAATATGTGTAGTTTAACAAATAAATTTATTATAGGAACATTCTCACGGAGTTCTAACATAAATTATATCTACCTACTTCATTTTGTGATAAGTCACCAATTGGAATAGGTTGTAAGGGTGTAACACTATTTGATCATTTATATTGAATTGTATGTGTTGTATGATGCATATAAGTCATAACTCCATCATATGTACTTCTTGGAATATGCCATGTTACGTGCTCTTGTGTGGTAATTATGTCCTCTTTAGAAATGGTGATCATTGTACTATCTTTCTAAATGTGAAAAAAACATAACTATTACTAAGTTTAGATCCCATTAATCTTTTCCATTTCCTTCAAAGGATGGCATTATATTGCTATAAAGTAGGATCAATGTTAAATAGTGTTTAACATGATTTAGGACCAAGAGAGATTGGTAATGTGATAGAGCCTTTGCAATGATTTGGTTATGTAGATTTATTGAGATGTTGTGTATCATATCCAAGATATCTTAGGAGAGATAGGATGCATATATTTTCTTTGTGCAAATGAGTAACCACAACATTATTACATTGCCTACTATCCATAAGTGGTTTAATGAGAGGTCTGAGATAGGACTGATGTTGGTTTGTTTCTTATTTTATAACCATGTTTGTATTAGTAACCTTAGATATTGAATCTTTCTTTGAAATGCATTTATTAATAAACCTATTTTTTAAAATACTTTGATCTTTCTTTGGTAAATATACCTCTAAATGTTAATTTATTAGAGTCTTTAATTGTTACCTTTGTACATTCTCCTTAGGATATGTGGTCATTGTATTAAGGGAAGTATTTGAGTCAGATGAGATTGTGATGTAACATATGATATAGTATTACAAATTTTTGAAGTATTTTGTCAATCATGTTGATTAAAAATGGGTGTTTTACCTTTATTTTGTAACATATAAATATCTCTATATTCAACCACTCCAACTGATGTAAATAAATAATGAGATAAGTAGTCATATTCATCAATGAGATTGAAAATTAACTTCACAATTGATCATATGTGAGATATTATTTATCCTCATCATCACTGTTAAAGTAATCCTTAATTATACAATAATTTGATGATTTGAATGATAATGGTAGTTCAAGAATAGGATCTACTAATTTTATGGGGATTACTACTTTTTGTTTATCTTCCTTGATAGGCTCTTCTATTTGTGTATAAATTTTCACTTTTTGTACACTTATATGAAAAGCTCTTCTATTTTCTTAGGAATTTGAGTAACCTATTGAATATCAATTATGTTACTTGATTCAACCACTCAATAAGTATGCATTTGATCCATTGGAATTGGTTTTCTAGGTGGTATGATAGATACCTTATCGAATTATGATTGTGTCATTTTACAATATCAAAAAGGTGCATCATTGACTAGGGTTGTTTACTCATGTATCATGTAAAAATTTGATGCATCAATCAAATGTAAAAAGTATAGCTTCCATTGCATGAATTCAAGTCTATCCTATGATTAAATTATATTTTAATTGATTGGGTATGACTTGAAAAATAGTAAATATCATTTTAGGTCCTTGTTATAAATCTAATGTGATAGTTCCCAATATTTGTTTTGGAGTCTTTTCAAAGCCTTGTATAGTTTTCTCAAAGTTTTTAATATTATCCTTATTTAATCATATTTTATGTATGAAATCAAATATGCAAATATTTATCCCAAAACCATTGTTTAATCATGCATGTTTGACTAGTTTCCTATGTATTTCAATCTGAAAAAATAATGGAAAAACTTTATCTATGATATGCTTGGGAGGTTTATCTTCCTTATCAAAAGTAACAATACTATCAATATTATTGAAGGTATTAATTATAGAAGCAAACTAAGTTGGTTTTGTATCCTTGGGAAGTGTGGTATCTCACAACATGGCATATGCAATATCATTGTAAGTTGGTGCTTTCCTTAATAGTTATAGAATAGAGATATTGGTCAGAGTATTACACAACTGATCAATGAAATCATACCCCTTGGGTTGATAAAATTACCTTGAAGAAGGTGGAGGAGGTAGAGGAGGAAAATTAAAATTAATAGTGGTGGGTTTGGGTAGGTAAGGGTTGCTTCCCCTTTCTAATTTTAACAACATGGACATTGAAATATAATATGAGTATTGTTGAATAATTAAAATTTATTGATGAATATAATTAGGTTGAGATCAAGGAAGAGGAAGAATAAAATATTGTGCACATTATCTTTGGAATCTATTTAATATAGGAAGTAAACTAGATTGTATTTATTATCTTAGATATAAAGTGTAGGTATAATCTTAGGAGATGTCCTAACTTGACTTTGTCCACAAGTAGAATCTTCTTTATACCCAAGACCACTTCTTTCAATATTGTATGACATTTTCATACACTCTTGCCCCCAAATGGTGATAAAACTATATCTAGATGATGGTATTATTTTGGGAAAATTATTATAGGATTCAATATTACAATATTAAAAATTAAAAAGTGCTTGAAGATCAATATTATATATTTTATCCTCTTTATTTGATTTATATTTAATCCATGCCCTGAAATAATGAATAACAAGTTTAAATGGAATACAAGATGCAACAATTAATTTATAATCCTATACAACATATGAAAGAGACACTCATCATTGATCCTCTTATAAATACAATACAAGAAAAAAGAAAGGTATAAAGGTTGATCTAGACAAGGGTTTGAATGATTGTGTGGGCTCTCAAATATACTTGCTCGTTAGTAGACTAGTGTTAACCCAATATTTCAGAGCACTAAAATAAAGGATAAACTTTGATTGCATCCCATTATCACATCTTTGAGGGTAATATGAGATTAACTTCTCTAGGTGATACACTTCTCTCATGTGCACCAAAAATCAAATGGCTAAAGAGGCTTCCTGTGGTATAAATAAAGGACCCTAGGAATTTCCAATATACTATGAGGTATGAAGAAACTAAAATCTATGTGAATTGATGTATAATAGCTTGAGTATTGGGGTAGTAACCATCACACCATAATGTCCGTAAAATAGATACCACTTAGCTCATAACAATAGCCACTAAGTAGTTTTATAACTATCAGAACACAATTGTTAAAAACAAGTAGAAATCAATATAAAATAAAGAGAAAAGAATGAAATATTTTTATGTATGGAGATCAACAAAATTTCAACCATAGGTTGAAGATAAATGCTTCAGTGTCAAATATTTATTTGAGGTGATAAGAAAATTTATTTAGTGTCAAATTAAGATCTTAGGTCGAATATGATTGACTCGTGGTATTAGATTAATATTAAAAGTTGAAGGTTATTTATTTTAGTGTTAGAAATTTACATAAATTTGTATAAAATCCTAAGATAAAAATTAATTAAACAACAAAGCATTGTTATAAAAAGGTATGGGTTCACCAAGATGTTTAATGGAATTTTGATTTAATAATGAAATGTAATAAACTAATAAATGATTTAATATTAATATAGGCTATAAAATATATAGAACCTAAATGAAAAATATATAAAATGAAATTATCTATAAATAATAACTTTCATTGAAATGTACAAACATATCTTCGATCTAATTTATTATAACTATGTATGATGAATCATTGATATATAACTGATTAGGAGAACCTGTGAAATATGTCACATATGAAAATAAAATTCTACGATGTACTAGGATGGGGTCATATAGGTGGATAAGGGTGAACTATAACTTTATATGTTGACTATGGCTACATCTATGTTGACATTATGATTGATTGTTCTGTATGGGTACTTGTGGAAATCTAAGAGGGTCTATCAACTATGTGTGGATGTTCATTTTACATGCAAAATTACCTATAACATCAAACTAAATAGAGATCAAACACAAAGGGTTGAATAGATAAAGGATAATAATTGAGCTATCCTTAATAAACCCAATGCAATTTGATTATTACCTACATAGATTGAAAGGACCTTAGACCAATTTAGTTCTCCCTCCTAGAGTGTGTGTGATTATTGATATTTGATATATGGATGCAACTAGTAGATTAATTTAAATGCTTGAAAATGAATTCCCTTGACCTGTAATAAAATTGATTTAGACTTGGAATATGAGTGTTAGAAAATATCAGAACTTGAATTGGAAATATTAGTACCCCCCGCTTTTATCAATGTGCAGTATAATTTCCAAGTGATTGCTAGATGTGTTTTGAGTGAAATTGATGTTCTTATATAGTGAAAAATTTAGAATATTTTCTTAAGTGACCTTATTAAAAGTGTCGAGAGGGGGGAAATATGAAATATATTAAATTTTAAAATTAACCATTGGATCATATGGGATAAGGTTGCACTAATGGAAAAGACCATGCTACATCCCTATTTGACTTAGTGTAGTCCTATCCTAGAAATACTGAGACTATTGGGATTTAGCTAATAGGAGTATGTAATCATAATAGGGATGTCTAAATGATGTTTTTAGTAATTTCAAAATCATGAGTATAATAGTGAAGGCTCTCATAGATATTTCAAGTTAACAGAGTGAGTAATATGCCAACCAAGGTAAGGATGTCAAGATTAAACATTTTTAAGAACTTAATTATTAAATTTGAGTGTCTACAACTTATGAACTTAACTTCCTAGGGTTTGGCTAAAAAACAAAAGGAAATATGAGTTAAATATCTTATTTAATAGTATGAACTCATTGAAAGGGATGATTTTTTTGAATTAGATGATTTACCCTATTAGGATTATGAAACATACATCTTAATGGGTGGGTTTCTTTGTATCGATATTGTTTGGCTACTTCAAAGTGTTCATTTAGGGTAAAAAAATATCTAGTAACAAAGGCCATATAATATCATGATTCTAAGATAAGAAAATTAAATTACTCTTGATTAATGCTTCTCACTTTAAATGGGTATAAATTAGTTTTAATTACTCATGGTATTTGATGGACTCGATCAGTTTGGTCTCATCCAAGCAATGATATTTAAAAAGCAAATAAAATGGGATAAATTTTGAACTAAGGATGAAGAGTCAAATAAAACGTGGAGTTTTACTTATTGGTGGGCTAATAAATGTATTTTTATATCTATTTTTGCTTCCAATATTATGGTTTATATGTTTAAAGCTTCAAATCAGCTAATCATCAAATTTGAAAGTGGATTTGAGTGAAAGACTTACAGTCGGACCTTAGAGTAAATGTATCTTTCTATATTTTCCATTGGAGTGGGAACATCTACATGTGGGAATGTTCCTATCCTATGTGCATATGTTTGTTCTTAGAGCATTATCCATGGATTTTGAAATAAATGTGTTTGAGTTTTGAATTAACTAAAAACTTATTTTGATTTTGAAAATGTTTGTGTATGTAGTTTCACTAACTAATGTTTTTTAAATGGAAAATTACAATGGTCAACTAAAATGTGTTTGATATGAAAGTAAATGAATGTTTTAAAAATGAAAAAATAAATCTAAACTACCTTTTAGTAATAAAATTAAAGAAGATAAAATGTTGAAATAAACAAAGTTAAATTATTTTTTTGTTATTTTAAAACTTTATGAATATAGATGAAAACTAAGTGCTAAAAATACACAACTAAAATATTTTTTATATTTTTCAAATTGATTAATACATACAAATGAAATGAATAATATGTTGGAAATGAATAGTTGAAAATGAATTTGTACTTTAAAATGTTTTATGAATATACATATGGTTGAAAATAAACTAATTTAAATGTTGATATGTTTTTGAAATTTCATATTTGATATGCAAAGGAGATATGAGTTGTTTAATTTAAACCTTATTTTATCTAAATTTGAATTAATATTTGAAGAAATCCTAAATCTAATAAATAACATAGAATAAATAAGGGTTATATAAACACACTTTTAAATAATAGAGTGAAATTAAAAGACTAACATAGATAAAGTGAGACGATTGTAAATAAGACTACTATGTAAAGATGAAATTATCTATTTTTGTCCATCTAATGGACAATGTTAACTAGAAGAATGGAGAAAAAGGAACATGGGAAAATAGGAAAAAACCCAAGAAACCACCTAGAAATTGTATATGAAGCTATACAAGGATAAAAATATTGAATAAGGATAAGAATATTTAGCAATATTGATCTTGTTTACTCATTATGTCCTTTTTCATAAAATAGGAAATTAGGGCATGATCACGCATGATAATTAGAACTAGGTACATTAATTTTTCATTTGGAAGTGTGAAAAAGACCTATGAATAACTTTTCCAAGATGCAATCTATAATAGGGCATGAAAATGAGGAGTGTAGGTGGGTTGAGATGAACCCAATCGCCCCAACAATGACTAAACACTACCTACATATCTAATAATCCAAGGATGGAATTCAATCTCAATGTAGTTTTTCCAACTAGAGTGCTTTATGCAATTATGCTTATTTGAATATATGAATGCATCTAGAATAGACTTTAATACTTGATCGTGTTTTACTTATGGATGCATAAAACATGATTTTTATTTGGTTGACGACTACTTGATATGCTTAGAAATTGAATTGAGAAGAATAATGAAATTTTGCTCAATTTGTACTTATGTAAGTAAGCCTTTGAATTGAAATTTACAAATGAAATAATAAGTGACTTGAATGGGCCACTATATCAATTCAAAGTGGGTGACCATGTCAAGATATAAATCCTACAAACATAGAATATGGACTAAGGGAGGGTTTAATTTTATTAATTGACCGTTGCCAAGATAAGGAAATAAATTTTAGATAGGGACAATAACATTTACCATTATTGACCCTATTCGGCATGGTTGTCCCCTATGGTAAAAGTGTTGGGTTTTAGATCTGGATTAAGGCATATAGATGCATAATGGTGTTTTTAGAAATCATAACATTTCTATATGAGATAGATGATGTTTTGAAGATAAAAATATGTCATTTATTGTGCATATGATAGGGTGAAGTGGTAGAATAGGTACTAATTAAATTCAAAAATTAATTAAAGATAAAAAGGGGTAAAACTAGTATGATTAAGTATTTGTGACTATATTTAGGTTACTACATTCCCCCCTTTAATATAGAAATGAATAGTTAGATTAAAGGAAAGTTATACCTTATTATGTAAGACACACTTTGTATTTGAGCTAGTAATTCAACTGTGAAAGTCACCTTATGATTTGGAAAACCCTACAAAACACATGAAGTAGTTACTTCATTATTTTGAAAATTGAAATTTGAAAAGCTTGAATTTTAAATTTGAGAATTTGACTAAACTTTTGAACACTTGAAAATTTCTTGAAATTTTCAAATTTGTTTGAATGTTGACTTTTGAATTTGAAATGAGAGTATGGAAGGAATATATTTTTATGTGTAAAACCAATGTTTCTATTTTTTACTTTTTTTTATGATGATTCTTTCTTGAAGTATTGGAGAATTAGTGCCTCACATGAAGCGCTTGGAGAAGATGGTTCCTTAGCTAAACCATTAGATAAAATTAGAGGTGATCATACCGCAACTTGAATTTAAAATTTGAGAATATAAATAACACCCATTGAGGGATGTTTAAACTCCATTTTTTTAGTGCTAATCATTATAACTCCAAAACATGAAATGGGTTGAAATCTAAAATAGATGTGCACACATAATGTTGGAGTGTGCAATAATATCCAAGTTATGTACTATGAACCTAAACTGAGTCAACCACTGTATATAGATTTTAGATTCAATTTAATTTTTTTTATTGAATGTATGATCAAAATAGAATGTAGTGCACCCATGCTCCTACCAATTCTATAGCTATAAAAATAAAATTTATAAAATGTGGCATGAAACTGTATCATGCCCCATTGAAATTATATGTAGATGCTCATTATAAATCATGTTTGAAATTGTGTGAATTTATACATTGATTCTAAATATATGAAATTGTATATTCATGGTATATTCTCCCATGATATATTCCAATAACTAAAGTTTGTAACATTTTTCAACCTTTGAAAATGTACTGTACCAAAATTGATTTTTACTCTTTAATAAAGTCTTATCTCACGTATGAGAAGCCCACTGAAATGCCCATATTTTGAGCTGAGGGATTGATCCTAAGAAGTCTCTCATCTCAAAATAAAAGTTAACTAGAGACATGCATAGTAAATATGACATTATTAAAAGATATAGCATATAGAAAAAGTGTGTTAGCATAGTAAGATTTGAATTATGTATGTAACCCATGAAGAAAATCATATATAATGTATCAATTAACTTCATATAATTGGAATATATAATTATTAAATAATGTTAGGAATGCATGATATGGATCATGGAACTTACCAAACTGAACAAGCACACACACAATTAACACAATGATAACAATGTCTAATAAAAAGGCCAAGCGTCATATACAATAGACATGTTCAAATTTAAAAAAGTAGAATATTACACACATAATAGACATGAATAATGTCACAAACAAGGGACATGTTCAAAATTCACACACAACATAGGGACAAGGGACAAAATCAATGAACATGTTCAAATGTCACACATAACAAATAGGATCTCATAGAGATTCATCAATTAATTTTTTTTCTTGAAAGGACTAATATCCAACACAATAGATAAGTGAAATTGTAATCTACTATGTACAATTAAATACCATCAATGAAACATATAATTAGAAAGGTAGTCTAAACTATTCATATGTAATATGATTTTATCTTAGCAAATAACATATCCACGTACACTATGTAAGATAGAGATATCAGTGAAACATTTGTTAATAGTATAAATCTCAATAGTATAAAAGACATAGAATGATAACACTTGCATAATGTCACAAGTGAATAATATACCTCCAACTTAGTAAGCCTAGTGGATAGAAATGGGTTCAACATCTTAGTCCTTATAAATGTTTGCATGTCCTACACAACACTCATAAATACCATTCAAATGCATGTGTGATATGAAATAATATGCTATATACTAATCATAAGATAAATAACATATCTAAAATATGTAAACTAAATTACTAGTCATGATCAAGGTCTGATTTTGAATATTTTAGAATATTTTGAATGTTTTTACATTTATAATTATATGATTCTTTTGTATTTTCATAATATTAAAACTAATAACACTAGAAACTAGAATGAAGCAAGGTGTCAAAAGTAGAATAATTTAGAAATATCTTAATAGTTTGTAACGTGTGTCAAGGGTAGACATGCACTAAAAATGATTGTATAACTCAAAATGAGTAATATGCCCCCATTGAATGTGAATTTTAACCTTGAGGAATCTATAGGATACTTAAAATGTATATAGAGGATTGATTGTACATCTTCATGTCATCAAATGTACACTTGTTGAAATATGTCACATGTATGAACAATATAGCTTTGAAAAAGAGATATTTTGAATAAAAAATATTGATTTTCATACTGAAACTAAGTGAAAAAAATATGAAAATTAGAAGAATTAAGGCTATATCTATTAAAACTATGATTTCTAGGAAAAGTTTGACAAATGATAGGATCAACCAACTAAGAGAGTAATGGCAATAAATTATGTCTTGTACTAGTCGATTCTATCCTACAAGAAAAATTAGAAATTGTTAGTGCAAATTGTGAAAGCAAAGAGATAAATGGCATGTTTTGGAAACATTAATCATAATTTTGAATTGATCATATCTAGAAAGTAAAATAGAAGGGCCAAGAAGCCAACAAGTCAGTGGGAGCCAAGGGCTTTGAATAATTGATTAATCTATTGAATATGCAAGAAAAGAGAATAATATAATGCAACACTCAATAAGTTATCTATAGTCTAATTTTTGTTTTTTTTATTAGTTGAATGTTTTTAAAATTTTTAGAAAATTTGGAAATGAAAAAAGCCAGCCAATGATCTCACCCATGTGATAAGAATGACAATCTATGAGAAGTCGTAAATGGATGGTTTGCCTTGAAAAAAATGTTCTAGGTTTGTGTATATCATAATTAAAAAAATTATCATGTGTGTTTTAACCATAATTGATATTTTCATATTCATCTATCATATTGGTTGTGTCATTCCAATCATATTCTACATAATCATCATCATGATCATAATCATCCTCTTCATCCTAACATTATATTGCATTTATATTGTAAAACTAACTACCCAATACTATGATATTTACCTTTTTTATTTCTCCTTTAAAATATATACTTTGTCATCTACCCCTACTATTATTCTATTATATATCTTTGTGTGAATACTAGCTAAAGAGATGTTTTCAATTTTTTGCTCTTGCTCTAAATGTTAGAATAATGAATATTTAAGCTTACCTAGGGTTAATAGGGTAAGTTATTTATTACCTAGGGTTAATTTTATTTACCTAGATTTATTTGTTGAGAATCTCTCAACAATATATTTGTTCGTAGTATGTGAAAACAAATAGTTTGTTTTCTCTTTTTTGTAATCACAACAAATAGTTTGTTGTCATAAAACAAACTATTTGTATTATAAATAATTTACAATCTATGAGAAAATAACAAGAAATTAATGAGAGAATATAGAGAATTTTGTGGATTATCACCTATTTTTTAGGTGTGAGAGAAATACTTTATTCTCTGGTATTATTTGCAGGTTATTTGTTGTGGGTTCTTTCTCCTAGATTGATCATGTGGATCCTGTGTATCCCTGAAAATTTTTTCATCATTTTTCATCTATTAACACAGTCAAAAACATTATTTTATTGATGTGTTATAGATATTTTTTATTCTCTCACATTCTGGTTCTTGTTTACAAGTTTTTTTTGGAAATTTCTGTACTTTATGCTCATTAATGACCATACAGATTTCCAAAATTAGAATTGTTTTTCATAGGGGCATATAAAATCAAGTCAAGAATCCATTTCAATTTGAATTTTTTCATTTCATGCTAGCCATACAGCTCTTTCCTTCAAAAATTGACTGACTAGTTCCTTTGGTAGACTGCAGTACCTATACGGTTTTCTAATGTGTCAGATCGTACGATTGACTTTTTGAAATATAAGACCTATTCGTGAAAGCTGACTATTCTAGACTTCATTCCATATAAATTAGGATGAATTTAGACCATGCCATACAGTGTTTTGGAAGGTTACAACAAGAATTTAAAATCTATTTTTTGGTCTACAGCATAGCCGAATGGTTTTCTCATTTTTGAACGCCTTATGCTGCATAAAATCAAAATCTGATAGTTTTATGTGTTAGCAGACTTCCCAAGATTTCATTTCTAGCTGAGGATAGATTTAGACCAGGCCGTATAGTCCTTTGGGTAGATCCAGTGGAGCCAATTCTGCATTTGCTGAGAGGTGTTTTCCTTGGCCAGTGCTTACAAAATTTCTCAAAAATTTCCCTGATCACCACGCCTTGCTAGAACAAGAGATCAATTATGATTAAGCCAAATATTATTCTGCATTTATCTCACATGTGTGAGTCATTTTGGCTTATTTTTATTAATTTCTTAAATTTTAGCGGTTTAAATGCAAGTCTCTAGCTTTAAAAGTACAAATTTGACTTTGCTAAAGTGGCTAGAGGTATTTTGTTAAAAATTTGTAGGGAGGAAGTCTTGGGGTCAAATCCCCCTACATTTTTTTTACATAAAGCCATTTTTTTTACTTTTGTATAAGCTAAGGCTAAAAAAAAAAAATCGTCAGGAGACGTTAAATTGTAATGGGAGGGGTGTTTTGAGGAAAAACAAATGTCTAGGTTGTTCTTGTCAACTTCATCGTCTTCCTCGGGAATGGAATCCCGATTGTTTGAACCCATAAATTCTAAAAATTACCATGTTTGGAAGCCAAAAATGCAACAAATCCTTCAATCAAAGGGCTTATGGAGAATTTTTTTTGAAACAACACCTGCAGCATTCACCACTGAAAAAGACAAATATGCATATGGTTGTAAGCAGGATGAGGATATTGGATGGATTTGCCTCAACATCTCAGATAATCTTCAATTTCACATTGCAGATGCTACTATGCCAAAAGAGGTATGGTAAAAATTTAAAAACCTATTTGTCAAAGTTAATGAGTTTAAAAATTTGTAATTAGATGTAGAATTGAGTACTCTCTCTCCATCAGATTTCCCTTCAATAGATGAATTCTTGGCAAAATTCAAATTTATAAGGTCATAGTTAAAAGTTGGTGACAAGGATAAAAGTGATCAAGAGTGCATTTTCATGATTTTTTTGAAGTTGAAAGGACCATATAGTGTTTTTTCCTCTGCTTTTTATACTATGATGGATACATTAGGTGATGAATTCAAATGGCCTTCCTTTTGAAGTTTTTTGTGAAAGATTGACTAGGGAGCAAACAAAATTAATGGCCTTAGATGCTCTACCTAGTCCTAATCATGCTCTAGTTGCTAATTCTTCTAAGGGAAAACCTTCACCTAAGTCTAAAAAAAGCAAGCACCTTCAAATAACCCTCCAGAGTCCACCACCCAAACACCTCATCATTCTAAATCTACTACGACCAAAAAGTCCTTTAAGCAAAAAAAGAAAACATTTGGTCCATGTAATTTTTGTGGTGGTCCTAATCATGATGAAAGTAGATGTTTTAAGAAGATGGAAGCATTAGAGGCAGCGGTCAGACATCACAAAATTTCCATTCCATCTCCATCTCCTTCTACTTCTCCTACAGGAAAAGGCAAAGCACTTTGAGCTAGGGCTATATCTTCATGTCATGATTAGTGTATTTTTGATTCAAGTGCTTCTCATCATCTCACACATTCTAAGGATTTATTGTCTTCTCTTACAAATTGTAGTACATCACATATTATTATGGGTGACTCCTCACAGATTGAAGTTTTGGGATATGGTACTGTTGATAAATAGGATGGATGTTTTAACAATGTATTGCTTGTACCCCAAATCTCTTCTAATCTTCTCTCTATATATCAAATATGTAATTCTGGAATTGGTAAAACTATGGAGTTTACTTCACATGATGTTGTAATAAGAGAATGTAATGATCATAGTGAGATAGTTGCTACAGGTACAACATACCATACTGTAAGACTCTATACTTTTGATAAGTTTGAGTCTTTTATGTCTTTTGGTTCTTCACTTATAGCACATGGTAATAATCTCAAAAAATTGTGGCATGAGAGATTAGGACATTTGAGTTATGGATATATGCAACAAATGAGTGCAAAACATCTTGTAAAAGGCCTTCTTAAGGTACATGTATTGATGGGGTGTGTCCTGGTTGTCTAGTTGGTAAACAGCACCAGGATCCATTTCTAGTTGGTAAGGCCACATGTGCAAATGCACCCTTAGAGTTGGTTCATAGTGATTTGATGACTTTTCCAACTCATTCTTTTTTAGGGGCCAAATATGCACTCACATTCATTAATGATTTCACTCGTAAAACTTGGGTATATTTTCTCAAGTTGAAAAGTGAAATTTTTGAGACTTTTAAGGCTTTCAAAGCCTTTGTTGAAAAACAATAATCTCTTCCTCTTACGAAGATACGCACTAAAAATGGGGGGGAATATGACAGTAATGCTTTCTATGATTTTTGTATTGAGCATGGGATACAATACTAGTTCACTGTACCACACACTCCTCAACAAAATGGTGTAGCAGAGAGGAAAAATCAAACATTGAAAGAGATGGATAATTATATGATTCACTCTAAAAATTTGGGTCCACAATATTGGGCTGAAGCTGTAAATTATGCAAACTATATTCAAAACTGTATGCCTCACAAAGCTGTGCAAAATATGACACCTGAAGAATCTTGGTCTGGGATCAAGCCTGATATTTTAGATTTTTGCATCTTTGGGAGTCAAGCATGGGTGTTTGTTCTTGATGACAAATGCAAAGCTTTGGAGAAGAAAATCCAACCACTCATTTTTGTTGGTTATTGTGAAGATGTAAAAGCCTACCATCTTTTTGATCCTGTCACACATGATGTGTTATTTCGATGGGATGTTCAGGTTGATGAGCTACCCACTCCACAGGAGTGTACATCTAGTTATTCTTCTCCCCCTCCTTCAACCGAGGATAATGAGGATTTGATTTCTATTGTTGATGATGATGATGTTGTACTTGTTCATCCACCACAGCCATCTTCTTCACCACCTTTGCCCAAGTGGGAAAAGAGCACTCTACAGGCAGTTGGTTCTTTGATGGGTGATCCATTTGATTCTCGTCGCACTCACTCATAGACATATGGTGTTTCTCTTTTGGGACAAGCTTGTACAGATGATCCAGTGTTGTTTTCTAAGGCCATTGGTATACCTGAGTGGGATGTTGCTATGTATGATGATTATTCTTCATTGATGAAAAATGATACTTGGGATCTTGTCCCTCTTCCTAAGGGAAGAAAACTTGTAAAATGTAAATGGGTCTATAGGACCAAATATGCTACAGATGGATCAGTAGATAAGTACAAATCTAGATTAGTAGCTAAGGTTTTTTCACAGGTTGAAGGGGTTGATTACTTTGAGACCTTTGCCCCTGTAGCTAAGATGGATTCTATTAAGCTTGTACTCTCTCTTGCTACTTCACATTCTTGGTCTATTTTTTAGATGGATGTGAAGAGTGCTTTCTTGCATGGTGATCTCCATGAGGATATCTATATGGAGCAGCCTCCAAGATTTGTGTAGGACTCATCATTGGTTTGTAGAATCTATCATTCTCTTTATGGCCTCAAACAAGCTCCTAGAGCTTGGTATGAGAAGATGGATATTTTCTTTTGAGTTCTAGTTTTACTCATTGTGAGTCAGATCACAATGTATACATCCTAAAGCAAGGTAAGGAGATTGTCATTTTGGTTTTGTATGTTGATGATCTCATCCTCACTAGTAGTTTAGATTCCTTGATACATGACATCAAGGACAAGTTGGCAGATATGTTTGATATGACAGATCTTGAAATTTTACATTATTTTATTAGTCTTCAAGTTTTACAATCTTTTGAGGGCATCTCTATTGGATAGTAGAAGTATTTGACAAATCTTCTTCATTGATTTGGCATGGCTGATTGTAAGCCTGGCCCCACTCCATATCAGTCAAGTATTGTGTTGTCTACCACTTGTATGACTCCTCTTGTTGATCCAACTTTGTATAGGCAACTTGTAGGTAGTCTTTTATACCTGACTCATACTCGTCCCAACATCACATTTGCTGTGAACCTTGTCTCTCGGTTCTCACATGAGCCTCATGAGAGTCATTAGCAAGTAGCCAAGCATATTTTGGGCTACATTCGAGGCACCATTCACTTTGGTATACATTACACACCACAGAGTTCTACACATCTTGTTGGATACACTGACTCTGATTGGGCTGGTGATGTTGACACTCAAAAGTCCACTTGTGGATTTACTTTCACACTTCGTTTAGGTCCAGTTGCTTGGGCATGTAAAAAGCAGACTGCTATTACATTGTCCTCTACTGAGGCTGAGTATCAAAGTGCTGTCAAAGCTAGTTAGGAGACACTTTAGCTTTGACAATTGCTTGGAGAGTTTGGGTTCACACAACAGGGTCCTACTACTCTTTGGTGTGACAACCAAAGTGTGATTGCTATTTCACGCAATCTTGTTGAACATCAATAGACAAAGCACATTGAGATTCACATGCACTTCATTTGACATCTTATTCAGGATGGAGTTCTTTCTTTAGAGTTTGTGCCTATAGCTAAGCAGATAGCAGACATCTTCACTAAACCTTTGGCTTCTCCTCGTTATCTTCAGTTGCGAGCGATGCTTGTGGTGAAGGAAGTTGTCTTTGGGGGGGATATCCCATGAAGTCCTTCCTTCCTTTATTTTTCATATATTTTTATTGATTTGTACATGGGTACCTTATCAGGCCTAGTAGTTGGGACCCATATTTGTTTGTCATTCTCCCTATGTTTTGCTTAAGGGAGGGTGTTAGAATAATGAATATTTATTCTTACCTAGGGTTAATAGGGTAAGTTATTTATTACCTAGGGTTAATTTTATTTCCCTAGGTTAATTTGTTGAGAATCTCTCAACAATATATTTGTTCGTAGTATGTGAAAACAAATAGTTTGTTTTCTCTATGTTGTAATCACAAAAAATAGTTTGTTGTTGTAAAACAAACTATTTGTATTATAAATACTTTACAATCTATGAGAAAATAACGAGAAATTAATGAGAGATTATAGAGAATTTTGTGGATTATCACCTATTTTTAAGGTGTGAGAAATACTTTATTCTCTGGTATTATTTGCAGGTTATTTGTTGTGGGTTCTTTCTCCTAGATTGATCCTATGGATCCTGTGTATCTCCTACTCATTCTTTCACTATATATGTTCCATATTTTGAAATGGAAATGGGTTTTCCTTCATGATAAAATGTAATACAACCTTTATCTTTATCAATCATTTCCCCTATTTATTTTTACCATTATCTCCCAAGGACAATATTGTATGCACTTGTATGAGAAATAATGTTGAAATTAAGGTGACACTCTTTTGAAGTAAACAATATTGTTAACTCAATTGATCCCAAACATGTTGTAGATGCATATAGAATAGACTTGAATACTTGATCATGTTTTACTTAGGGATGCATAAAACATGATTGTGACTTGGTTGAGAACTACTAGAGGTGCTTAGAACATAAATTGGGAAGAATAATTAAATTGTGCTCAATGTGCACTTGTGTAAGCCTCTAAATTGAAATTTCCAAATGACATAATAAGTAACTTGAGTGGGCCACTATATCAATTCAAACGGGGTGACTATGTCAAGATATGAATCCTACAAACATAGAATATGGACTAAGTGAGGGTTTAATTTTATTAATTGACCATTGCTAGGACAAATACATAAATTTTGGATAGGGACAATAACATTTACCATTATTGACCCTATTAGGCATGGTTTTCCCCTAGGTTAAAGTGTTGGGTTTTAGATCTAGATTAAGGCATATAGATGCATAATGGTGTTTTTAAAAATCATAACATCTCTATATGTGATAGATGATGGTTTAAAGATAAAAATAGGTCCTATCTTGTGCTTAGGATAGGGTTAAGTGGTAAAATAGGTATTAATTAAGTGAAAATATTGATTAAAGATAAAAATGGTAAAACTAGTGTGATCAAGTATTTATGACTAGATTTAGGTTAATACATCCCCCCCCCCCCTCCGCCACTTTACTATAAAAATGAATAGATAGATTAAAGTAAATTTATACCTTAGTGTGTAAGACACACTTTGTCTTTAAGCTAGTAATTCAATTGTGAAAGTCACCTTATTCTTTTTCAAACCCTACAAAACACATGAACTAGTTACTTCATTCTTTTGAAAATTGAAATTTGAAAAGCTTGAATTTAAAATTTGAGAATTTGCTTAAACTTTTGAACATTTGAAAATTGATTGAAATTTTGAAAGTTGTTTGAACTTTAAATTTTGAATTTGAAATGAGAGTATTAAAGTAATATGTTTTTATGTGTAAAACCAATGTTTCTATTTGTGATTTTTCTTGAATATGATGTTTTCTTGATGTATTGGGGAATTAGTGCCTCTCATGAAGAACTTGGAGAAGATGTTTCCTTAGCTAAACCATTAGATAAAATTGGGGGTGATCATACCTCAAATTGAATTTAAACTTTTAGAATAGAAATAACACCCATTAAGGGATGTTGAAAGCTCAATTTTTCAATGTTGATCTTTATAACTCCAAGACATGAAATGGGTTGAAATCTAAAATGGATGCACACATATAATGTTGGAGTGTGCAATAATCTCAAAGTTATGTACTATGCACGTAAATTGAGTCAAATACTATATATGGATTGTAGATTAAATTTAATTTTTTTAATTTAATGTATGATCAAAATAGAAATAACACCCATTAAGGGATGTTGAAAGCTCAATTTTTCAATGTTGATCTTTATAACTCCAAGACATGAAATGGGTTGAAATCTAAAATGGATGCACACATATAATGTTGGAGTGTGTAATAATCTCAGAGTTATGTACTATGCACGTAAATTGAGTCAAATACTATATATGAATTGTAGATTAAATTTATTTTTTTTAATTTAATGTATGATCAAAATAGAATTTAGTACACCCATTTTCCTACCAAGTCTGTAGTTATAAAATTGAATTTGTAGAATGTGGCATGAAACTATATCATGCCTCATTGAAATTATATGTAGATGCTCATTATAAATTATGTTTGAAACTTTGAAACTATGTGACTTTGTACATTGATTCTAAAAATATTAACTTTCATATTCATGGTATATGCCCCTATGACATGTGACAATAAATAAATTTTGTAAAGTTTTTCAACTTTTGAAATTGTACTTGTACAAAAATTGATTTTTGCTCTTTGAGCAAGGCTTATCTTGTGTATGATAAGCCCACTAGAATGCCCATATTTTTAGCTAAGGTAATTGATCATGAAAAGTCACTTATTTCAAAACAAAAGTTAACTTGAAATATGTATGTTAAATGTGTCATCATTAAAAAATATAGCATATGGAAAAAGTGTGTTAGCATAGTAAGATTTGAATTATGCATGTAACCCATGAGAAAAATCCTATATGATGTATCAAATAAGTTCATAGAATTAGAATGTAGAATTAGTAAATTATGCTAAGAGTGCATTATATGGATCATGGCACTTATCAAACTCAACAAGCACACACACAACAAGCACAATGATATCAATGTCTAATAAAAAGGCCAAGGGTCATATACAAAGGACATGTTCAAATGTCAAAAAGTATAATGTTACACACATAATAGACATGAATCATGTCACAAACAAGGGACATTTTCAAAATTCACACACAACATAGGGACAAGGGACAAAATCAATAGACATGTTCAAATGTCACACACAATAAATAAGATTTCATAAAGATGCACCAATCATTTTTTTTGCACAAAAAGGCCAATAGCCAACACAATAGATAAGCAAAATTGTAATATACTATGTAAAAGTAAATAACATCAATGAAATATATAATTAGAAAGTTAGTCTAAACTATTCATATGTAATGTACTCTTATTTTAGCAAATAACATATTCTTGTACACTATGTATGATAAAGATATTAGCAAGACATTTTTTACTAATATACGCCTAAATTATTAAGGCTAGTGGGTAGAGGCAAGTTCAACATCTTAGTCCTTAGAAACATTTGCATATACTACACAACACTTATAAATACAATTGAAATGCATGTGTGATATGTAATAATATGTTATATACTAATCATGAGATAAATACAATATTTCAAATATGTAAACTAAATTTCTAATCATGATCAGGTTTTGATTTTGGATATTTTAGAATATTTTTACATTTTTATATATGATTTTTTTTGTATTTTCATAATATTGAAACCAACAACAGTAGAAACTAGAATAGTGTCAAAAGTAGAAGAATTAAGAAAGATTTGAATAGTTTGCAACATGTATCAAGGGTAGATATGCACTAGAAAGGATTGTATAGCCAAACATTAGTAATATGCCCCCATTGAATGTGAGTAATACCTTGAAGAATCTGTAGGATACTATAAATGTAAATAGAGGATTGATTGTACATCTTCATGTCAACAAATGTACACTTGTTGAAATATGTCACATGTATGAACAATATAGCTTTGAAAAGAGAGATTTCGAATGATAAAAAATATTGATTTTCATAGTAAAATTAAGTGAAAAATATGAAAATTAGAAGAATTAAGGCCATATTTGTTGAAACTATGATTTTTAGGAAAAATCTAGCAAAGGATAGGATCGATCAATTGGGACAGTATTGGTAGTCAATCATGTCTTGTACTAGTCAATTTTATCCTAGAAGGAAAAGGAAAAATTGTTAGTATAAACTATGAAAGCAAAGAGATAAATGACATGTTTTGGAAACATTGATCATAATTTTGAATTGATCAGATCTAGAAAGTGAAATAGAAGGGCCAAGAGGCCAATAAGTCCATGGGAGCCAAGGGCTTTGAACAATTGATTAATCTATTGAATATGCAAACAAATAGAATAATGTGATGCAACAATATATAAGCTATGTAAAATCTAATTTTTATTTTAAATTAGTTGAATTTTTTTAAAAAATTTAGAAAATTTGGAAATGCAAAATGCTAGGCAATGATCTCACCCATGTGATAAGAATGACAATCTGTGAGAAGTCATAAATAGATGGTTGGCCTTGAGTAGAATGTGTTATGTTGGACAATAGGACCAACCCGGAAGCACACAATTGATTACCAAATTCAAGCAATTTAATATGCGGAAATAACCAGAATCAACAAGTAACTAGAATTCAGAATAACACAGAATATGAGAGACAATACACAACTTGTATTAATAACTCTTACAGAAAAGAATACAATAAAGAAGATGCCACTTCTTCTCCACCACCTTACAGAGGTTTCCCACACCTCAAGTGAATAGTAATTCTCTCCTCAAAGCTCTCTCTACTAGGTCCCAACACCCAACTCATACACTGAGTTGGTGTTCACCTTACACCTGTGCTCCACACACTCCACAAGTGCTCCACGCACTCCACAAGTACTCAAGGTACTTCAAGTAGATCTCCCATGAACCTGCAATAACCTGCACTTCAACAGACCATACTTATGGAAGGAACTCCCTTGCCTTCCTCTTAGCTCTATCTGAGTACACACCTGTACTCCAAGTAGATCCTGCCTGATACTGCTCCCTGTTGTGTTGCTGTCCTATCTGATCTCCAACCTACAGATCAATAATGGTTCTGCACACCTGTGAACCTTGACCTTGCACACACACACACCTGTAGATCAATGATCTTACTTACCATGTAGATCTCCTATAAGGGCCATGCTCACCCTGATGACCAAGATCATACACACCTGAAGAATCCAGCTGACTCTCCAATCCAGCACCAACACAACTGGTACTGTGGCACTAGGAGGAACGCACCATTGCTCTACCTCACACACTGAAGGAGCTTATAATTATGCTCTCTTACTCCTAGCTACACTTTTACAATACAACCATGAGTCTATTATATAGATCTCATCCAAACAATAATTAGACATCTAATTACAATAATTAGATCTGCAGCTCTCAATCTAAAAATAGCTCTAATCATGCAAACACTTGGTTCGTTAGCTAACTGCCCATAATTAGCTCGCAGTCGAACCACACAGGCGACCGACATCGGTCCCTGTCTGCCTGGAAGTGACCGACGCCGGCCGATCCCTGACCGACGTCAGTTGCTTCTGTTCACTATCCTGTCGACATCGGCTGATCAGACCGATGCTGGTTGTTCTGACGCTCAGCAACCTTCAGCAACCGCTCCAATGGCCTTCTCCATGTCTGCATCAGTGAAGCTTTTAGCTCCACAACCTAACAATCTCCCACTTGGAGATAAACAGTTGCACTGTACCTGTACCTGTACTCCGTCTAATCTGTTTCTTGGTTTGTATCCCTCTTCAAGCTCAACCCTGAAGACAACCCACCACACAACCTGTGATATACCTCCTGTCATCCGAGTACCCTGCCACATCTGAACCTACAAACACATGTAGTGAAGTCCTGACCCTGCATAGCATGAATCCCTGCTGTTGGTCCCTCTCAAATACTTGAGAACCCACTTCCCCAAATTGGCTCTTAACTCTCTGACAGCTCCCACTGCATGGGAAAACTCAGGTCTATACCAGACCTCATGTGATTTCGGACACTATACCTGTCCAGCCCTTAGTGTGCTCCAGCTCTGCATCCTGAACCTCGCCAACACCTGATTCACATCAGCTCCCACTGGAGACAAAATCTACCTGTGATCTCCATGCCTCGCATGTCAAAGAATTTCGCTGCTCCAAACTCCTCATGACATGACACTGAACTAATCTTACCCTTAGCTCAGCGAAACCCTGTATGTACAAAACCAGCTAGCTAGCGTACCATCCACATATAGCAATAGAATGATGTTGCAATCACCATCCCCCTGGTAAGTCAAACCACAATAGTTACCCTGACATTGACTGAAACCATGTTTCGTCCTCCACCTGTCAAAACCTGTACCATTGTCCTGCAGCTCCTCAAGACCATATACCTGGTCTTCTATCTCACGTATCCGTTCTCTCTATTCTTCTACTAAGGTATCCATTCATCTCTGTGCTTTCATCCAGCTGGCAACCCTACCAAAAAACACCTGTTTGGTTCACCTCCAAGGAATCACATCCTCATCCATGCCAAGTTTACAACTGTTTCCTGGATCCTTCCTGCTCTACAATCAGCAACATGTATAAAGAAGAGGAACAATGAATTTGAGGGCCTAATTACATCTTCAGTCCTCCGTATGGGTGTTTGAGACTCCTTGACAGGTCGTTGTCCACCCAAAATCCGTTATAGTGACCGACCTCGGTCACTCCACAGTCTGCATCCGACCGATGTCGATTCCCATGCGTATGTCCTTGACTACCAACTTGCCGATGTCGGTGTCTCCTGTTGCCGACGTCGGTTCTCCTGACCGATGTTGGTCTTACATACTGCCGACGTCGGTTTTTTTGCCGACGTCGGTACTTGTGTTTCCTGTGAGTGATGACTTTTTACCCGCGAGCTCCTTTGAATCAATCTCCATGTCCAAACTGCCCTGCTCAGAAGTATCCAGCCACATCCACTGATCTCTGTCCACCATCTCCTCCAAGAACACCAAGGCTTTCCAGTTCTTAAGCCTGTCAAATATATCTGTCTTCCGCTTAAGAACATGCATCTCCTTCCTGCTCATGTGACCAAGCCTATGAAGCCACGTCTCCGCAACAGAAGAAGAATCAGTAATATAAACAAGTAGATAAAGAGTACCTGTTTTCTTACCACCAGCTAATTCAAGTGCACCCGCTGTGAGAGTTCTTGTGCATCTCTCATCACCCAATCTTTCTGAAGAAATTAGCCATATCTCTAAACCTGGGACCTGCATGACCTCCTTCAACACCCAAGTGTTGGCCATCTGCAATTTCAGCTTCACTTCCCCTTTGCCAATTCTTTGGCAAGGCTCACCAGCTCCTTTACCTGGGGCTGCATGGAAAGAGGCAACCGAATCTTTTATCCAAGATTCAACTTTATCCAAGAAACCTGTAAACACATCCTGTGCAACAACACCCGCTACATCTGTATCTTCAGTTCCTTCATGCTGATCTGATACCAACCAACAATCTTCTTTTCCCTGCTCTTTCTTTCCATGGGACCTTAAGTAACCATCTGTGCTTTTCAACTCCTCCATCCTTAGCTTACTTTGATCTGCCATTGCTCTACTCCCACTCAATCAGAAACCCCTGAGAGTGCCCTGTAACCAAAACACAAAACCTGCTTCTTGCAACCTGGCTCTGATACCACTTGTTGGACAATAGGACCAACCCGGAAGCACACAATTGATTACCAAATTCAAGCAACTTAATATGCGGAAATAACCAGAATCAACAAGTAACTAAAATTCAGAATAACACAGAATATGAGAGACAATACACAACTTGTATTAATAACTCTTACAAAAAAGAATACAATAAAGAAGATGCCACTTCTTCTCCACCACCTTACAGAGGTTTCCCACACCTCAAGTGAACAGTAATTCTCTCCTCAAAGCTCTCTCTACTAGGTCCCAACACCCAACTCATACACTGAGTTGGTGTTCACCTTACACCTATGCTCCACGCACTCCACAAGTGCTCCACGCACTCCACAAGTACTCAAGGTACTTC
This sequence comes from Torreya grandis, assembly GCA_037957365.1. Lineage (NCBI taxonomy): Eukaryota > Viridiplantae > Streptophyta > Pinopsida > Cupressales > Taxaceae > Torreya > Torreya grandis. The sequence continues at coordinate 1,227,407 of JARHVA010001559.1, read as the reverse complement.
AAGTAGATCTCCCATGAACCTGCAATAACCTGCACTTCAACAGACCATACTTATGGAAGGAACTCCCTTGCCTTCCTCTTAGCTCTATCTGAGTACACACCTGTACTCCAAGTAGATCCTGCCTGATACTACTCCCTGTTGTGTTGCTGTCCTATCTGATCTCCAACCTACAGATCAATAATGGTTCTACACACCTGTGAACCTTGACCTTGCACACACACACACACCTGTAGATCAACGATCTTACTTACCATGTAGATCTCCTATAAGGGCCATGCTCACCTGATGACCAAGATCATACACACCTGAAGAATCTAGCTGACTCTCCAATCCAGCACCAACACAACTGGTACTGTGGCACTAGGAGGAACGCACCATTGCTCTACCTCACACACCGAAGGAGCTTATAATTATGCTCTCTTACTCCTAGCTACACTTTTACAATACAACCATGAGTCTATTATATAGATCTCATCCAAACAATAATTAGACATCTAATTACAATAATTAGATCTGTAGCTCTCAGTCTAAAAATAGCTCTAATCATGCAAACACTTGGTTCGTTAGCTAACTGCCCGTAATTAGCTCGCAGTCGAACCACACAGGTGACCGACGTCGGTCCCTGTCTGCCTAGAGGTGACCGACGCCGGCCGATCCCTGACCGACGTCGGTTGCTTCTGTTCACTATCCTATCGACGTCGGCTGATCAGACCGATGCCGGTTGTTCTGACGCTCAGCAACCTTCAGCAACCCCTCCAATGGCCTTCTCCATGTCTGCATCAGTGAAGCTTTTAGCTCCACAACCTAACATGTTAGACGTGCATATATAATAATTAAAAAATGTAACATGTGTGTTTTAACCATAAATGATATTTTCATATTCATCTAGCATATTAGTTGTGTCATTCCAATCATATTTTTCATAATCATCATCATGATCATAATCATCATCTTGATCTTGAAATTATATTATGCCACTTTTGCCCTCTTTTGCATTTGTATATGTAAAACTAACTACCCCATACTGTGATATTTACCTTTTTTATTTCTCCTTTGTAACATATACTTTTCCATGTGCCTCTACTATTATTCTATTATGTCTTTGTGTGAATATTAGTTGAAGAGTTGTTTTCATTTTTTTGCTCTTGCTCTAAATATGTTCCATATTTTGAAATGGAAATGGGTTTGCCTTCATGATCAAATGTAATACAACCTTTATCTTTATCAATCATTGCCCCTATTGATTTTTACCATTATCTCCCAAGGATAATATTGTATGCACTTGTATGATAAATAATGTTGAAAGTAAGGTGACACTCTTTTGAAGTAAACAATATTGTTAACTCAATTGATCCAAAACATGTTGTAGATGCATTAGTTTGATCTATATGTTGAATCTTATATCCAAGAGATACATAAATTATGTAATGCAAAAAATTATTCCTTAGTAATCCATAACCTTGACATCAGTAATTTTTTTGTCATTTATGTGACTATTGATAGTGAAAAGTTCTTGATATGATAAAGGGCTTGTAATTGCCTCCTTTGGACCCATATTTGTAACACTAGATTTTTTAGGCATCTTGTAGTCATTTAAAATGTGAAATTTGGTAACTTGAGTGTGGCTAATGACACCCAATCCATAGGTCCATCTTGCTTTCTCTCATGACCCTCATAGGCATGTTTTCATTGTTTCCCAGTCATCTATAGCCTTCCAGACTGAACCCTTGATGACCTAGGTTACTCTTTCCATAACAAATCTATCCCCATAGTTCTCCTTCACCCTAGACAATAGTGCCCAAAGTTAGACTACAACACTGAGACTCAAGGTGTCTTATTTTTGGCGATGTTGTCCAAGTGCATTTTGGCTTCTAACAATTATTTTCTCCTGAATCCTTATCCTAATTCATGTCAGCCTAATGAAAATTTATTTAACCCATGATCATTAAACCTCCTAAAAAAGGTAATTCAAAGTCCATTTATAAGGGTTGGTTCTCATTTACAAGAGAGAAGCAAGAATACAATCAAGACTACTCAAGTAATCTTCCCTATTATCTACATATATCCATCCAATATTATTTCAAGCTTATTAAACCTTTACACCAATCCTTAGTCATTGTAAGTACACCCAATTTTTCATTTACTTTCATTTTCACCATAGTATTGCACCAAGAAATTTAATGGGAGAACTACATATAGCTTGATCCCTCCTCAGAGTATTAGTATGTAGGCAATGTGCCCATACATGGAGTGTGAAGTATGTCCAGCGTATCCTTTACACAATAACCCTTTTTAACTATTTTCCAAAGTTCCATTTAATTGTATATAAGACACAATCACATGAAGAATTATCTCTATAAGAAGTTTCATTAATATAAAGGATCTAAAATTTGGTACACATGCTCACACAGATGTTGCAAACAAAACCCCAAAAAAGTCATATCTCTATGAGCAGTTTGGACAATAGCAGCAAGACTAGGACAATAATGCTATACAACAAGGTGTCCTATTTTTTATAGTCTCATCCAATCAAGAAACAAACTCTAGATTATTGTTTATGACAATGTCATAATCCTATTCCTCTAGTATTAGCCTCTGTCTCAGTCATAATAGCCCAAAATAAACTAAGTCATATTTTCTCTCACTTATTACTATTTTTAGAAAAGGTAAAAATACAATTTGTTTACACAAATTAGTAGCTTAATTATTGCATATTATTTATTGATTTTATCTACTCAGACTTGTTTATTAAATAGGAATAAAAATCCATTATTCCCAAAAATAATAAATCATTAAGTGAACTCTACTTTCTTTGAATTTTGTATAAAAACCCTAGGAAATCCTAGGGCAAATTCCTAGCTAATATTTCTCATTAATTTATGAATTTTTTCTTGAATATTAAAATCATAAATTCCTCTCAAATTTTAAAATTTTGTAGTAAAATTTAAAATAAATTTATTTCAAATCCTAGTTGCATCAACTAGTTCCCAGTAATTTTTCAATCATTTTTTAAATTTTTAGTGGCATATTAAAATTAAAAAATCAATTTCAAATTCAAAATTTTATAGTAAAAATTGAAAAAAAATTACTTTTTCCAAAACCCTAGTTGCATCTACTTGGTCCCATTAAATCACTAATTTTCCACTAAATTTTTGATTTTTCAATTGCATATCTAACTTAGAAATTCAAATTTTAATTTCCAAAATTCTTAGTAAATTTTCCACATAATCATTGTTCAAACCCTAGTTGCATCTACTAGGTCCCATTGCTTCTTGAAGTATCACCTTACATGTTTGCACACTTTATATCCTTTTCATGCAATTTCTAGTTAACTATTTTTAGGATTTTACATTTCTTATATTTAGTATTTTCCTTCTCTAGCACTTGTCCTATAACAAATTATTTCAAAAAATTCAAACACTTCTCAAATTATTTTCCTACTTTAACAATGGCCCAATATACTGGTTTTGATGAAACTAATAAGAGATAACTTCATAAACTTTTAACCAAACACCTTGACATGTAAGATAGCATACTTAAAATATTACAAGAGGAACAACAAAGAATAAACAATGGTCAATCTTCTCAAACCATAGAGAAACCAGTTGAAAATGACACTACGAGGGTAACTACGTCTCAACAACCCCCTATAAATACCCTAGCCTACCTCTATACCACTAGTTATAGCTAATACACCCCTATCTCCTAATGTGTCAGCCCTTGTGTAAGAGATAATATCTCTTTAATCCAAGGTGCTATATCTTGAGCAAGGTGCCACTAGACCTACGTAGGATTTAGATTCTTTTGTTATTTAGCATACTCCATTGGCACATCACATTACTTCTACACCCTTGCCATATGGGTTTGTTCAACCTAATCTTACTCTTTATGATGGCAAGGGTGAACCAGAGACACATTTGAGATATTTTCACATAGCATGCTTGGATTATGTGTCAAATGACTAGTTACTAGCCAAGATATTCCTATGGAGCCTAAAATATTATGCTTTACAATGGTTCTATAGTCTACTAAATCAATCAATCAATGCATTCAATCCTTTAGCTAACATGTTCCTAGCACATTTTAGTATCAACATTGGTGATAAGGTTTCTTATGTACAAATTGCACAACAAAAACATAAATCAAATGAACATCTCAGAGACTATGTGCTTCGATTTAAAACCATCTTGGCTAGGATGACTAGCCCCATGGCAGATTAAGAGTCATAAGATCTCTTCAAATAGAGATTTCTACCAGTATTGCATGAATCTATTATGTTTAAAAGATTCTCTTCCTTCACTAAATTGTGTCATAAATTAAAGGAAAGAGAAGTGAAACTCATTTTAATGGGCAAACTCAAGTATACAAGCATTCCAGACATAACAAACAAGAGTAATATCAAAGTCCCATACAAGGTCAAAGTCAATGATAACAAGAATTAGAATCAACCAATAGTTAATGTGGCTTCAGGTCCCCCTCAACATGTGGTTTTATTAGCACCTCTTTGGTGTGCATTTACCAATCTACCAGTTTCTATAGTTAGAGTTTTATAACAATTAGTATAATGTAATATCATCACTATCCCTCATATTCAAGAAGTTGACCTAGTAAAGCCTCTTCCATGTGGATATGATTAGCATGCATTTTGTGATTTTTATATGGCACCAAGCCATACTACAAACAGATGCATCAATTTGAGACATAAGATATAGGACTTAATAGATGACAACCTACTTAATCTTGGAACTTCAGTTGAGTCTCCACATGCTAAGCCAACATAGGATAAAGCTTTAAAAATCTTCTCAAATCTATTTCCATAGCATTATAAGCAAAATAAAGGGGACACATCAGGTGGTCACCACACATACCATGCACCTTCAGTTGAGTCACATAATTTGAGTGGTATGATAAGTGTGTATGAGTCCAGGGTTATAATTAGACATTTGACATCCTTCTAAGAGATTTTTAAGGATAATTCAAATTATACACTCTTTATTAGGGCACATATTCATAATCAGCCCATTCATAGTGTTCTTATCGATAATGGTTCTAGTGTCAACATGTGCATCATTACATTATTGTAATATTTGGGCTATTCAAAACAAGATCTCACTCTGATAGATACATTTATCAGCAGATTTAGTGGACACATATAGATTTCATTGGGTGAGATTGTACTTCTTTTAAATATTAGTCCAACACATGTGACCACACATTTCAACATAGTTCCCAGTGTAGGAGTTTTTGATATGTTACTTGATCACCTATAGATTCAAAAAATTCAAGAAATACCATCTAAATTCACATATGTAGGAAATTTATTCATGATAATTAGGTTATTATAGTTAGTGGAGTTCCATATGAGTTACCACTACCCACTTTAGAGTTATCTCCTTTGTAGTCACCAATTCTAGCTTCTTCACTAGTTTTAGTTTCCCCACTAGTTATAGTTTCCTCAAGTACAAATTTAGACATAGATATGACATCCATCACCAGTATAGAGGGTTCATACAACTCCATAGCTTGAATATTTCAAATAGCTTTCAGCTACAATATTCACACCTAGATTAGTTTCATTGATATCTCATACGTTTACACATAGTGCACATGTTTAGAGAGCTTCTCCTACTTCCTAATGGGTCCCTAAGAGCCCTATAGTTGCATCTACTTCTCATAGTTATAGAGGAACCCCATAGTCAATTTCTACTTTAGAGATTTTAGAACATTTACAATGCACACAACTTTCATAATCACAGTCTCAACATTTCCATTGTGCTTCATGATCATGATTGATACATTTATTAGATACAGGACACCATGATAGGGAGTCTCATCTAATACTAATTGGTTAGTATGATTTTCTTCTCAGTCTCTCATGTACATAGATTATTTCAAAAATACAAAAAATAATACAAAAATCCAAAATTCAAAAACATTCAAATATATCAAAAACATTAAAAACATTTTGATTATATGCATCATCCATATTTTACATCACTAATACTATGCTAGATTTACATTTTCTATTCTATGATATTGTTTGTCAATTTATCTAAATTACCATAATTCACTTGATCTTATTTGAGTGTTTTTAGTGACATCCAGATCCTTGATTTCTTCATTCTACCCATTTAGAGGGCATCCTACTTCTACATTCAAGAAACACATTCAATATACATACCCACTAGGGGCATCTTCTACATTACTACACCATCTAGGTTATATCATTCTTACACTACACACTCTAAATTATCATGTTGATGTAAATTACTTCCTAGATTACATAGATTACTATATCGATATTTCACTAGTATCTAACACTTTTGCATCTCTTAGCATACACCTAGCCTTGTACTAAAAAATGTATTGCATACTTTCACTCTTCCTTTGATTAGTTAGATGTAATTCTATCTTTCTAGTATATACAAGCTTTCTTTTCTTACTTAGTGTAGCTTGATGGGTTTCCTTTTTATCAGTTCTTGTTCCATGCCTTGTATGTAGTTTAGGATATTTTCCAATGTCCTTTGCTTTTATTCATATGTGTGCCTTAGGGTATTTGCCAATGTCATTTGTTTTTAATCTACTATGTGCCTGTGGCCCTTGTGCCAACCTTTCTTATTTAAATGATATGTGTATGTGGTATTTGAACATGCCTTGTAAGCTCGTTTATCATTTTGAGTGACATGTGCCCATGTTTCTTGATTACTTGGCTCCTTGGCCACTATTTTATGCTTCCTTCTTGTTTTGTGTGTTTATTGCTTGATTACTTTCTATTGATTGTAATTGACATGATCCATATCATGCATTTTCCCTTGCTTTCTTGGATGCCATAATGGATATCATGCTCCTGTTGACCAACTTTTGGTCTTTCAGGGAAAAATTGAGCACCCTTATTTGCAAAAAATTATCTGAGTCTATATCTTTGGCTAGGTCCAGTACTTCATTTTTTTTGGAAGAAGTGTTCTTATACAAAGCTAAAGTCTTTTACATATAAAAAAACCCAAGTGTTTTCATTTTAAAAGATTTTCTCTTTAGTCTTTTGGCTAAGTCCTTTGCAATGAATTATTTCAAGTTTTTATTCTAAGCCTTTATCAAATTCTTTTGCACTTTTTGTCCAAGGCTTTTTTTCTTAAGCGTATTTCTTTTAGACTTTCATTCGGCAAAATTATTTCCAAAAAATTGCCTGAGGTAACTTTTTCTGAAGGGTACGTTCAAATTTCTTGAAAGGTATTTTTCTCTCAAGAAATGGTCCACTTCACATTCCCCAAAGGTAATTTAAATTTTCTTTGAAACATATCTTCGAGCCAAAAAGGACCCTTGAAAATTTTCCAAAGGGCATTTTCATTTAACCGAAAGGTATGTTACAATTTTTTTGAAGGAACTCTTTAGGCTAACAAGACACTTGCATTTCTTCTAAAGGACACTTACCTTTTGGAAGGTAACTTTTCAATAAATCTAAAGGATTGTTTTGGAGAAAAGGTAGACCATTTCAAAATTCCTGAAGGGTTATTTTAAATTTTTGCATTTTCAAAGGATCATTTTCAATCTTCTGAAGGGTATGTGACCACTTTTCCAAAGGGTATCTGTAGGAAGCTTGAAGAGAAAAAGATAGAAAAGCTGAGGGATTCATCTCCAAAAATTTCAAAAGATTGTTTCTGCAAGAAAGTGGACCTTTTCAAGAAGTCTGAAGGGTCACTTGCATTTTTTTGAAGGTATGTTTTCAACAAGACGAAGGGCACTTTTATTTTTGCAAAGGGAACTTAGTATAAAATCCAAAGGAATTCCTTAAAAAAAATTATCTAAAGGAAATGAACATTGTTCCTTTCAAAAAGGCTGTAGGGAAGGATGAAGAGAAGTAACTAAAGAGGAGCTTTAGATGAAATCCTTTAAACTTTTTGTCTGAAGTAAATGAACAATCAATGAGCACAAAGGAAAAGACTCGACAGAAGGTCTGAGGAAATAAATAGAAACAAATACCCATAGACAATTTGTCTGAATAAAATGTCAAAACCAAATGTCTGAAAGAAATCCCTGAGAATTGATAACCCATAACATGTCAATTTTACATTGTGGAGACTAGCCATTGGATTTTCAAAAATAAAGACTCAATAAGAAATGGAAAAGCAGAGATAAAGGTAAAAAGTGGTAAATGCAATTGAGGCTTTGTTTCAGTTGTAACAAAATGTAACTGAGGCTTTGTTATAGTTGTAACAAAATGTAACTAAGGCTTTGTTTCATTTGTAACAAAATGTAACTGAGGCTTTGGTTCAATTATGACAAATGTAACTAACATTGTGATGAATTGTAACTGGTGCATCTGTTCAATTGTTCACCCACCTCTCTCCCACATGCAAATGTAACTATTTCTCTTGAGATGACACATGTCTTAGTGACCCTTAGACTTCCTTTGATTTCTCTACCTCTCAAGGCTATATATATGCATTCTCTTGGCTCATTTTACATCCTACACTAGTTATTGGGGAAACTCTAGCTAGATTTATACTCAAAAAACTCTTGAAGAGATACACAAGTCTGATTGCCTCTCATATGTTGTAGTATTGATTAATTATTGAATCATTATTGGTATAGTCCAGTGAAAGATTATCTATTTTAGTTTGTACTCTTGATGGTCTACCAATTTATAGAAAGAAGATTGTTGCAGGTCTTTGCTAGTATTCTTTGCTAAGTGTAGAGATATCTTAGAAATGATTCATCACTTTATATTTCTTTGGATTATTCATTTCCTTATTAAGAATCGTATACCTTCTCGAATCTAGCATATGAAATATTGATGTAGTAATGGATCCTGAGTTGTGAGTCCTGTGCAATAAAACACCTTGTTTTGTATTTAAAGTAGTGGTTTCATTCAATTGAGAGGATACCAAATATTGGTGCATCACCATTTGCTTTATTATTGGTTTTCCTTTACCATTTTCATACACAATTGATAGATTATAAATATCTTTAAAGGTGCATCAAGGGGAGATGGCCCCTAATCTAGAGATCCATCTCAATGAAATTGTCAGCCACAACAAGAGAGATGATTCCATTTTACCACTTGGATGAAGAGAGATGAGAATCTCCTCAAGGGTATAAATCCAAGTGTCAACAATTTTTGGCACACTCAATGGGACAATTTATCCAAGGATTTAAATAATTCTTGGTGTGTTCTTCAATTAATTAACATTTTGGAGGCATTTCAATCAACACCAATGGTGACTCCGCATTGAATCAGTTGGTCAAGAAACCCTAGTACATCAAGACATCATATTTGGTATGTATAATTAAATTTTTGAGTAGTATGGATCTTGTGTTCCTTCATATAGTTTTGATCAAGCTCAGGTTATTCATGCAATCACCTCAAGTATCCCTCCTAATTATCCTTCTCTTAGCGAATCCAAGATTGCTAAGGAGATAATATTGGAGTTTGAAAAGTAGATGTTGGAAATAGACAAATTGAATGAGTGAAATAGATATTAGCAAGAGCTTATATAAAAGGAAGAATGCTTTTTTAAGCAAGCTCAACTCATGTAATCCACGAAGTAGAAACTAGTAAGGTGGAGAAGCCATTTCACTCAAGGCAGTCAGCCTTGTATCCCTTCTTCCATCCCAAAACATCCTCCTATAAAAAAAACACCTCCCCCTATAAACCAAATCCATTCTATCAAATATCACTTGATCACCAAAATAAAATGAGTCAACCTTCTAACCCATTTAATGCATTAACTACTCTTATTATTAATCCTTTGCACCTAGCAATCCAACACCAAAGGACATTAGGACGACCTTTTATGGAAACTATTTTTTTCAATTCCTTAGATTGTGAGCCCTTCTTTGAATACAATCATCTTAATTCTATTCGAAAACAATACATCCATCCTCAAGCAACTCTTCCTATGTATGTACAAACACTTCCTAGTTTCCATCAACCTCTTCAAGCCCTTCATCATGATGTCAAGATTCTAAGTTGGATCAATGTCTATCATAAACCAGCTCAAGACTTGGAGAAAGATAAAGTTGTTTCCTATCCTCAAGAAGAGGGTTCCAATCCTAAGATCATGGGTTGGAATGAAATAGTGGAATCATGGGGTAAGAAAGAAGAGAAGAGTATTATTAAAGATGATGAAGCAGAAAATGAAACTGCTACTCCTCATCATGATGATGTGCATGATCTCCAAGAAATAATCTTCCAAGAAAATATAGCTAAATAAATTGAATAATTAGATTCAAGAATAAGGTTCCTTAATCAAGGTGTAATGGATGGTTTAGACCCAATAGAAAATTCCATGTTTAAACACACCCCATCTACACCCCTTCAAGAGAGTTATCAAGCTATATCTGATGTAGATGGAGTGTTGATCAAGTGGAAGGAAGAGAATCAATTGATTTTAGCCTAAGGTTTACCTCCTCTTCCTCATGAGCTTCTCAAAGAAAACCTCACTTCTCATTCCCAATCTGATTTTGAGTTCACTAGTGGTTGCCTCTTTTTAAAGTCTATTCTTAAGTCCTCTCCTTCATCCCATACTCCATTTTCACTCCCTTCATCTTCCATTACCTTTCATACTCCAACTTCTACATTTCAGACTCACGAACCTATCCATTTACCCCTCATTTCATTCCATCCTAAAGAGGAACATGTTTTAAGGGAGGCAAGTGAGCAAGAGAAAATAAAATTCTTGGATGATCAAGAGGCTATCATGAGTGAGAATGAAGATGAGATCATCATAAGTACTCCATATGAATATCATCTTGAGCGTGAAGTGGAAAGCATTATCAAAGATGAAGAACATGGTCAAATCATATCTCAAGAGGTGGTTATCTAGGAGGTTTTCATGAAAATAAGGTTGAAGAATTAACTCTTGAAGGTGACATGATTCAAAGAGAAGATATAGGTCACACATACATGCAAATGTTCTAGCAATATGAAGATGAGATTGACAAATTTCACTTGTCAACATTGGATGGAGAATCTGATCATGGTGATCTCTCTTTCCCTTTGTTTGATCAACCTTATTTTTGTTTTGATGAAGATAATGATTGAACCATGGGACCTAAGTTGAATGAGGTTCAAGAGCATGTTGTCGAATAGCTGTAAACCCTTGTTTTTGAGAAGTTAGAGACTTTTGTTTTTTGAGCAAGGAGGAGAGAAGTCTGATTGTTTTGATAAGGGATTTGAAGAAGGAATTCTTGAGTGAGAAAATGATTATTTTTGGAATGAGATAGAAAATAATTTCTTAGCTCAAACATCATACCAACCACCCTTCTTCAAGAGATCTATGATGAAGAAAGAGATTAGTTTGATAAGCTTCTCAAAGAGATAGAAAATAATGAGTTGGTCCATGATACATATCAATAGGGCTATGAGCCAATGAACCCTATGATGATGAGATAACAACCATTGATCCATTGATGGACTACACTAAAATGAAGGACCAACATGAGACATGCTTCAAAGATCAAGATGAGTACATGTATGTTGGAGACATGTTTGAACCTGATCCACTTAGATACATTCCAATCAAGGTGGAAAGAAAGAAGGATGAGTTACCAAGATCCTAATCCAACCAATAGCTTGTTTAGCATCAAGAATTTTCTTTCCATGGAAGAGACCTAAGAAGTTTTCCCTTTGATCTAGAAGGGGGAAGAACATATCTAGTTAGTTGGACATAATTAGTTTTCTTTTTGTTGTGTCTTGTCTTTTGTAAGTGCTAGGTAGTACATGTGTGTTTGCTTTAGTCTTTATTGTGTGTCTCTTTCCTTTGTGTGTTTGAGGTAGTCAATGGTTGTCTTGTTTATCAAGTTCTGAATCATGCTTAAGGTTGCTAGTTTATTTCAGTCCTTAATTAACTCCATGTCCAGTGGATTATAAGGCTACTAGTTTGGTTAGTATAGTAGGCATACTATCCCTATGAGTCACCATTTTCTTGACCAAATTTTGGTCCTTCAGGACAAAATTGGGCGCCCCTATTTATAAAAAAATTTCTAAGTCTAAATCTTTGGCTACATCCAGTACTTAGTTTTTTTTGGAAGAAGTATTCTTATAAAAAGATGAAGTCTTTTACATATAAAAAACCCAAGTGTTTTCCTTTTGAAAGATTTGTTATTTAGTCTTTTGGCTAAGTCCTTTGAAATGAATTCTTTCAAGTTTTTGTTCTTAGCCTTTGTCAAATTATTTTAGACTTTTTGTCTAAGGCTTTTTTCCTTAAACATGTTTCTTTTAGAATTTCATTCGACAGAATTCTTTTGAAAAAATTCCCCGAGGCAAATTTTTTTGAAGGGTATGCTCAACTTTACCAAAGGGTATCTTTCTCACAATAAATGGCCCACTTCACTTTCCTAAAAGGTACTTTACAATTTCTCTGAAAGATATCTTCGAGCCAAAAAGGACCCTTGTAACTTTTTTGAAGGGCATTTTCATTTTTCCAAAGGATATTTTTAGGCTAAGTGGACACTTGCATTTATTTCAAAGGACACTTGACTTTCGGAAGGGACATTTTCAAAAAATATGAAGGATTGTTTCAGAGATAATGTGGACCATTTCAAAATTCTTGAATGGTTATTTCAAAGTTTTGCATTTTCAAAGGATCATTTTCAATCTTCTGAGGGTATGTGACCACTTTTCTAAAGGGTATATGTAGTAAGGCCGAAGAGAAAGAGATTAAAAAGCTGAGGGATTCATCTCCAAAAAGTCCAAAAGATTGTTTCCTCAATAAAGTGGACCTTTTCAAGAAGTCTGAAGGGTCACTTGCATTTTATTGAATGTATGTTTTTAAACAAGCCGAAGGGCACTTTTATTTTTGTAGATGACAATTAGTATAAATTCCAAAGGAATTGCTTTAGATAATTTATCCTAAAGAAATGAGAAAATTTTCCTTGAAAAAAGGCTATAGGAAAGGATGAGGAGAAGTGACTAAAGAAGAGCTCTAGATGAATTCCTTCGAACTTTTATCTGAAGGAAACGAACAAGCAATGAGACCAAAGGAAAAGATTTGAAAAAAGGTCTAAGGAAATAAACAAAAAAAATAGCCATGGAAAATTTGTCTAAATAAAAGGTCCAAAAAAAATCTCTAAAAGAAATGCCTGAGGAGTGATGGCCTGCAACACGTCAATTTTAGACTACGAAGACTAGCCATTGGAATTTCAGAAAAAAGACTCGACAAGAACTGGAAAGCAAATATAAAGGTAACAAGTGGAAAATGCAATTGAGGCTTTGTTTTAGTTGTAACAAAATGTAACTCAACATTTTTTGTAGTTGTAATAAAATATAACTGAGGCTTTGTTTCAGTTGTAACAAAATGTAACTGACGCTTTGGTTTAGTTGTGACAAATGTAACTAACACTATGATAAATTGTAATTGGTACATCTATTCAATTGTGAGATGGCATAGCTCACCCACCTCTCTCCCACATGTAAATGCAATTATTTTTCTTGAGATGACACATGTATTAGTGACCCTTAAACTTATTTTGATTGCTCTACCTCTCAAGGCTATATATATATGCATTCTCTTGGCTCATTTTACATCCTTTGTTGGTTATTCGGGAAACTATGGCTAGATTTATACTCAAAGAACTCTTGAAGAGATACACAAGTGTGATTGCCTCTCATATACTATAATATTGATTAATGATTGAATCATTGTTAGTCTAGTCTATTGAAAGATTGTCTTTTTTAGCTTGTACTCTTGATGGTCTACCAATTTACAAAAAGAAGATTATTGCAGGTCTTTGCTAGTATTCTTTTATAAGTGTAGAGATATATTAGAAGTGATTCATGATTGTATCTTTCTTTGGATTATTCATTTCCTTCTTAAGAATCATATACCTTATCAAATCTAGCATATGAAATATTGATGTAGCAATAGATCTTGAGTTATGAGTCATGTGCAAGAAAACACCTTATTTTGTCTTTAAAGTAGTGGTTTCAGTCAACTGGGAGGATACCAAATATTGGTGCATCACCATTTTCTTTCTTAGTGTTTTTCCTTTACCCTTTTCATACATAATTAATAGATTAAAAAGAGCTTTAAAGGTGCATCAAGGGAAGCTAACCCTTAATCTAGAGATTCATCTCAACAAAATTATCACCCACAACAAGAGAAATGATTCCATTTTACCACTTGGATGAAGAGAGCTGAGCTTCTCTTCAAGGGTGCAAATCCAAGCATCAACAACTCCATCCCTCCTTGATGACAACTAACACTTTTGATTTTAGTTTAATATATTACACATGATATTAAATTATAACATCTATTTAGGCATACCCCTATTGATCTAATAATCTCCTAATATAAACCAGGCTATATCTTGAGATATCTTGTTGATTATCATTGTTCTATCATGTATATTTCTAGATTAAGACACTTATAGGGCTCTTTTTTTGAAGTGAAGTCATTTTAATGTCATCATTCTTACCCTCAAAAGAGGGGGCAATAAATATGGGTCTTATCATAGAGATCATAGCTCTTAACGGTCAAAAAAGCAATTTTTAGAACACTTAGAACAAAATCTAGATATCAGACCAGGTAGAACAGATCAAGTAGATAGCAGAGAATCCAAAATAGTCATAAGATTTAGCCTTAGATAATAGTGCCAAATTTTGACTAAAGAACCAAATAGAAGGGTGTCCTATTTTCAAAAATCTTATCCAAATAATAGAAAAATTAGTTTTCTCACAAGCTGATAGAAAGGTGAGTTTAGTCATAGGTTTGTCAGCACAACACAATCTAGATTCATCATGTTTCAATAAAAAAAATTCTTAGAGAATCCAGATATAGGGGGCATCATGTGTGTTATGATGGTTCTCACTTTTAGTTTTAAATTAGGTAGTTGATATAGCTTCTAGATCATAATCCATATTACAGACACCAGTGATTAGGGGTAATGTGCGTGGCACATTGATCCTCCCCTTTTTTTGAGTTTAGTATATTTTCCAAGCATTTCTTAGTAATTGCATGCCTTACTCCATCTGTAGGTGGTTGGTATCCTTTTTTAAGTTTTGATTTCATACAATCTTAACTTTTTGATTTCCCGAGTTGGCTTCCACATAAGTCTATTGCAATAGTTTTAGAGTGGCTTTCATACAAGCCCAATCTCCATATTTTAAAATGGCCAAGAGTGGCCTAGTTTCTAACATACATTTGGCTATCCATGCCAACATTAGATAATAGTTCATTCATGGGCTTTAGGATCCATCTCATATGACATCTATTCCATACTAGTATTACTTCATAGCTTCACTTTATGGGGCAACAATAGAGTGAAAGGGCTAGCCTTTGTATTCTTGAGCCACCTATTCAGAGGGATTGGCTACATAGTCCAAACATCTATTGATACATGTATGATTTGTTAGCTTCACTTAGTAGGCGATGATGGATCCAAAGGGCCTGCCTTTGCATTCTTGAGCCACTTCTAGGGAATTAAGAACTTAGCTCCATTAACAATATTACTCTTGGTATCACATCATCCAACATTACTCAGCACATACCAAACACAATCCAACATCACAATAGATTCACACTTCATATCATGCTCTCTCTATGTACATCCAACATCACACAGCTTCATGAGCTTCACCCTTGTAGGTAAGTTCAGGTATGCTTTATATTTTTATTTTATCCTAGTATTTTACTTTGATAAATCACTAGAATAAAGGGGGAGGGAAAATGTAGACATATAAATTACAAAATTTGGTAACTTGAGTATGGCTAATGACACCCAATCCAGAGGTTCATCTTGTTTTCTCTTATAACCCTCATAGGAATGTTTTCATAATTTCTTAGTCATATATAGCCTTTTAGACTAAACCCTTGCTAATCTATGCTATTCTTTCCATGATAAATCCATCCCCCCAAGTCTCTTTCCCCTAGATAATAACACCCAAACTTGGACTACAATGTTAAGACTCAGGGTGTCCTATTTTTGGCATTGTTGTCCAAGTGCAATTTAGATTTTAATGGTTATTTTCTCATGGATCCTTATCCTAATTCATGTCAGCCTAATGTGAATTTATTTAACCCATGATCATTAAATACCCTATAAAAAGCCATTCAAAGTCTATCTAGAAGGGTTGGTACTCATTGACAAGAGAGAAGCAAGACTACTCAATCACTCTTCCCTATTCTTTATATACAACAATCTAATATAGTATTTCAAGCTTATTCAAACCTTTTCACCAGTCTCTAGTCATTCCAAATACACCCAGTTTCATATTTACGTACATTTTCATCATAATATTTCACCAAGAATTTCAATGGGAGAACTATATATACCTTGATCACTCCTCAAAGTATTGGTATGTAGGAAGCGTGGCCACACATAGGGTGTGAAGTGCATCTAGCATATCCTTTACACACTAACCCCTTTTCCCTACTTTCAAAAATTCTATTTAATTGCATAAAAGACATAAATACATTAAGAATTAGCTCTATAGGGAGTTATATTGATAAAGAGGATCTAAAATTTGGTACATAGGCTCACACAGATGCTGTGAACAAAACCCAAAAAAATCAAATCTATATGAGAAATTTGGACAACAATGGTAAGACCAAGACCACAACATCAAATAGCAAGGTGTCTTATTTTTGATGGTCTTATCCAATCAAAAAATGAAATCTAGATTCTTATTTACAACAATGTCCTAGTTTTATTCTTCTAGTATCAGACTTTGTCTCAGTCGTAGCAGTATAAAATAAGCTAAGTCATATTTTCTCTCACTTATTACTATTTTTAAAAAAGGTAAAAATATAATTTGTTTACACAAATCAGTGGCTTTATTATTACATATTATTTACTGATTTTATCTACTCAGACTTGTTTATTAAATAGGAATAAAAGTCTTTTATTCCAAAAAGTAATAAATCACATCTCTTCTTTTTGAACCTCTTTGGAAATAAACCCTCTGTAAATAATTATTTTTTGTTTATCTTGAATTTGTTTTTTACAACTTTTCTTTTAATAATTGATCTTTTTCTTTATGTAGCTTTTGTAACTTATCTTAGTCTTTCACAAATTGTTCTTTTATTACCTTATATTTTTCCAATTATTCACTTTGTAATTGTTATTTTTGAAATATTTATTTCTCATATTATTTCTTATGTAATATTTCTTGCTCTAATTTTACCTTGTGAAGATTCTCTTGTTATATTTTTTCCATTTGTAACTATTTTTGTTATAAATTATCCTTTTATATCCATGCTGGTTGTTTTTGTTCCTTTTACACTAGTTTTGATTTTGACGCTTGTTCTACTTTCACTTGTTCATTAGGAGATGCAATCATAATTTAAGTGGGTTACTTGATTGATGTATCTATTACAATATCACCACTATCAATTCTTTTTTGTATTTTATCTTTTAAAGAAAAACAATTATTTGTATGATGCCCATCCATTATATGACATGCACAATAGTATTTTGATCTTCTTTGAGGATGCATAGGAGGTAATTTGATCAAATTGTTTCTAATAATTTTTCTTAAAATCTCACTTGAACTTTTGTTAGACTTTTATTCATTTTTTAATCCTTAGTTGTAGATATATTCTATTTTAGATTCCAATCTTGATAAGAAGTCTTATTAGGCACAAAAGAACTAGATGAATATACAAATACATTATTAACATTAACATAATCTGGATTATTTATATATATGTTATCATTTTCCCATGATGTGATATTTGAATTGAAATGTTGATTTTATTTTGAAATTTCTCTATTGAATTGCTCACGGTGATGGTTTGATCCTTAAGGACTTCATAAGCACAAACCCTAGGTACTTTGGGTTGAATATGAATACAAACACCATCAAGAGGATATGTGAGAGGTGTAGGGGTTTGAGGAAGGACATGTTTATTATCTTCATTTGGTAATAACTATCATCATATTGAGGGTTAAGAGGAGACCTTATAGAATCTTGAATTAATTCTTGCTCGTGTTCCCATGTTATACTTGATTTATAAAATAAAATAAAATTAATGGCACTTATATATTATCATGTGATTTGATTCATCTTATTGCATGAGTATGAATGGTTTTCTTGATTAAATTAAAACAACATGCAATAAAAATAATAGATGATTGAAATAAAAAGTACTCATCCACCATATCTATAATATGATGTGTATAATGTGTAAACTAGATCTAAAATCCTAAGACAAAATAATTTTAATAAATATAATAGAATAACATAGGGTGTTTTAAATGCAATGCTAAACAACAGATTGAAAGTAAAAGACTGAAATAGATGAAATGAGATGATTGAAAATAAGGATAACTATTTAAATGAAATATGAAATTAGTTATTTTTGGCCATCTAATTGATTGTGTTGACTTATATTATGCAAAAAAAGGAAAACAAGGACAAACCCAGAAACCACTCAGAAGCTAGATTTGAGGTTATGCAATAATAGGATTGTTGAGTAAAGCTTTGAACACATAGTAATATTGAACCTATTTACTAATTCTTTCATTTTTCATAATAAAAAATTAGAGCACAATCACATGTGACAATTGGAATTAGTTATTTGTGCATTTATTTTTCCTTTAGAAGTGTGAGAAATACCTACGGATAACTTCTCCAAGTTGTAAATCTTAATAGGATATGAAATTATTGAAAGACCTATAAATAGTAAAATGACGAGTGTAGTCAAGATGAATTAAATCTGATCACCCCCATGATGACTAAATACCACCTCCATATCTAATACTCCAAGGAAGGAAATCAAACCCGATGTAGTTCTCCCATATAAAATGTTTTTTACAATTGTGCTCCTTTGACTATATGAATGCATATAGAATCAGATTAAATACTTGATCATGATTGACTTATGGCTGATCGGGGTTGTCAATCCCCTTTATTTAATCATGTTAATCCAGGGTTGGTGTCTAAAGGAAATATGCAATAAGAGAAATAGATCTCTAAAAAATAGTCCCTTATACCACTCCGCACTTGCATAAATTTAAAAGCACTCTTGCAGAAATTAAATCACACATGCATGAAATTAAATCACACTTACAAGAAAGTAAATTACTAAATTGAAAATAAATGATAAACAAAAAAATGACTTGCAGGTTCACAACAAAATGTAAAAAAATAGTTACAGACATAAATAAATAAAATAAAAATTTACAACAAAATAATAATTATAGAATAAAGAAATAAACAAAAACACATTGATCTAACTTCCTTGGAATGAGTGGCCGTTCATTCCTTGGGAGAGGGTTTACTCAAAATGCAAACTTTAGAATAGACTACTTAGAATGATAGAGAGAAAATTATATTGATTAATTACATTCAGATGTGGGAGGTTATGTTTATAATTCCATGCTTCCAACCAACTCCTAATTTAGGAGTAACAACATAGATATTCTATCATATCTCAGTCTCCACAAAATATGGAGAGAGATATTTATAATAAGAATACAACATAATCTCAATCTTGACAAAATATAGAGATAGCTATTTATTGGAATGAAAGTATAAAAATCTATTTTTAGATACAATCTATGAATGAAAAATCTATATATAGAAAAACTCTAAATGGAAAACATTCTTATGAAAGTTGGAAATTATTTCAATCATCTTAGAATAGACCAACAATAATCAGAATGCTTTATAATACTTTTCAAATGAGTCTATGGTGGTTCAATCTTAGACCATAGCAAGTCTATGAAAGTATATAGTTCACCTATGGAAGTCTGTAGCTATAAACTGGGTGATTTCATAGCTAGTCTATAGATATAAACTGGGTGAGCTCAAAGCTAGTCCATAGCTAATCCAAAATTGAGTCTGTAGCTGAGTCCAAAGTTGAGTCTGTAGCTACTGGCCAAGTCCAAAGTTGATTCTGAAGCTACTGGGCGAGAATGAAACTTAGTCTAAAGCTATTGGGAAATTATAAAGCTTGGAAAAAATGTTATATCTTCTTTAGAAGCTACCATAGAAGATTCTGAAATTACTCCAACATTATTTTTGAAATGGTTACTCTTTATACTCCATCTTTTATATCTTAGTATGGATTGCATATTCACATATTGACATCTTTTCCCCATAATTATTACAAATAAATAACAACAAGATAATAATGAATTCTAAAGAAATAACCGTGGTATATAATTTCAATTTTATTCTAAATAAACTATAAGTTTAGAAACTACATTTAGATCCACTTCTTATGCAAGGAAAAAGGAAGTTATTTCATGGATATAATGAGCCATTTTTTAGGATCATTAATGGCTACACAAAATAGGCTTGTGACTTGGTTGAGAACTACTTGAGATGCTTAGAAATTGAATTGGTAAGAATAGGGAACTTTTGATCAAATTTTACTTGTGTAAGTGAGCCTTTGAATTAAAATTTCAAATTAAAGTAATAAGTGACTTGAATGTGCCTTTATAAAATTTCAAAAGTGATGACCACACACTAGGAAGCCTAAAAACATGAAATATGACCTGTGGGAGGGTTTAATGTGCAAAATTGACTATTGGTGAGATAAGTACGTAAACTTTGGATAGAGACAATAATGTTTACCATTATTGACATTATTGGGTGTTGTTATCCCCTAGGGAAAAGTGTTGGGTTTTGGATATGGATTAAGGAATACATATGCATAATGGTGTTTTTAGCAATCATAACATTTTTATGTGACAAATGATGGTTTGAAGATAGAAATAAGTCCTCTTTTGTGCTTAGGATAGGCTAAAGTGGCAAAACATGTACTAAATAAGTGCACAAGTTAATTAAATATAAAAAGGGGTAAAACACACCCATGACTTATGGTCATGTCTTCTTCACTTTTTTATCATTTGATGTTGATTTATTGCATCAATATGATCCTAATTTAGATTCAAGTGATCTATAAATACAGAAATATCTTAGTGTGTTTGCACATCTATACATAATATGAAAGATCATATAACATTTATTATCACAATGATTGAGCATTTACAAGAATTATATAAAATTTAAGCAAGCATTTAAAGATCATTTAGTGTAACACTCAATTTCCTAGTGACAAAACATTGAATCACATTATTTTACATGGATAAATAATTTTTACATTTATTTTTATGTTTTTTTAATATTGTACATCATTAAGGGGCCTAAAAATATCAAAGAATATAATATTTTCTCTAGTGTAACACAACCACAAAAACACATTATTTTCCTTATAATTTTTAGGTTCAACTACTCAAGTAGGGTTTGGCAAAGTGTAATTTCCCATTGATCAATGTGAGATTTTATAAAACTAAGAGAAGTTTTTAGAGCATCGAATCTTACGAACATAGTCATAAAAAATAGTCGTGTCTCCCTAACACTTCCCATAACTATACTTAATATGATTCTAATAATAAATTAAACTTGATGGTTTGGATAAGGTCCTTTATTCACCTTGAGTTTTCATGGTTCTCATTATATTTTTACAAAACCCTAATTTTTTTTAGACTTTGATAATTGTCTCTAGATCTCTCAAAAATCAATATACTTTTATAAACCCTCTTTTTGCATTTATTACTCTACCTATAAAAAATTAATTAGGTTTGATTTACTATGTTGCATATTTTTAAGTTTAGTTAAATGTTTATGGATACTTATGTTACAATTTGATTGAAATATGAAATAATATTGATGTTTTTAGTTAGGCTCTGAATTAGGATTAAATTTTTTATTTAATTGACATTGACAGACACATTTGTTATGAATAATCTATGTGCTAAAGCCCATAGATCACCCTTAGTAGAGTATAAATTGGGAGGTATAATGTTCCAATCTTAAATGGTCCATAAGATTTTAAAATTGTATTAAACCTAGGTTAAGATTTTAATCCTAATCATTGTTGATAGGTAGTCCAAGATGACCCTCACCATGGGGCCTGGGATCAAGTGTGTAGGGGATAACCGAGTTTGGTTGTGAAGAGTGAATGCATGGAGATTATTTAGATAGAAAAATAAAACACACATTCAATGTAATATAATTATTACTTATATAAAATGAAACTTGTATTCATAAATGAAAGAATAAGGAAAATAAAGAATAATGTATACAATACGTGTATATATAGTAGATGCATGGAGTAAGTTATCCATATTACAACTATGTAAAATGGCATTGATCTAGCTATATTTTTAACTACTTGGCCAGACACATATATTACATGTATAACATACATACTAAAAGAGAAGTATTAACTGTTATATAACTACCAAGGAGGATGTTGAAAGTTAAATCAATCTCTTATGAGATATGGTAGTTGGAAAAGGTCCAAATAGTTAATTTCCATGTCATCTTCAATGACCTCCAACCTCAGGTTCCTCCATTCAAAGCTAGCAGCTAGTTGGGCCACATTTTAAATAATGCAATCATGGCAGGCCAACACATGGTTGTGTTGAGGTGGGGCCAAAAGGATCAATTGATTATGTGATAAGATGCTTATGAAAATTACAAGACTATGAGATATTGGGTGCATAGTGGTATGCACAGGCTATAATCTAAGGGGACCACTACATAAAATTATACAAGTAGGCATGGGACTTATGCATAACATTATGGGACAAATTCTGGAAAAGGAGTGCACATGATTTCATAGGGGAGAGTTCTAATTTAGGGATCCATATAGTTCTATTTGGGGAGAGAACCCTATAGTTCTATTCTATCTTGGGGTTGAAATTGCAAGCTCTCTTCGTAAAAGAACAAAATAGGAGTGTATTTCACTATGTAGTGACTGATGAGCTGTAGAAATCTCATGTTCTTGTCCTCATCTATTACACTGTTTGCCATGCTTTTTAGTACTTTCCCATAAAGTTCCTTCCATATTGTCATAAACTTGTAAATAGTATTATGTTTCCCATACTCTTTGAATAGTTAGAATTATGTATTGGAATTAAATATATGATAGTTATCTACTACTTTATGATGTTTTTTCTATAATGTGTTTTAATTATGTTTTGGATAAATAGGTATATAGAACAGAACATCCTATAGTAAAGAAATCTCATTACACAGACTATCTTATAGCTAGTGCATAACCAAATCCACGGATAAACAGATTTTGATTCCTCTTTCAACTGACTCACAAAAATAACTATAACCTTCATGGATCCCAATAAGGAATTTTTTGAAAAATGAAACATCTTTCTTTGTCCTATATCAATGTTGCAAAATTCACTTGTAAGATGAATTTAACAAAATGAGCCAATTTCAGGCATCTTAAATCGAATGTTTCTTAGATTAGAATATATAATGTTTTGTATAAAAAAATTTCCTCCATGGTATATAAATATGTAAACAATAAATTTGATAGATAGTAGATATGAATTAGAGATTATCAAAAGTACATTTTGTCAAGCAATTGTTATTATAATTTCTTGCAACAATTCATTGCTACATTTTTTATTAATATGAAAAAGAATTTTTGAGTTCAATTAAGTGTTGTGAGAGGAAGGATTGAATATGGAGATGGAAGGAGGAAGGGCCCCCTTTGTGATCCTTATATTAACAATCCAACCTATTTAAATAGCTAACCATTCTATTTGTTTTTTTTTATACATTGTGTGTTTTACTCCTGAACTATGTCATTTACATTCTTGCTTAGATTTGTTTAAGGAAGCTTCCAATGTATAAACATTTATTTCACAGTATTATGTTCATATTTAATTCTAGGATTTCATTTACTACATGACTTCAACATCTTATATTACAATAAGTAGAAGGTCAAATTACAAGATTGAGTGTGCACATATATTGATGTCATCCTATCAAGTCTACATCCTCGGGTTGACATTTAAATGAAGTAGAAGGTAGAGGTATATGGTAACTCTTGTTGTTCATTTTAATCAAGAGAACTATATATGATTGTGAATTAATTGTTAGTCATTTTTGGCACCATTATCGAGGAAGGGTGTCACACACTTATAATATTCAATTTTGATAGCAATTATTTTTGGATGTTTATTATTTTTATTTTCAAAGCTTTCTATTATTTGGATTGAAGATTTCTTGTTTTCATAGTTTAAATTTCCCTTTTTGTAAGTAGGATGGTGCAAATTTTCAAAAACCCCCATATAACTAACCCTGTGCAGGCAGGGTGGGCAAAAAGTTTTAAAAAGGTGGTTGATGTATGCAAAGTGAAGGGGATTATATAGGGAGATTTTTTCCTAAATCATCAATAATTGTTGCAAGAGCAAAAATTCATCTTGTAGCAACTGGGGAACATGAAGTAATTCTTGAATATCATTCATAGTTGTCAATAGAAGAGGTAGAGAAGGAAGTATTTTTGGTTGGACTAGTAGCACAAGCTAGAGACCTTGAAGAGGTCCATACTCCTAGAAAATACTCACATGTACCACCTCTGAGAATTCCTACCTTATCACCTCATACTCAAGAATCTAAAGTTTGCTTCCTTCTATTGCCCAAATTTCTTGCTAAGGAGGCATTCATGGCTATTTTTGTTCCTAGAAGAAACACCAGGCCAATAGAATATTATAATTTAGAGAGACTCTTTGCTGAGACACTAGCTAAATCTTCAAAAACCTTGACACCATCCCCATTGTATAGGAAGCCATAAATTCCCAAGAAAAAAGATAAAGTGTCCATCTTCTACACCCTATTAAATCAAAGAATTGATAAGAATTTTGAGTAGTGGGTAACAAAAACCTCTAGTTTACCAACACAAAGAGTATTCATGGGGGATCACTAGGAAGAAAACACTACTAACGAGTCTACCAATTTCAAAATTCCTATCCTTACTCCTAATGGAAATGTACCCATGAAGAATATTACTCACTCTTCCCTCCCTAATTTTAGGAAAAAAGCATCTAAGGATCCAAACACATTTATTTTTAGGTTCGACATCCTATGCCATAGCTATGAATATAATCAAGATGCTCAGAAACTCATATTATTTCTAACAACACTCAA
>JARHVA010001559.1:560000-597500 GCA_037957365.1 Torreya grandis | reverse complement strand
ACCTCATTCAAGATTTCACTGAGTACATGTTATAGTTCTTGGTTTTTTGGAAGTGTATTTTGCTTACCTTCACATGTTACTCTTCCTGGTGGCTTGTGTGGTCTTAAAATCTATCTTTTTTAGGTCATCAAAAAGTGTTTGATATGGATTGTAGGTATAGTGAGTAACTTATTAATTAGTGTTTATATAAGACCTATCATCTAAGTCCTCCTAGCCTAGAATCTCTCTAAGACCCAATGATTGAAACATTGATGTAGAAGAGGAGTGTTTAATTGGATGAAGTGTATGTGTAGGCTTCTCTTTGGTTCCAAATGCATTGTAAATGGTGTTACTAGACCATCTATTTGGTGTATCACCTCCCATAGATTGGATTTATTTTTATTTATCCTTCTCCCTTTCTACCCCGTAAAAGTTAGTAGTATATTTGATTTATAGTGGTACATTAAGGGAACTAAATTGAATCTAGAGATCCACATCAAATTTGGTTCACCCACATCCCTGAGGTGGTTCCATTATGCCACTTGAATTAGTAAAGACTTGTCATATCCTCAAGAGGTGTAAGTTCAAGTGACAATAGATATATTATAATATTATAATAAGAAATAGAAAATAAACAAATTAAACCTTAATTTATTGAAAACTACCTCAATTTATCCAAAGTGATTGAAATTAAAATGTTTCCAATAGTAGTCAAATAAAATGAAAAATTTGGTTACTTGAGCATGGCTAAAGACACCTAATCCATAGGTTCTCCTACTTTCTTGCACAACCCTTTTAGGCTTTTCATTCATTGATTCCTAGCCATCCACAAACTTTTAGACTTAACCCTTATAGATACAAGAAGATATTTCAATCCCATATCCATCCCTTTAGGTCTCATTCCATCTAGAAAATAGGGCCCAAATTGGATAAGAGTGCTGAAACCTAGGGTGTCATATTTCTGGTGCTTTTATCCAAGTGCAAAGTTGGCTCAAATGGTCATATTTTATCGAATATTTATCCTAATTCATGTTGGCATAATGTGATTTAATTTAAACTAAGATCATTAAATCACATATAAAATGCCGTTAATAGTCCATTTATAATGGTTAACACTCATTTACAAGAGAGAATCAAGAATAGAAGAAAGTACACTAAAGCACTTTTCCCTATTCTCTACATACAACCTTCCAATATTATTCAAGGTATATTCAATCCCTTGAACTAGTTCTTAGCCATCTAAATTACACCTAATTTCACATCTATTTAAATTTTTATATATATTTGCACTAAGCACTTTAATGGGAGAACTACATTAGCTTGATCCCTCCTTAAAATATTGGTATGTAAGTAATGTGCCCACACATGGGGTGTGAAGTGCATCTAGTGTATCCTTTACACACTAACCCCTTCTCTCTCTTTTCCATGTTTCCATTCAAGTTCAAACACAAATATATCCTAGGGATTTTGAAGATTAAAATAGATGCATAGGGAGTTCCATAGATTTTTGGTCTTTGACATTTCACTGATAGGGTAATGTAAGCCTATCAAACAAAACCCAAGAAACTTAGATCGACTAGACAATAGCATTGGAAAAGTACTAAAATGTTGAATATTAGGGTATCTCACTTTTGGTGCTCCTTTCTAATCACAAAACAAAGTTTTAAGAACCTATTTTTGACACTATCCTAGTCATGTACCTAAATTCTCAGACCCTGTCTCAGATTGAACAACATAGAATAAGCTAACTTACATTTCTCCTTGTTCTATTACTATTTTTAGAAATGCCAAATTATAATTAAATTTAACAAATTAGTAGCCATACTTAGGAATTTATTTACTAATTTTCCCTACTCAGACCTATTATTAAATAGGAATAAAACTCCATTATTCTCAAAAATAATAAAACATTTGGTGAACTCGACTTACTTCAAATTTTGCACAAAAACCATAGAAACCATATGGTAAATTATTTGTGATATTTTTCCATAATTTCCTATTTTTTTGTATTTAAAAATAAAAAATCTAAAAATTAATATTAAAATTATCATATATTTTTTTCGAACCCTAGTTTGCACATACTAGTTCATTTTTACATACAAAAACATTCCAAACACTAAGAAAATTATATTACTAATTTTAGAAATATTTTCTATTTTTTCAAGTAAAATTATAAATTTTTTCTATAAATTCATATGAAAATTTTAAAATTATCATACTAATTTTTAAAATTCATTCAATAATCCCTAGTTGTATTAACTAGCTCCCAATTATTTTTTAGTACTTTTCCAATAATTTTTATAAATTTTTTAGTTGCATATAAAACTCAAAAAATCAATTTTAAATTAAAAAATATATATTATTTTTTATAAATTGTTTTGAAAAATCCTTAGTTGTATATACTAGCACTTATTTGTGTCTTGAGGTATCCCCTTACATGTTTGGGAGCTCCATATCTTTTTTGCACAAATTCTAATTATCTATTTTTAGGAATTTGCACTTCTTATTTTCAATATTTTCCTTTTTTAGCATATTTCTTATTAATATTTATTATAAAACATTTAAACACATTATAAATTGTTTTCCTAATTTCACAATGGCCCAATATACCAATTTTGATGAAAGTGAATTTCAAGAACTCTTAACAAAATATATGGATATGCAAGATGACATGCCTAGAATTTTACGATAGGAACAAAAAAAATGAACAATGGTCAGTCTTCCATCCACACAAAGAAACCCATTGAAAATGACACTATAGGGGTAAATATATCTCAACAAACCCCTATATCAACCCAACTTACCTCTATGCCACCAGTTATAGCTAGTACATCCCTTTTTCCTAATGTGTTATCCCTTGTGTAAGAGATAATATTTCATCAATCCAAGGTGTTACATCTTAAGCAAGGTACCACTATACCTATGCAGAATTTGGATTCTATTACTATTTTACATACACCATTGGCATGTCATATCACTTCTACACCCTTGCCACAAGGTTTTGTTCAACCCAATCTTACTCTTTATGATGGCAAGGGTGATCTAGAGACACACTTGAGAGTGTTTCACATAGCATGCTTGGAATATGTACCCAATGACTTGCTATTTCCATGGAGCCTAAAGGATTATGGTTTACAATGATTCTATATTCTATAAAATCAATCAATTCATGCATTCAATCCTTTAGATAACATGTTCTTAACACAATTCAACATTAACATTGGTGATAAAGTTTTATATGCTCAAATTTCTCAACAAAAATAATGACCAAATGAGCATCTTATGGACTATGTTCTTTGATATAAGACAATCTTCGCTAAGATGAATAGTCCCATGGTATATCAAGAGTTACAAGATCTCTTAAAATAGAGTCTTATATCATCACTTCGTGAATCAATTATGTTCAAGTGATTCTCTTCCTTCAATAAATTATGTCATACACTAAAGGAAAGAGAAGTAAAACTCATTTCAATGGGTAAACTCAAGTTTATAAGCATTCTAGACACAACTAATAAGAGTAACAAAAAAGTCCCATATAAGGTCAAGTTTAATGATACATAAGGGTAGAATCAACCTACAATAAATACAACTTTAGAGCCTCCTTAGTGTATAGTTTTATCAACACCCCCTCGACATACTTTCTCACATCTTTCAATTCCTCTAGCTAGGGTTTTATAGTAGCTTTTAGATTGTAATATCATATCTCTACCTCCTATTTAGGATGTTTATCCAACCAAAGCTCTTCCCAAGGGATATGATCATTAGGCATTTTGTGATTACCATAGGGTACTAAGACACACTATAAATAGATGCATCAGTTTAAAACATAAGATACATGACTTGATAGATGATAACCTACTTCATCTTGGAAATTTAGTTGAGCCTCCACAAACTAAACCAACACAAGATAAATATTTGAAAATATTCTTAGATCCATTTTCATAGCATTCAAAATAGGATATAGGGAACACATCGGGGGTTCACCAAATATATCATACACATCCACCACTAGTTACATATAAAGCAGCTTCAATTGAGTCACATCCTTTGAGTGGAATGATCGATGTGTATGAGTATAGAGTTCTAGCTAGACCTTCGATATCCTTCTCCAATGAAGAGATTGTGGAGGATAATTCATATTATAATGCACTCTTTATTAGAGCAAATATTCATAATCAACCCATTTATAGTGTTCTCATTGATAATGGTTTTACTGTCAACATGTGCACCATTACATTATTACAACATTTGTGCTATTCAGAGAAGGATATAACCTTGACAGATATAGTTATTAGTGGATTTAGTGGGCACATATAGATTTTATTAGGTGAGATTGTACTTCCTTTATAGACTAGTCAAACACATGTGACCACACATTCACTATAGTTCCCAATGCAGGAGTTTTTGATATGTTACTTGGTAACCCATGGATTCCAAAAATTCAAGTAGTACCATCTAGAATTCATAGATGCATGAAATTAATTCATGATAATCAGGTTATTATAGTTTGTGGAGTTTTTTATGAGTTACCACTACCTATTTTAAATCCATCTACTTTATAGTTCCCAATTCTAGCTTCTCCACTAGTTTTAGTTTTCCCACTAGTTACAATTCTTCCTCTGGTAAATATTTAGACATAATTGACACATCCATCGCTAGTACAAAGGGTTCATACACCTCCACAAATTTGGGATTATAGACAACTTCTAGCTATAGTTTTCACACCTAGAGTAGTTTCATTGAGATCTCATGGGTATACACATAAAACACATGTTTAGAGAGAATATCCTACTTCTATATGGGTCCCTAAGATCCCTATAGTCACATCTACTTCTAAGAATTATACTAGAACCCCATGGTTGCTTTCTACTTTAGATATTTCAAAGCATCTACAACATATACAACTTTCAAAGCCATAGTCTTAGTATTTTCATCGTGCTTCACATTTATGCATGATTCCACTCCTTAATATAGGACACCGTGATAGGGAGTCTCCCATGAGACTCATCGATTAGTATCATACTATCCCAATGTACTTGTACATAATTTATTTTCTTGATTGTACATAGCTTATATAAAAATACAAAACAATACAAAATTTAAACATAAAAAAATAATATAAATTTTAAAAATATTAAGAACATTTCAATTGTATGCATCATCCATGATTTACATGACTAATATAATGTTAGGACTTACATTTGTTGTTTCATGTTATTGTTTGTCAATTATCTATATTACCATACTTCACTTTATCTTCTTTGAGTGTGTGTAGTGACATCCAACTACTTGATTGCTTCACTCTACTCATTGAGGGGGAATTCCTACTTCTAAATTTGAGACACACATCAATATATATACCCATTGGGGGCATCTTCTACATGAAAACACCATCCAGGTTATGTCAATTCTACACTACACACTCTGAGTTATCATATTGATGTACATTACTTACAAGATTATATAGACTACTATATTGACATTTTACTAGTATCTATCACTTGTGTATCCCTTAGCATATACCTAGTCTTGTACTAAATTTTTCTTGCATACTTTCACTCTTAATTTAATTACTTAGATGTGATTGTACCTTTCAGTTTTTACATGCTTTCTTTTATTTCTATATGTAGCTAGATGAGATTGCATTGCCAATTCCAATTTTTTTTATTTGTGCCTTAGGACATTTTCCAATGTCCTTTACTTCTATTAATGTCTTTTTACCTTTGGAAATTTTACAATATACCTTAATTTAACTCTTTTATGTGCCTATGTCCCTCGTGTAAATCATTACTTGTTTCAAATTCTATGTGTATGTGGCATTCAAACATGCCTTGTATGCTTGATTTCTAGTTTAAGTGACATGTGCCCATGTCCCTTGTTTTGGCCAACCTTATATTCTTCTTGATTCTTGTTCCATGTGCTTGTTTTATTGTTACAATGCCATGATCCATATCATGAATTTTCCTTGCTTTCTTGGATGTCATGATGGACATCATGCTCTATCCCTCCCTAACAACTAACAACTAACATCTAACATTTTGAGTTCTAGTTTAATATATTTCACATTATTTTACATTATTATATCTATCTAGGCATATGCCTATTGATCTAGAAATCTTTCAATACAAACATTTCTATATCTAGAGATATTTTGTCAAATATCATTGCTATATCATGTATATATGTAGTTTAACACACTTGCAAGAGTCTTTTCTTCTGAGGGTAGTCATTGTAGGTTCATCATTTCTACCCTCAAAAGAGGGAGAAATAAATAGGGGTTTTGTTATAGAGATAAAATATCCTAACAATCAAAATAGTAGAATTTAGATCATCCAGTTCAAAATCTAGAGGTCAAACCAATCTAAACATAATAAAAAATAGTGATGATTCTAGATCAACAACCAGTTTCCACACAGGATAACAATTGCAAAAATGGATGGTAGTTCCAAAAATAGGGGTTTCCTCATTTTTAAACTCTTTTTCAATCAAAAAACACGCAATTGTTCTAGTAACAGGTAAAAATTTCAGCTTAACTAGAGTTTTTAAAAATCCAGATCAATTAGAATCAATAGTTCTAGTATAGTTTTATTAGGGAATCATGATATAAGGGGGTATCATGCATGACATGATGAATCTCAATTATAGTTTTAGATTAGGTAGTTTAAATAACTTCTAGATCAAAATCCATGTTCCAAACACCAATGATTAGAAGCAATGTGCATGACAATTAGTCTTTTTTTATTTTAGAGTTAAGTTTATTACCTAGACATTCTTAGTAGTTTTGTGCCTTACTCCATATATAGGTGTTTGGAATCATTCTCAAGTTAAAATTTTATACAAGTTTAACTTATTGAGTACCCAAGTTCCTAAGTTGGCTTTCACATAAGCATATTTCATTAGTTTTGGAGTGGCTTTCATACAAGCCTAACCTCTATCTTTTGAAATGGTCAATAGTGGCCTAGTTTCCAACATACATTCAGCTATCCATGCAACATTGTTAGATTTTCAAAGCATACATGGGCTCCATGATCCATCTCATATGACATCTATTCTATACTAGTATCACTTCATAACTTCACTTCATAGGGCAATGATGGAGCCAAAGGGCCATCCTTTGTATTCTTGAACCACCTATTCAGAGGGATTAGACACATAGTCCAAACATCTATTATTACATGCATGATCATCTACCTTCACTCAATAGGTGATGATAGATCTAAAGGTCCAACCTTTGTGTTCTTCATCCACTTATTCAGATGGATTGGACACATAGTCTAGACATCAATTATCACACATATGATCATCTAGCTTCATTCAGTAGGTGATGATGGAGTCAAAGGGGCAAGATTTGTATTATTGAACCAATTTCCATGTAATTGAGCACTCAAATCCATTCATGATATAAATATTTGTACAAAAAAATCCTATACAATCTAACATTACTTAGCCTTACTTAGGATCACAATAGGTTTTGTAGTGGTTCACGTACCTAGTGAGGTGTATTCATTCCTTCCTTTTTATTTTACTCAAATTTTACATGTTATTGTTTTATATCACATATAATAAGAATTGATCTACTATTTTTTTCATTTCATATATTCACACTTTCACAATGTGTTCTCTATGCACTATCCAACATTACTTATCATCACACAAGATTCATGGGCTTCACCTACTTTCTATTTTTTTCTCCTTTATCTTAGTATTTTGATTTACTACATCACTAGAATAAATGAGGGGTAAATTTAGTCATATAAAATTAAAAATTTGGTTACTTGAGCATGGATAAAGACACCTAATCCATAGGTCCTCCTACTTGCTTGTATAACCCTTTTAGGTTTTTCTTTCATTAATTCCTAGTCATCCACAACCTTACAAACTTAAGCCTTGTAGACCCAAGTAGTTCTTTCAAGCCCAAATCCATT
Organism: Torreya grandis; assembly: GCA_037957365.1. Lineage (NCBI taxonomy): Eukaryota > Viridiplantae > Streptophyta > Pinopsida > Cupressales > Taxaceae > Torreya > Torreya grandis. Next base: position 589,596 of record JARHVA010001559.1, on the reverse strand, counting down.
ACCCTAGGTCTCATTCTCTCTATACAATAGTGCCTAACCTAGATAGGAACACTGAAACCCAGGGTGATGTGAATCTAGCGCTATTTTCCAAGTGTAAAGCTGGCTCAAATAGTCATATTTTCTTGAATTCTTATCCTAATTCATGTCATCATAATGCAAATTCATTTAACCTAAAATAATTAAATACCTTATAAAATTCCATTCAAAATCCATCTAGAGGGGTTCGTACTCATTTATAAGAGAGAAGTAAGAATACAAACAAGTACACTCAAGCACTTTTCCCTATTATCTGCATATAGCCTTACAATATTATTCCAAGCTTGTTCAAGCCCTTTCACCATTTCTTAGCCATCTAAATTACACCTATTATTCATCTAGTTACATTTTCATACATAATTATACCAAGCACTTTAATGTGAGAACTGCATTAGCTTGATCCCTCCTTGAAGTGTTGGTATGTAGGTAGTGTGCCCATATATGGGGTGTGAAGTGCATCCAACATATCATTTACACACTAACCCCTTCTCTCTTTTTCCCAATTTTCCATTAAAGTTCAATAATAAAGAGCTCTTAGGGATTTTGAATATTAAAACAAATGCATAGGGGTCTCTATATACTTTTGGGATTTAATATTTCACTGATAGGGTAAGACATGCCTATCAAGTAGAACCCAAAAAATGTAGATCACCTGGACAATAGTGCCAAAAAATGACTACAACATCAAACAATAGGGTGTCCCACTTTTAGTGATCCTATCTAAGTATAAAATAAAGTTCAAAAAAATATTTTTGACACTATCCCAGTCTTGTACCTAAATTCTCCGACCCTATCTTAGACCGGATAGCAAAAAATAAGCTAAGTTACTTTTCTCCTTGCTCTATTACTATTTTAAGAAAAGTCAAATTGCAATTAAATTTCACAAATTAGTAGCCATAATTAAGAATATTATTTACTAATTTTCCTTACTCAGACCTATTTATTAAATAGGAATAAAACTCCATTATTCCCAAAAATAACAAAACACCAACCTATCAACTTGGTTATAAGGTACACTTATAAATATTAGAGCATCTTTTCTTCTTGGATGATCATCACATTTTTGTCTTCACCATTGATCAAGTATACCTTATCTTTCATAAAAAAACCTTAAATATTTACAAAGTTAACTTAAATGTTTTTTAATTGAATTTTAAAAGACCCCTTAAAAGATCATGGTATGAAATTTATTGGACAAGAAACACACATGGACTCTAACATCCTAATAGGACCTTGTCTATACCTTGATATGACATAAATCACCAAACCATGACTACCAATACACAATTATCAATAAGACTCTTTCATGGTTAAATAACTTGGTTTCCTAGTTTTGAATAATCCTAGTAATGGGTGACTAATTAGCTAGCATTTTTGGTGACATCTAGGGGTAGTTTTCCTGGTAAACATCTATACTAGTAGCTTTAGACAATATATTTTGCATGGATTCACTAAATAATTCTTCCCTATGAGATAAAATTTGAACCTAAACATGACATAGCTCTTAATTTTTTTTAAAGTACCTTCCAAACACACCAACAAAATAATATACACAAAATATATCAAGAAACACACATATCAAGACAAATATGTTCTTAGAAATAACTTGGAGGAAGCAAAGACTAATATACTATGTATAAGAGGATAAAAATAACCCACTAGTAATGTTTGAGGTGTATCCCATTGTATTAGATGTGTACTTATTCTCCATTTATCTTTGAGAGATGAAAATCATTATTTTTCTTAAAATGAGTGATGACATAGGGCCCAATCCATATAGGGTCAAACTTTGTGTGTCTTCCATGCTTGGCCATATCTTCATACCATTTCATCATAATTTCACATTCTTAGAATACTATTAGGACATATTTATTGTCAAAGTATCTCTTAGTTTGAGTTTTATGATACTCCATGGTATGCATGTCATTATCTATTATTTCTTATAGATCCATAAACTCTGCTAGTCTACTCCTCATGAAAGTGTTTTCCATATAACATGTAAGGTGATTTTTCAATGGTTCTTTTTGTAGTGATCCTATCATCCCATAGGATTGTATTCAATTTTAAGTGTCATTCCCTCTAATTTTCTTCCATAGTCATCTTGATAACTCTAATTTGATTCTTTTTTATGGAATATATTATTCCATTTCCTTAAGGATAATAGTTTGAGGATGTACTCAGGTCAATCCCATGTTTCATATCCCACTCACTTATTTTAGTACCAAGTAAATCCATTTCATTATCTAAAATAAGTGTAGAAGGTACCAATATTTGGTTATTATACCTTCATATAAGTCTATCACAATGGTTTTATTAGATTCATTGAGAGCTACAACCTCTATCCATCTATTAAAATAATTAGTTGTTGTCAATACCCATTTATGACCAACACTTGAAGGAGAATTGATCATACGTATGAAATCCAATACCCACAAAATAAAATATTGGTCTACTTGAATGGGATGGAGAGGGAGGCATCTAAGATTTTGTTTTTCTATGTATAAGACACACTTTTTACACTTTATCACCCATGCATATGAATCCTTAAATAAGATAGGCTAATAATACCTAGATCTCATCACTTTTATTACTATTGTTCTTAGTGTAAAGTGATGTCAAGATGATACATCATGGAATCATTTCAATAAATTTTCAATCTAATAAACCTCTAAAAATATTAAGATCAATCCGTTAAGGTTATTTATAAGGAGTATTCTATCTACCAAGAAATATGGAATGTAATGTAATCTAAAGTGTCTCCTTTTAGCCTTGTTTAGGCTTCATGGACACTCTCATGTTTGGAGGAATTTAACTATGTATTATGTCCAACTCATGATAGATGAAAATGTAGATATTGTAAAATGATATTGGAGTTATAGGATAACTTATTGTTTCCCTTTCAAATTTGAGGCTAAGTTCTCATACAACCCCTTATCTCTAACCAACTTGGAACCCTTGATATCGACATCATACTCCATGAATTTGTTCATCAAACCAGCCCTTTTTCCATTTAATTCCATACTCAAAAAGAATTTTTTGATGCTTGGAAGAGACACCATCACATGTATTTTATTGTTATAGAGAGTATGCCTATATTTTTTAAGGATATTTATAATAACAAGGACTTGATTATCTACAAAAGTGTATCTTACCTCATAGTCTTAAAACCCTTGGCTGAAGAAAGTAATGCGATGTGCAAGACCTTCCACATTTATTTATGTAAACATAGATAAGATGAATTCTTCAATTCCAAAATAAGACAAACTAAAGTTTCTCTTGAAAATTAGGATTTGGAAGTGTTGGATCTTGAGCTATGTCTTACTTAATAGAACCAAAACTATCACTTACTTCTCTAGTCCAACTAAAGGCCTAATTTTTATTCAACATGGATCTTAGAGGCTTGACAAGATTATAAGAATCAGGAAAAAATCTCTTAATTAGGTACGCTTTCTATTTTTTTCTCCTTTATCCTAGTATTTCACTTTACTACATCACTAGAATAAATGGGGGGTAAATGTAATCATATAAATAGTAAAATTTGGTTACTTGAGCAAGGATAAAGACACCTAATCCATAGGTCCTCTTACTTGCTTGTACAACCCTTTTAGGTTTTTCTTTCATTGGTTCCTAGTCATCCACAACCTTCCAAACTTAAGCATTGTAGACCAAGGTAGCTCTTTCAAGCCCAAATACACCCCCCTAGGTATTATTCTCTCTAGACAATAGTGCTTAACTTGGACAAGAGCACTAAAACCTAGGGTGATGTGTTTCTAGTGTTATTATCCAAGTGTAAGGCTTGCTCAAATAGTCATATTTTCTCAAATCCTTATCTCAATTCATGTCATCCTAATACAAATTAATTTAACCTAAAATCTTTAAATTCCCTATAAAATTCCATTCAAAATCCATCTATAGGGGTTGGCACTCATTTATAAGATAGAATTAAGAATAAAAATAAGTACACTCAAGAACTTTTCCCTATTCTCTGCATATAGCCTTCCAATATTATTCCAAGCTTGTTCAAGCCCTTCCACCAGTTCCTAGCCATCTAAAGTACACCTATTTTTTCATCTAGTTACATTTTCATACATAATTATACCAAGTACTTCAATGGGAGAACTGCATTAGCTTGATCCCTCCCTGAAGTGTTGGTATGTAGGTAGTGTGCCCATACATGGGGTGTGAAGTGCATCCAACGTATCCTTTACACACTAACCCCTTCTCTCTCTTTCCCAAATTTCCATTAAATTTCAAAAATAAAGATATCTTAGGGATTTTTAAGATTAAAATAAATGCATAGGGAGATCTATATACTTTTAGGCTTCGATATTTCATTGAAAAGGTAAGTCAAACCTATCGAGTAGAACCCAAAAAATGTAGATCACTTGGACAATAGTGCTAAAAAAGGACTACACCATCGAACAATAGGGTGTCCCACTTTTAGTGATCCTATCTAATTAGAAAATAAAGTTCAAAAACTTATTTTTGACACTATCCCAGTCTTGTACCTAAATTCTCAGACCCTATCTTAGACCAGATAACACAAAATAAGCTAAGCTACATTTCTCCTTGCTCTATTACTATTTTAAGAAAGGTAAAATTGCAATTAAATTTCACAAATCAGTAGCCATAATTAAGAATATTATTTACTAATTTTCATTACTCATACCTATTTATTAAATAGGAATAAAAATCTATTATTCTGAAAAATAACAAAACACCAACCTATCAACTTGGTTATAAGTGTTGAGGTGTGGAGCTAAAAGCTACACCAAATGAGCAAATGCAAGGTTGTTGTATTTACACAAAAGTAATCAATTGTTCTTGTTAAGATCCTGAAAAGTGGTATCAGAGCTTGGGTTCACTAATAGGTGGTATAGATCGTGTTAGTGTTTGTTGATTACAGGTCACTCACAGGGGTTTCTGTTTGAGTGGGAGTATAGCAATGGCAGAAGAAAGTAAACTAAGAATGGAGAAGTTTAACGGAAAGAATTATCAATTATGGATGATGCAAATAGAAGATTATCTGTATCAAAAAGATCTATACTTACCATTGGGTGGGGTTTCAAGCAAGCCCACAGATATGCAAGATGAAGAATGGAATGTTCTTGATAGAAAGGCTCTGGGATCCATAAAGTTGAGCCTGGCATCTTCTGTGATTTCCAACTTATCATAGGTAAAGACAACGGTAGAGTTAATGGATAATTTGGCAAATTTATATGAAAAGCCCTCAGCTTCGAATAAGGTATATCTTATGAAGCAATTATTTAATTTGCAAATGCAGGAAGGTGGATCTGTATCTACTCATCTTAATGATTTCCATGCAATAGTAAATTAGTTAAATTCAGTCAAAATAGTTTTTGATGATGAAATTAAGGCTCTCTTAGTTTTATGCTCTTTACCTAAAAGTTGGCATAGCTTGGTAATGGCAGTTAGTAATACTGCATCTGCTACAAATATCTTGAAAGTAGATGATGTTGTTAGTGTAATCTTGAATGAAGAAACTCACAGGAAAAGCACAGGGGAAACATCAAGTAATGCTTTAAGTGTTGAAAGCAAGGGAAGGCAAAGAGAGAAGGGCAAGCAAGGGAGATCAAGGTCTAAGTCAAAGATGAGAAGTAGATCCAAATCTAGAAATGGAAGAAAAATAACCTGCTGGAATTGTGGAAAGATAAGACATGCAAAGAAAGATTGTTGGTTGAAAGTTAAAGAAGAAAATCATGATGAAGGTAAAGAAGAAGAAAAAGTTGCAGGTATTGTTGCACAAGATGCTTTTACACTTTCTTTGGATACTAGAATAGAATCTTGGGTTTTAGATTCTGGTGCCTCTTTCCATGCAACCCCAAATAGAGAATTTTTCAATGATTATGTCCAGGGAGATTTTGGAAAAGTTTATTTAGGGGATGATGAGCCTTGTAAAATTGTTGGCAAAGGAAAAGTGCAGCTGAAATTGTAGAATGGCAACACATGGGTGTTGAAGGATGTCATGCATGTACCCATCTTGAAGAGGAATCTAATTTCTACAGGAAAGTTGGGGGATGAGGGTTGCACAGTAACTCTCACAGCTGAATCTTGTAAGGTTTCCAAGGGTGCACTTGTATTAGCCAGAGGTAAGAGAGTAGGTACTCTCTATTTATGTAATTGTATTACTGATTATTCTCCTTCTGTATTATCTACTTTAGATGTAGATGCAAAGTTGTGGCACTGTAGGCTTGGCCACATGAGTGAGAAGGGAATGACTGTTCTTAAGTCAAAAGGTAAGCTTTTAGATTTGAAAAGCATAGATCTAGATTTCTATGAGCATTGTATTTTTGGGAAACAGAAGAGAGTGAGATTTCTCAAAATTGGGTCAACAAAGAAGAAGCACAAGTCAGAGCTTGTTCACACAAACGTGTGGGGACCAGCTCAGGTAGCTTCTATTGGAGGGTCACAGTATTATGTTTCTTTCATTGATGATGCTACAAGAAAGTTATGGGTTTATTGCATAAAGAAGAAATCTGATGTTTTTGACACATTTAAGAAATGTAAAGCTTTGGTTGAGAATGAAATAGGTTTGAGATTGAAGTGCCTTAGATCTGACAATGGTGGTGAGTACTGCAGCTATAAATTCAACAGGTACTGTTCTATGAGTGGAATACGCAGGGAAAGGATGGTTCCAAGGACACCTCAACAAAATGGAGTTGCTGAAAGGATGAATAGAATATTAATGGAGCATGCACAAAGTATGAGGTTACATGATGGTTTGCCCTTACAGTTTTGGGCAGAAGCTGTAGACACTGTGATTTACCTAATTAACAAAGGACCCTCTACTACTCTAGATGGTGGAATTCCAGAAGAGGTATGGATAGGTAAAAAGGTAGATCTTTTATTTCTTAGAGTTTTTGGTTCTGAAGCTTTTGTGCACATTGATAAAGAAAATAGAAAGAAGCTGGATGCTAAATCTATGAGGTGCACTTTTATTGGTTATGGCTTTGGAGATTTCGAATTTTGATTGTGGAATTTAGGAACTTCCAAAATTATTAGAAGCCATGATGTCATTTTCAATGAAAAGGTGATGTACAGTGATCAGCTCAAGAAGCTGAATAATTTTAACCAGAGCAATGTTGATTTAGACGAGGTGATGATCCAAAATGAGCTCGTGAGGAAGAATTTTCACACATAGGAAAACAAAAACACTGACATCGGTCAAGCAAGAATTGATGTCAGTCATACAGGAACCATCGTCAATCATACAGGAACTGATGTCGGTTAGATAGAAGCTAACGTCGGTCAGGTGGAACCAACGTCGATCAGGCACAGACCTGGAGATGACTAAGATCAGTCACTAACGAAGAATTTGGGTGGACAACGAACAGTGAATGAGTCTCAAATGCCCATGAGGAGGTTAGAAAGGGTAAGTAAACCTCCAATTCATTATTCCCCTTCATTATTCTACTTATTGCTCACTGATAGTGGAGAACTAGAAAGTTTTGATGAGGCAATGCAGGTAGAATCCCAAAAAGAGTGGGAGCTTGGCATGAATGAGGAAATTGATTCCTTGAAAAAGGACCAAATGTGGGATTTGGTTGAGTTGCCAGCAGGAAAGAGAACACTGAAAAACAAATGGGTTTACAAGTTAAAGGAAGGTGAGAATGGATAAATGAGACATAAAGCTAGGTTGGTAGTAAAGGGATTTGCACAAAAACCAGGTATTGATTTTGGTGAAATTTTTTCTCCTGTAGTAAAGATGACTACTATTCAGATTGTATTGTCTTTAGTTGCTATTGAGGATTTGCATCTTGAGTAGCTTGATGTTAAGACAGTGTTTCTTCATGGAGATTTAGATGAAGAAATATATATGGATTAGTCAGAAGGTTTTGAGGTCAAAGGTAAGGAGAAGCTTGTGTGCAGGTTGAAGAAAAGCTTATATGGTCTTAAGCAAGCTCCTAGACAATGGTATTTGAGGTTTGACAGGTTCATGACTGAGCATGGCTTCAACAGATGTCAATTTGACCATTGTGTTTATTTTAAGAGATTGGATAATGGTAGATATATTATCTTGTTGCTATATGTAGATGATATGCTTGTTGCAGGTTCACACATGCAGGATATTAATGAGCTTAAGATAAAATTATCTCACACATTTGCCATGAAGGATTTAGGAGTAGCAAATAAAATCCTTGGCATGAGTATTAAGAGAGACAAGAAAAATCATAGTTTGATTTTGTCTCAAGAGGATATGTGAACAAGGTGTTGGAGAGGTTCAATATGCAGGATGCAAAATTGATAAGTACACCTATGGCTGGACACTTCAAGTTGAGCAAAGAATAGTTTCATAATTCACATGATGAGGTAGAGTACATGAGTAGAGTTCCATATGCTTCAGTAGTTGGGAGCTTGATGTATGCAATGGTATGTACTAGACCTGATATTGACCAAGCAGTGGGAGTTGTTAGTAAGTTTATGGCCAATCCAGGAAAGGAACACTGGAAAGTAGTTTAGTGGATTCTCAGATATCTGAGAGGGACTAGCAGTAGGCATTTATGCTATGGAGGGTCAAACACTTCTCTACATGGGTATGTAGATGCGGATATGGCAGGTGGCTTGGATGGTAGGAGAAGCACCATAGGTTATGTTTTCACTGTTGGTGGAATGATAGTTAGCTAGATTTCAAAGTTGCAGAAGGCTGTTGCCTTTTCTACTACAGAGGCAGAATACATTGCAGTCACAGAGGCTAGCAAAGAAATGATATGGATGACACGGTTCATGAAAGAGTTGGGAAAGGAGCAAGAGAGTTGCAGATTGTACAGTGATAGTCAAAGTGCAATTCATTTGGCAAATAATTCAGCCTTTCATTCAAGAACCAAACATATACAGCTTAGGTACCACTTCATTAAATAGGTATTGGAGGATGGTGAGTTGAAGCTGGAAAAGATCCATACAGATAAGAACCCTGCTGATATGTTAACAAAGCTGGTAACAAAGGAGAAGTTGAATCTTCATTCAACTTTTGTTGGTCTTCAAGATTGAGCTTGAAGATGGAGAAACAAGCTAGAGGATGTTGCCATACAGGTATAAGTGCAGCTGTTTATCTCCAAGTGGGAGATTGTTGAGGTGTGGAGCTAAAAGCTACACCAAATGAGCAAATGCAAGGTTGTTGTATTTACACAAAAGTAATCAGTTGTTCTTGTTAAGATCCTAACAATAAGGTACACTTATAAATCTTAAAGCATATTTTCTTCTTGGATGATCATCACCTTCTTGTGTTCACAATTGATCAAGTATACCTTATCTTTCATAAGCAAACCTTAAATCTTTACAAAGTCAAATGTTTTTCAATTGAAATTTAAAAGACCCCTTGAAATATCATGGTATGAAATTTATTGTACAAGAAACACACATGGACTCTAACATCCTAATAATACCTTATCTATACCTTGATATGACATAAATCACCAAACCATGACACCAATACATAATTATCAATAAGACTCTTTCATGGTTAAATAACTTGGTTTCCTAGTTTTTAATAATCCTTGGTCATGGGTGACTAGTTAGCTAGCATTTTTGGTGACTTCTAGAGGTAGTTTTCCTAGTAGACATCTAGACTAGTAGCTTTAGAAAATATATTGGGCATGGATTCACTAAATAATTCTTCCTTATGAGATAAAATTTGAACCTGAACATGGCATAGCTCTTAAAAACATAAAAAATTGAAAGTACCTTCCAAACACACCAAAAAAACAATATATAAAAAATATATCAAGTAACACACATATCAAGACAAATATGTTCTTAGAAATCACTTGGAGGAAGCAAAGACTAATCTACAATGTATAAGAGGATAAAAATAACCTCAATAGTAATGTTTGAGGTGTATCACATTGTATGGGATGTGTACTTATTCTCCATTTATCTTTGAGAGATGAAAATAATTGTTTTTATTACAATGAGTGATGACATAGGGCAAAATCCATAAAGTGTCAAAATTTGTGTGTCTTCTATGCTTTGCCATATCTTCATACCATTTCATCATAATTTCACATTCTTGGAATTCAATTAGGACATCTTTATTGTCAAAGTATCTCTTAGTTTGAGTTTGATGATACTTCATGGTATGCATGTCATTATCTATTGTTTTTTATAGATCCATAAACTCTATTATGCTACTCCTCATGAAAGTATTTTACATATAACATGTATGGTGATTTGTCAATGGTTATTTTTGTAGTGATCCTATCATCTCATAGGATTTTATTAAATTTTGTGTGTCATGCCCTCTAATTTTCTTCCATAGTCATCTTGATAACTCTAATGTGATTATTGTTTATGGAATCTATTATTTCATTTCCTTAAGGATAATAGTTTGAGGATGTACTTAGGTGAATCCCATGTTTCATATCCCACTCACTTATTTTAGTACCAAGTAAATCCATTTCATTATGTAAAATAAGTGTAGAAGGTACCATGATTTGGTTATTATACCTTAATATACGTCTATCACAATGGTTTTAATAGATTAATTGAAAGCTAGAACCTCTATCCATCTAGTAAAATAATTATTTGTAGTCAATATCCATTTATGGCCAACACCTGAAGGAGAATTGATCATATGTATGAAATCCAATCCCCACTACATAAAATATTGGTCTACTTGAATGGGATGGAGAGGGAGGTATCCAAGATTTTTTTCCTATGTATAAGACACACTTTTTACACTTTATCACCCATGCATATGAATCCTTAAATAAGATAGGCTAATAATATCTAGATCTCATCACTTTTATTGCTATGGTTCTTGGTGTAAAGTGATGTCAAGTTGATACATCATGAAATAATTTCAATAAATTTTCATTCTAATCAACCTCTACAAATGTTAGGATCAATCCATTAAGGTTATTTATAAGGAGTATTCCATCTACTAAGACATATGGGATGTAATGTAATCTGAAGTGTCTCCTTTTAGCCTTGTCTAGGCTTGATGGACACTCACATGTTTGGAGGAAATTAAGTATGTCTGGTGTCCAAATTATGATAGATGAAAATGTTGCTATTGTAAAATCATATTGGAGTTATAGGACAACTTGTTTTTTCCCTTTAAAATCTTAGGCTAAGTTATCACACAACCCCTTATCTCTGACTAACTTAGAAACCTTAATATCGACATCATAATCCATGATTTTTTTGATCAAACCAACCCTTTTTCCATTTAAATCCATACTAAAACGGAAGTCTTTGATGCTTGTAAGAGACACCATCAAATTTATTTTATTATTAGAGAGAATATGCCTAAAATTTTTAAGGATTTTTATAATAATGACTTGATTCTCTACAAAAGTGTATCTTACCTCATAGTATTAAAACCCTTGGCTGAAGAAAGCAATGCAATGTGAAAAACCTTCCACATTTAATTATGTAAACATAGATAATATGAATTCTTAATTTAAAAAATAATACAAAATAAAGTCTCTCTTGAAAATTAGGATTTGGAAGTGTTGGATCTTGAGCTATGTCTTACTTGATGGAACGAAAACTATCACTTACTTCTCTAGTCCAACTAAAGGCCTAATTTTTATTCAAAATGGATCTTAGAGGCTCTACAAGATTATAAGAATCAATAAAAAATCTCTTAATTAAGTTTATTTTCTCAAAGAAACTTTGTATCCCCTTCTGTTACTTAGGCAATGACAAGGCCATGATTGCACCTATCCTTGCAAGATCTATAGATAAACCTTTCTTGGAGATAATGTTTCCCATGAGTTTGACTTCATTAACTAAAAATAATTTTTTTTAAGGATTTATAGAGATTATAAAATATCTACATCTCTCATAAATATTCTTAAGATGAATCAAATGATCACTTAGACCTTTGGAGAATAGTGTGATGCCATCAAGATAAACCAACACTACATCATTCATAAAACCTTCAAATGTTATGACCATGTCTCTTTGGAAGTTAGATACAACATTATAAAAACAAAAATGTATTTTATTATATTCATATGCACCACAAGTCTTTATTAAGGCTGTCTTATATTGGTGTTCTTCTTACACCAAAATCTAATTATACATTGAATAACCATCAAGGAGAGAGAAGTGTTTCAAACCTGTTACCACTTGTAATATTTTCTCCATCGAAGGTAAAGGTTATTATTATTTCAATTAATCTCTATTTATGTCCCTAAAACATGCAAAATATCTTATCTCTCCATTATTCTTCGTTATAGTGACTAGATTAGCAACTCAAGATGAGTATTTGATAGGAAAGATAATGCTAGATTGTATTAGCTTAGTCAATTCTTTCCTCATCAGGGGCTCAATTTTGTGATTGATAGGCATTTTCCTTTGACTTAATTTTTTATCATCCACACCTATATCGATAGTGTGCTGAGATAGGCTAGAGTCAAGTCCTTTTAGATCATCATACTCCCAAGAAAACACATCAATAAATTCTTTTCATAGCTCAATGAATGAAAACTTCTCTTCTTTACTACATAGTTTAACAAGTGAAAGGAGTTTTTATTTTAATATGGTGACCCTCTCATAGTTATCTCACTTGGTATATATGCTTACCTTTTATTTATCCATTTTATCATCATATTTAAAGATACTCTAAAGTGTCACTAGGCCTTTAAGAAGCTTGTGTGTCCTTAATTGTATAATTTTATCACCATATTGCTGCTCAAATTTGGATAGATTTCATGAAGAGAACATAGCCTCTTATTGAAAAAATCATGATGTTTTTTTTGTCACTATAAAATACTTTCCAATTAGCATCATTATGTTTGATACAAGGTATTGATGCTACCTTGACATGTAATTGGCATTTTGAGTTCTTGACATTATTTGGGATATCAAATTGAGCTCCAACTACACCCAACCTATCAACATTATTATTTTCCTCCGTTGGAATGGATTTTATGTTTAAGGATTCAAAATGTGGAATAAGATCCCAAAACCTATGTTTTTAGGATTTTAGTAATGAGTTATTAGTCACATTTTGAAATTTTAGTTGATGAATAATCAACTCACAATCACCATATACTTGTAGACACTTCACTCCTCTTTTACTAACCCATTAAAGGCCATGCACAAGTGCTTCATAATTTTTTTCATTACAAGGATATATGAATTGTAATCTGAAAGTGGTATAGTATATTTATTCAAAGGAAGAAACCAACATTACACCACCTCCTACACCCACCTTCCTCTTTGATCCATCAAAGAATAGTTTCCATGGACCATTATATTGGACATAGTCTCTTGGTGTACATGCTTGTAATTTATATAAATTTGGTCATGGTGCAACATGAATTAATGACAAAGTGGTTAGTTTTGTTGCTTGGAGTGTGTTTGTCTTATGTGTAGGTAATTGGGTTTATAGAGAATGATGTGAGGGTGTTATAGGTCCTTTGGCAAAGTTCTAGTATCCTTTGAAGAGAGAGAAAGTGTCTTTCTAGTTAAGAAGCATATATAACATCATAGGACATTATTCAAGTATGGACAAGTAAATTTGTTTGATCATTTATTACTTATACTTGCACATGTCAACCTTGGTCAATAAAATCATGGAGGTGTTGCTGAAAGTCCCAATTTGGTCTCTTGAAAGTTTGGTGCCATGAGGAGTTGTCTAGTTCAAGTTATAGGTACTCAAATTTGATCATGTTTCTTGTGACATGCTAGAAGAAGTCAATCTTAACCTTTAGGAAATAGCTATTGGGAATTTAAAAATGTGACCATTGGTGTTAAAATTCAAATGTATGTGTAATGACTAGTTTGTAATGAATGGCTTGGAGAAGCCATGGATGAAGTCAAATAAATATGGGATAAGAAAAAAATTTGAATAGGAATTAGTGTAGAAGACCCCTAAAGTGATTATAAGGTCTGACCATATGTACAGGTACATTTATTGCAGATCAAAGTCAAATCTTGTTAACTGTATATGAAATGGCGAACCCAAGTAGATTAAGATGGTTTGAGAACTTATCCAATATGCTCAAAATGATGAGATATGAATTAAATCATGTTGATGGCTCTCCATGCCTAAGAGTGATATGGAATTTCTCATTTGAGAAACAAAATCTTCATAGAAATAGATTCTTCTTGAGAAATCTTTTATTTCATAGATAGAGGTTACTAGGTGAGTTGTTTAGTGACTTTTGTCACTCAAGGTGTTTGATATAAGAGTTTGGAGATGACATCAAGGTCACAAGACACCTGTAGGTTCTCTATGTAGGCTTAATTTGGTCCTTTATATGTTAAATAATCTCAAGTAATGAAGGACAATGTATTAAGGGTTTGATGTTTGAAAACCCTAAGGTGGTTGTTTTTGATGTTAATGGACTTGTAATGACTTGTGACACTCAATGATCACTAAATGAGGTTTTTGAAAAGTTTGCTTCAATTTTATAATCCGTATGATACATTTTTGTGTGCTTAGATGGTGCCTTCTAATACAAAGATAGAGTACGTGTATGAAGAGTTGTTGATTGGTCTTTAAGACCAATGCTACTGTAAGTAATGGTGTTTTTCATATGTTCCAAGGTCTTGTATTGATCTAAGAAGTTGTCATAAGGTTTTACACATTAATATGAATATGCAAAATAGGTATGAGTGTATAAAATTATGTGTTGAATGTATATGGATTGAGTTGGTCTTTAAGTGATATTCAAAGCATGTCATGAAGAGTTTGGTGTTTCTTGAGCTTGGAAATGACCTTTAAGTCATAATAGATTAATTCACATATGTATGGTACCTATTGGAATCACATGAAGGAGACAAAAGTTTTATTAGAGTTATATCATAATGCATGAGGTCTCTCAGACCTAGTGTATGACTGTGTGTTATCTTAGAGGTTGCTTTGTGGTGTTTACAGCCTTGATGGCTTAAGGAACTTGAAGAGAAAGATGTATGAGGGCATAAGGAATTTGTATAAGTTGTTTATTTTTTTTTCATATTAATATAAGGATCAATTAGTATATATTTATGCAAATAAAGGAATAAAATTTTGTATTAGGTCTCTATGAGACCTGATGGAGAGATAAGGTCTAATGGTGCCTTGATAGTGAATGTGAGTGATTTAAGGTCTCTTAAGCATGGTAAGATCTATGATAGGTTATCATAAATTTATTTGATAGGAGTGAGTAATTTTTAATGTATTTATATACCATATTGGTTCATTAGTGTTTCTTTAAGTAAATAGGGGTAATTCGAATTAAGTCTCCATGAGACTTAATGAAGGTATGAGGGCTAATGGAGTCTCCAAGAGATGAGCGAGTGGTTTAAAGGTTATAAATCATGGAGAATGTGTAGTAGATAAATGTTTTTTTAATTTTTTTAAATATTTTCATTTTTTTAATTGAGATATATTGCATTGCAAAGAGTGTACATGTAATGTGTAGCCTAATGGAGGGTTAATTGCTTAGGTCTATCTTAAACTTAGTGTGTTGGTTTGAGCCATTTGAGGAATGTCCAACCTAATGTGTTAATGTATCTTATATGGAACATATATTAATTGATATTTTTTAATGTTCTAAGAGTGATTTAGGTGTGTTGTCTGATAAAGGTAGTATGAGGGCTACTTTCATGTATAAAGAGAAGGCTAATTAGACCTGTTTGGGCCAATTAGACTAAGGGAGAATAAAGTGAATGGTATGAGAGTTTTAAGAAAGGTGAGAGGCCACGGAAACTATCATAAAATAATATTTAATATTTTTAAATTTTATAATAATGTTTTTTTTAGGTCATGATCAAGTAAGTTGATTTGTTTCAAGGCTTTTAGGCCTATTTTGCTTAGGTGACCTAGTGCAAAGGTTTTGATTGGAAATCAATTAGAAGAACAAGGTAAAGGCTATGTCAAGATGAAAATAATGTTGATGAATGATTGTATGATCATATAGGAAGATTAGAGTGTGAATGAGGAATGGATTCAAAGTCACGAGAATGTGTATGAGGGTTGTTTGAGTAAAGAAGAGAAAGAGTTGTTGTATGCCTATGTAAGAGGCAAATTTGAGTTTGTATGAACTATAGAAGACCATCATAAGTTATGTGAAGAAAAAAAATTAATATAGAGTTTAATTTTTTTGATTAAGTGTGTGTTTGATCAGTAAATGGGGTTATAGCATCCTATGAACTTGGTGTTTTCTAAAGCGAAGTGGGTGCTTGGTGAATTTGAGGGGTTGGTGTTCCTTGTGGAGTGGGTGCTTCACTAGCATCTCTTGTTTGTGATATATTATAGGATTTTAGTCCATTTTTTTGTAGGATTAAGAGTGGGTTTTATCCCCCATGAGGGTTTCCCACATAAGTCATTTGTTATGTGATTTGATCTTGAATTATTTTCTTTGTTCACTTTAATGAATGGTTTATATGCTTCATGAATACTTATGTTGAATGGTTAAGATTTTGAAGCATCAGAATTGAAGTTTATTTGATGAATCATTTATTAACCCCCACTCTTAGTGATTATGCTTCTAATAATTGGTATCAAAACATGTACTTTGGTGAAGTCTTGACAACTTGAAAGTGGTCCTAAGAAGCACAAGATGGATAAGTAGTTGAAGAAAGAGAATCAAGAGTTGAAGGCTATAAGAAAGGCACTTGAAGAGTAGGTGTGTACTTTTAATAATGATTCCAAAGAGGATGAGAAGTTTATAAAAGATCTCAAGGTTTAGTTAGGAGATGCCAAAGCAAGTTTTAGTTCAAAGGATATTGAGTGTGATCAAGTCAAGACTATGCTTGTTTTGTTGAATAATGAGCATGAGTAGTTAGTTGTCAATATGAGCCAACTATAAAAGGAGAAAGATAAATTATATTAGGTCAAGCAATGTGACAACACCATGTGAAACATGAGGAAGCCAATAAGACAACCTAACGCATCAAGTGAATCATCTTCCTTTCATGGTCATTGTTATATGTGTCATATTTAGGGTCATAATGATAGATATTTCATGAGAAGGAGAAGTCAACCCAAAGGAGATATTATTCATTCTCAAGAAAAAGTTATGAGTAGGTTTATTTGTTAATATTATCATAAGAGTAGTCATATTTCAAGATTATGATCAAATGGAATTGATATATCCTCAAGGTATATCAAAGGATATGGAGCTTCTAATGTGCATAAGAATGGTCACACATGGGTGTGGAGATAAAACTTATCAAATGTAATCCAAGATGAATCTAAGAGTGAAGAAGGTTCACTTGATGTAGAGGACGACTCAAACAAGAAGGTATGTGAAAAATCCTTGTTATCAAGTGTTGTATAAAAATCATTGGATACTAGTCATAATTTGCATATTGATAAAAATTTATCACATGTTATAGTTGTGTATGAGACTTGTAAAAATCACCTATTATTAGTTTCTAATGATATTGATGTTGAAGGTAGGTTGGTTGCATTAAATGAAGAAAAGAGTAACATTATTGAGGCTAGTATTTTAAAGATGGTTGACAAGCATAAGAAGTCTCAGAAGGAAGATAATAAGTCTACCAAGTACATAAGTCTCAAGGAAGTAAGAAAGGATATGTGGCATCTCCTAGATTCACTTTATTCTAGGACCTTGTGGAGTTAGGATGTCTTTCTAGGCTTCATGGAGACATTTTTTCAATCTGTGAAATCATGTGAAATTAGTGTTGATGACATGAAAGATGATAATTATATTATTTTCTCAAGGCATTTAACTCTCTTAATTAATCTTGAGTTACAAGATCAGTTTATGCATCAATTTGTGGTTGATACAAGGTGAGTCTAAAGTTGTAGGTCTCTCTTATAGACCTAGTACTAGATCTTGTTAGGCATGTTAAGGCTTGTTTGTAGTTGTGAAGGCATGATGAATTTCATGGTTAATTGGAGGGATTATATATTTTTTTCTAAGAGTTTTATTTCAAGATGAATTCTTGGTTAGGTGCTCTAGTTCCTAAAGAAGTGTTCTTGATCTTCTCGGAGAATTATTTTGTGTGAGGTGAGGAGTGGTCTTGGAGACCAATATATTTAAATCTAAGAGACTATGTTGATCATAATATCTTAGGTCTTGATTGGATAACATAAGATTAGTTTGATCTTCTATGATTATTGGTAGTTCTTTGTCTGTTCTTAGTCCTACTAGGATAGTTTTCTCTCTAGAAGGTTTCTTGAATTGAAATAATGGTGTTATGCTCTAAAAATAATAAATGAGGATTTGTTTTGGATGATGGGTTCATGTTTGAAGGGTTGATGAAATTTAAATAAGGTCATGTAGGCCTTTGAAGATCAGATATTGTCATAAAGAGAGTTGGTCATCTTGTAGCAGTTTATACAAGGGTGAAGGTATCTTCAATCATGGTAAGTAAAGCTTGTGTGAAGTTGTGATTATTCTTGTTTGCTATTATTTGGTTTTTGGATTCAATTGGTATGATATAAAAGAAGATGTATTATTGAGTTAGGTGGAGTTAAATAAAGTTTTATTGAGATTAGTGTGAGGATAAATTGTAGTTGAAGTGCTTTGAGAAGGTCTTCATGTGTTCGGATATTGGATCAAGAGAATTATCAATTTTTTTTTCAAGGACAAGTGATCTAAAGTTTGCATATGAAAAGGGGAGTATGTGAGATTATATAAAAGGTTAAAGAAGTAGGTTTGAGTGTGGATTGATTCAAAAATGTATATCAGGTCCAAGTATCAAGTGGGCTAGTTAGAGAGAGACCCTTTGTGATTAATGTAAAAGAGGGTGAAAGATCAAAATGATGATAAAAAAGATCAGTTTCAAAAGCATTCTAAGAGTTATTTACCATCAATGACAAAGGGGGAGATTATTGGACATAGTCTCTTAATGTCCATGCTTTTGATTGATTTCAAGGTTTTCATGGTGCATAGTTAAATATTGACAAAGTGGTTAGTTTTGTTTCTTGGAGTGTGTTTGTCTTATGTGTAGGTCTTTGGGTTGATAGAGAATGATGTGAGGGTGTTATAGGTCATTTGGTGAAGTTATAGGATCATTTGAAGAGATAAAAAGTGACTTTATAGTTAAGAAACATTCAGATAATCACAAGATATCATTCATGTATGGACAAGTCAGTTTGTTTGAGCATTTATTGCTTATACTTTCACAAGTCAACCTTGGTCAATAAAATCATGGAAGTGTTGTTAAATGTCCCAATTTGGTCTCCTAAAAATTTGGTGACATGAAGATTTGTCTAGTTCAATTTATAGGGATTAAAAATTTCTCTTATTTCTTGTGACATGCCATAGGATGTCAATCTTACCTTTGGGAAATAGCTATTGGGAATTCAAAAATGTGACTATTGGTGTTAAAATTCAAATGTCTATGTAATGCCCATTTTGTAAAGAATGTCTTGTAGAATCCATGGATGAAGTCAAATAAAGATGGGATAAGAAGAAAATTTTAAAAGGAATTAGTGTACAAGACCTCCAAAGTGATTATAAGGTTTGATAATTTGTATAGGTTCATTTATTGCACATCAAAGTCAAAGCTTGTTGATTATGTTTGAAATGGTGAACTTGGGTAGACTAAGATGGTTTGATAACTCATAAAATGTGATAAAAATGGTGATATAAGTATTTAATCATGTTGATGGCTCAATATATCATTTATCCATACCTTAAGAGTGATTTTTAATTGCTCATTTGAGCAATAAAATCTTCATTGAAGTAGACTATTCTTAAAGAATCTTATCTTTGGTAGAAAGAGGTTGCTAGGTGAGTTTTTAGTGACTTTGGTCACTGAAGGTATTTGATATAAGAATTTTGAGATGACATCAAGGTCATGAGACACCTTTAGGTTCTCTATGTAGGGTCATCTTTGTCCTTGATGTGTTAAACAAGCTCAAGAAATGAAAGATACTGTATTGTCGGTTTGATGTTTGTAAACCCTTAGGTGGTTGTTCTTAATGTTAATTGCCTTATAATGACTTGTGATACTAAATTATTAGTACATGAGGTTTTTTAAAAGTTTATTTTAGTTGTATAAATTCTCATGATGCATTTGTGTGTGCTCATATGGTGCCTTAAAAGATAATGACAAAATAGTGGTATGAAGAGTTGTTTACTGGTATTCAAGACCAATGCAAGTGTAAGTAGTGTTGTTGTTCATATATTCCAAGGTATTGTATTTATATATAAATTTATCATGAATTTTTCCATAGTAATCTGATAATGTCATGTAGGTTTGAGTGTATAAAATAGGGTATTGAATGTATATGCACTGATTTGGTCTTTGAGTGATATTTGAAGCATGTCATGAAGAGTTTGATGTTCCTTGAGCTTAGAAATGACCTTTAGGTCATAGTGGATAAATTAAAATATGTATGGTATATATTTTAATCCCATGAAGGATAATTTTTTTTATTAAAGTTTGTCATAGTGCATAAGGTCTCTCAGACCTAGTGTAAGATTGTGTGTTAGTCGAGAGGTTGCTTTGTGGTGTTTGGAACCTTGATAGCTTAAAGACCTTGGAGAGAAAGTTGATTGAAGTAATAAGGGTTTTTTATAAGTTTTTTTTATTTTTTTTCATATTAACATAAGGCTCAATTATTTTGTGTTTGTGTAAATAAAGGAACAAACTTTTGTATTAGGTCTCTATGAGACCTAATGGAGAGAAAAGGTCTAATGGTGCCTTGATAGTGTATGTGAGTGATATAAGGACTCATAATCATGGTAAGAGTTATTATATGTTTTTTTAATTATATTTTATATGAGTGAGTCATTTTTAATTTATTTATGGATCATCTTGGTTCATTAGTTGTTTGTTAAGTAAACAAGGGTAATTGGAATTCAGTCTCCATGTGACTTAATGAAGGCATGAGGGCTAATGGATCATCAAGAGATGAGTGAGTGGTTTAAAGGTTATAAATAATGGATAAGGTGTGGTAAAACTATTGGTTCATTTTTTAAAATATGTTATTTTTTTATTGAGAATTATTACATTGTAAAGAGTTTATACATAACATGTAACCTAATGAAGGGCTAACTGCTTAGGTCTAGCTTAAGCCTAATGTGTTATTTTGAGCCATTTGAAGATTAGAAGACATAATGAGTTGATTTATATTTTATGAAAGATATCCTAATTTATATTTTTTAATTTTCCAAGAGTGAGTTATGTGTGTTGGCTGACAAAGGTTGTTTGAGGGCTAATGCCATATATAAAGAGAAGGCTAATTAGACCTGTTTGGGCTAGTTAGACTAAGTTATAATTAAGAGAATGGTATGAGAGTTTTATTAAGGGTATTAGGCCATTAAAACTATAATAAAATAATTTTAAATATGTGTATAGGGTCAAACAATGTTTGTTGAAGGTACTGAGTAAGTAAGCTGATTTATTTCAAGGCTATTAGGCCTATTTTGCTTAGGTGACCTAGTGCAAATATTTTGATTGGAAATAAATTATAATAACAAGGTAGATGACATGTGAATATGATATTAATTTTGATTCATTATTGTATTTTCATCTAAGAAGATCATAATCTGAAGGAAAAATTGCTTCAAGGACATGATCATATGTATGAGGGGTGTTTAAGTAAAGAAGAGAAAGAGATGTTGTATGCCTATGTAAGAGGAATATTTAAGTTTGTATGAAATATATAATACCATAATAAATTATTTGAGAAAAATAAATTCAATATGGAGTTTCATATTGTTGATTGAGTGGGTTCTTGATTAACAAAGGGGTTTGTAGCCTCTTAACAAGTTGGTGCTTGCTAAAGCCAAGTGGGTGCTTGGTGAATTAGATGGGTTGGTGCTCCTTATGGAGTGGGTGATTCAATAAATTATATTTTTTATGATATATTATAGGTTTTTAATCCATTTTTTTGTAGGCTTAACAATGGGTTTTATCCCTAATGAGGTTTTCCCACATAATTCATGTGTTATGTGTTTTGATCTTGCATTGTTTTCTTTGTTCATTGCAAAGGATGGTTTATATGATTCATGAATGATTTTTTTGAATTTTTAAGATTTTTAAGAATTTTACTTGATTACATCACTTATTCACACCCCCCACTCTTAGTGATTGTGCTTCCAACACATTTATGGGTTTATTTGGTTTGACTAATTGGGGAATGAAATAATCTTACTCATATAAGCAATATAATCTTAGGCCTAAATCTTACATGAAATTATATGGATAATTTTCATTATTATCATCTACCCAAAAATAAATAAAAATGTAAAGTATTACTTCAAGATAACTAGTTTGTTTGTTGTTAACATGGAAATCTCCTTCATCAATAATATTATAATTAGTGTTACTGACTTTAGGCATTCAAGTTTCTATGTGGTTATTAAAAATTTGTGTAGATTAAACCTTAAATTTAGTAATATAATTGGTTATAAAAACCATGTAATACCAATCAAATGATATATAAGCCCCAATCTTGGCTTTGAACTCCCTAGATAGACATAGAGCAAATCAAGGTGGTAGGTCTATCACAACAACATCTTGAGGTATAGAAAAAGTGGGACAATAGTAAAAATTAAGATTAAAACCTTTGATGATACGTACATTCTTGATGTATCTTCCATCCACTTGTAATAATTCTTTGGTGATTGGCCCTTACTTTAGGCCTACCTTATTAGCTACTTGTTTAGGCATTATAAAGGTACTAACACCACTATCAATCATGAAATTGTTAACCAAACACTCACCTATGATGAGATAGATATATAAATGATGATTATTATCATTATTGACATTTTTCAATCTATTGGGATGAGTTCCATTCATGAGTATTGATCTTTATTTCCCTTTTGATCTAGCTACAAAGTTGAAACTAGATAACTCCTCTTGAAGAAGATGCTTTTGTTTAGGAATGTATAATGTCTCCCATATTTTAATGATCACATGTTCCTTTTTCATTTCATCAAAAATATTTATAGAAGATATACCAAACTTCTTCTATCCTTTAAAAGGAACCACACTATCTTGAGCTTGTGATGATTAAGGTACGGGAGGAGCCCTGACATTCTAATTATTTTGCACTTATTGAAATATAAGGGATGGAATAAGCATATTAACTCCTTGATACACTTGAGAATGTAAAATAGGTACTTTAATTGCTTCTTGATTATCTTTTATTTATCTTTTCTTAACCCTTGTGTTGGTTACCACATGCATGTCAAAGTTTCTCATACCTCCAAACTGATTCATGGCACAATAGTCTCCTTGTTGCCATTTAACAAATGTAGAATCATGTTGTACTTATATTTTATTAGTCTATCATTATGGTGGAATATTAAATTTTAGAGTTTGATAAGCTTGAATACCTTGATAAACTTGATCATTTTGAGAATTTTGATCACCTTAAACCATGGGAACTCGATTAAACATACCATTGGCATACAAAATCTGATTTTAGGGCTAATCATAAGGTACAATGATTGATATTTAACTAGGTTGTTTTGATCTAGAAAAATATCATTTGAATAATTATTAGCATTTGTATTATATCTATTGTAATATTTAACATTGGTGACTTGTCCTTGACCTTGATAATTACCTTAGAAAAGAGGTCCATTTCCCTAGGTGAAGTAATTATGTGAATGCTAAGGTCTATAATGCTATTTTTTTTGCCTCTTGATGTTCATAATTTCATTGCCAAAACATTTTGGAAGAGTATTGAAAAGTCATTTGGAGGATTAGGGGCATCCTTTTCTTGATTAGGTTTTGAAGGAATAAGAGCTAATGTGGGTAGTGTAAGGGGATTAGAAGAAGAAAAACATTGCAATTCCAAAAATAAAGGAAAAAGAAGCCTTAGAGAAATCTTACCATATTATATTAGATAATTTTTAGTCTTTATTGTTACTTCATATACACTAGGAAATGTGTTTCTCCCATTGATTGAATCATTACCACTATGTCACTTTCAACGCCCTCAAACATTATTAAAGAACATAATTTTTAGTAGGCTTGATAATGGTTGGGATCCTATCCAAGTCTTTTTGAACCTGTAGTTGAAATTAACCATAAATTATTGAGTATATCTCTTTATGGTATTTAATTTCTCTACTAATGATAAATGATCACTTTTATCTTCAAAATGCTTATATAATTATTCTCCTAAATCATCCCAAGTGGTAATAGAATTAGGCCTCAAACCTCTATACCATTGAAGATATTTCCATTTGAATGAAGTGGATAATAACTTTATTCCTACATTTTTGTGTATCACATGTTGCGTGGAATAAATGTTAACAATATTTACTATGTGTTTAATAAGAATAGTAGAATATTCTCTATTAAACTATGGGATACTTTTAAGGGAAGAAATAAAAACATCATCATATTAATCTAGGATAAGAGGGCTTACACCATTGAAAGGAGTGAGATATTTATTTCTAGGCACTTCCATCTTGAAAAATTGGTGTATATAAAGCTTTTCTATAAACTCATTTTAGGTAAGGGTGTGTAGTGTAAAAACTCATTTTATTAGTTGAATGATAAACTATTTATACAAAATAAAATGGAGCAACTTTATTAGAATATATTTTAGTTACCTGTGGTATGAAATCAAGACAATTGTCATTCAACTAGGATGATTGAAAACTTGTTGGAGTTACCATGTGTTGAATGTAGATGCTATAGGATTTGTAAGTATTTTAAAAACCAACACCAATATTTAATAATTTTATTTAATATGGGTTTAATTAGGCAGGCCAAAAATTATTATCACTTTGAGTTTCACCATTCAGGAGGTGTTTCAAGTATTCTCACTTAATTGACATAATGAGAGTTCTCTAACGATGTGGGTTGCCTAAAACTAAATATAACCTCCATAGAGGGCTAGTTTCCTTGATGGTAGACCTTTACTATCATTACACCTACTTGAATTGGAATGAAAAAGGAAAGATAAAGCTTAAAACAAAAATAAAAAGGGTGATGCACCAAATTTTAGGTCTCTTCCTATGATCCATGTGTTGATAATAAAGCTAAACAACTCTAAAAATAATTATACAACTTCAAACAATTATTTAGCATAATTATTTCACTATGGAGGTTGTCATTGATACAATAAATAGGAAGAGTAATCAAGAAGACTAAAATGAAGCACTATTTAGAGCTTACCAGACTTAAAATTTGTGTAACCACATAATACACACCATGTTACTTACAATTAGATAACTTACTCATAAATAGGTAAGAATTAATAGGACAAATGAAAGTAGATTGAAAATCAAAACCTTTATCCATAAATAATTATACATGAGTACACTAAGTATAAGATGAATAAGGCAAAATTATTTTGAATTCATTTAAAATCAATAATCAAGTATCAATATTAGTACATAAGCTCAATACTATATTGGACAATGATTTACAATGGCATTCAAAGCCAAATTTATAGAAAAAAGATGGATAAGTAGAGAGTAAGGACATGAAGAAATTCCATCATGTTTGTCATCTAGCATAAAAATAGTTAAATAAATAGTCCTATCATTTTGTTTGACATGTGTTATCTTGACTTGATGATGATAACATGAGATGTGGCATAGAAGTGGATTTTCATCTTCTATGACTCATCTTCCTTTACTTGAAATTGATTTTTCTTGGAGGAGAGGGTAAAAGCTATTAGTTTGACACATGGCCTATTTGACTTCCTTGGAAAATTAATACATAATTATTCTCTCTTTAATGCATCTCTCACCTTGGTGAAGGTGAAAGAAAGCTTAAAAATCTTTTCATAATGGTGTTTGTCATTAGAACAAGCAAGTGATTTAAAGAAGGATGAAAGCATTCATGTAATACATGTTCCATATAACCTTCAAAGTATTTTTATCCATGTTTCATGACATTAATAATAAGTTATAATGTTTTTCAATTATTATTATTATCCTTTAAAAGTGTGTCTAACCTGATAAAATCTTGACAAGTTGGTACGAATTTGTACATTCCTTTGA
The DNA here is from genome assembly GCA_037957365.1 of Torreya grandis. NCBI lineage: Eukaryota > Viridiplantae > Streptophyta > Pinopsida > Cupressales > Taxaceae > Torreya > Torreya grandis. The sequence goes on along the minus strand of JARHVA010001559.1, from coordinate 563,701 downwards.
AAGTCCTTAACATCAAGTTATTACATGTGTATAACTTATTTATCTTTACTTAAAATTATTAAAATTGGTTTTTTAATGGCTTATATAATGTATCATTAAATAATTATATAATTATAAGAGTGTCATGAGGTTTTTTTATGCCACAACAACCTTGAGAAGGTTTGTAACCTTACTTTTCCATGCAACGAAGAAGGTAGTCTTCACATGGCCTAGTAAAGTGACTTTAAAAAGTTATTAACATAACAAGGACATATAAAAATTACTTATGGAAAGTAATTATCCCTATATATATCCTTGGGAACCTCCTTTGACTAATTAGGAAGACTTTACTCACTGAAACTGCTGAAAATCAACCAAAATAGATAATTTTAAGCCTCTTTATTGTGTTTATTTCTCTTTACATGTGCCAAATTTTTGTCCTAAAAAGTGACCACGTGAAAAAAAAATATTATTGTTTCCAAGACCAATTATATGCATTATAATCACTTAAATTATCATTCTCTTCAATTGCTCTCTTTGAGGGTTTGCAAGGTAGTTTCTAGCTCTTTAACTTCTTGGTAATTATTTATAAAGCACAAACCTCTAATGGATTGAAAAATATAATAAATTTTAATGCATATAACTCATTAAAACTAATTAATATAAATTTTTCCATTTCACTTCCTCGACAAACTTCACATATAAATGTGATGACGTTCTTAACTCTGTAGGCTCGTGTGTGAAGGTTAAAGTGAGTATTTTGAGCAAAAAGACCTAAAATTTCTTGATTTTGGTTTGGAAATGTATTAATAAGGTATGATACATAATCCATTATGTATAAAAATTCTTATAAAATTTATTTATCTCTTTAAAAGTCCTAAAACCTGCTTTGACCTATAACAAGGGTTTATATGCATTATAACAACTTTAACCCTAATGGTCTATTTTAGATGATTTATTATTATTTTCAAGGGATCCAAAAAATTTATAACCTTATTTAATGTATATAATACCATATATTAATTTTCAAACCTAAATATGCACCCTATAATCTCACTTTCCTTTTACAAAATTACCCACAAACTTGACACAATCAAGTTCAACATATATCTAAATCTTGTTCTTTTAGTCCTTGACCTATAGCTAGCTTGTTATGAGTTTGAGAGGTTATAAAAATCACAATTTAATGTTTTAGGTATTTCAATATCCTTTTTTTGATGTTTCCACATTCATATTACTCTTTTTAAACCTTAAATTGCATACCAACATGTTTTGGAAACCATGACTATCAAACTACATGTACACAATTGTGTGAATTATACTAGTTAGTTGTCCATGGAAGCTTTGAAAAATTATTTTATAAATTTCCTAAATTTTAATCAAATCATATTCAAAAATAATAAACCAATATTTTATTGGTTTGTTGAGTATCTAGTCTCAAATGCAAAATTATTATTTCTAGGTTTCTCATAGATCTAATCACCTTCTTTTCAAGTGATATTAAATTCATCTAATGGTTTCTTATTTTCACACTGAATGAAAACACTTCAAACACATCTCCTAATATCTCTCATACTTTATGTGATGTTCAACACTTTTGATCAATACACAAATTGCCTTTTCTCTTTGTTTTCTGCATGCAAGCCTATATATGACTCTCTCTCAAGCTTGAACCATTATAAACTATATATTTTACCGACCTCCTTGTATTCATTAATTTTCAATGGTTATATGAATAATTTTTTTTTAATTTTAGTTTTTTTAATCCCTTTTTAGAATTTTCAAACACAAATATTTTTTATGAGTCTTTGAAACATTCCTATAAGTTTATAGTGTCCACATGTAGGTCTATGATGGCATTCTTCTTTTGTAATTTTTAACATGCATGATCATGGATGATATTTAAGGTTTTATTAAGGTACATCACCAATTTAGATACATAAATAATGTATTATAAACATATTCGTTAGTCACAGGATTACACTTGTTTCTTCAACACTTGAAGCTCTTGCTCAAGAACATTTGGCTGAATGTCCTTGACCTGCCACATGTAACTTACATTAGAGATGATCATTGGAGGACATGTACGCCTATATAATTTTATTCAATTTTAATAAAAACTTGTTATTATGTGCCTCAAACTTAATTTTATGTAGATTAGTCATGAATCATGAGAAGAAAACATGCCTACATGACCGTGTCTTCTTTGTTTGAGGTCTATATGCTTGGATTAGTAAAAAAAAGACATTTTTGGAATGAGAACAAGATATTTTATCATGGAATGGATACTATGATACTATCACAAATTTATCTCAAGTTCTTTGGCTTATTTCATGACCTTAAAACTCTTTAAAAGTGTCAATCATATTCAACCTCACACTTTCGTAACCCTACAAACTTGTGCATTAACATTCCACTATTTATTGAAAGTGAATATTGTTTGGGGATTGTATAATATTTTTTTTATAGTTTTATTAAGTTTATAATACCAGGTGATTTTTAATTAAATCAACTTCAAGTTAAAACACCTCACAATTCCCACAAACTTTGATTGTCATGCCTTAAACAGTAGAACCATGATATTTATTGTTAATACCAAAATGAACCATTGAATTTTGGGTTAATTTTGTTTTTTTAGTGGTAAAAAGTATATAAATATATATTCCTCAACCCTTTTCATGCATTTAACAAGCAAAAACCTATCATTTAAAATATATAACCATGACATTAGGGTTTAGGAGGGTTTTAGAGAGGTTTAAATTGTTAATGATGATTCATAGATATCTTAATCCTAATACAAGAAATAATTACATGAATTATAAGGGAATAGTTTGGTAAAAATACCATTATGACATTTGGTTTGAAACATCTCATCCTTTATGAACCAACCACATGAAAATTAAATATTTCAATAATTTTCTTTTTTTTTGGATTTGAAAATATTTTCTCTATATGTTTTGATCTTGGGGAAGTTGGATATATCTTTGGAGAGTATTTTAAGTTAATCATTAGTTGAAAAAGTTTCATAATGATACCTTCACATGACCTTTTTATTGAAGAAACTTATTTATCTAGCTAGAACATCCTGTAACCCATAATGAAGAGTTGGTAGTGAAATGAAACTAACTTGCTTGTCTTAGACTATATGGTGGTTATGGAACATAAAATAAGCATGCTCACCTTCCTTTCCTTATGAATTCTTAATTGTGCATTGTTTGTAAGTTATAATGATGAGCAAGGTAGTTTCAAATTTTATTTAACATTGGAAAAGGAATATCGTCACACGTTGACCAAGGTGTATGGGTAAGAGATATATAATATGATGTTTAAAAATGTCACATATTTCAAAAAAACCTTTTAAAATTATATACATGATATTTTACCTCAATACTTTCTATTTATTCAAGGAGATACATTATAACATTGTAACAAGAAATAAAAAATGAAACAATAGAAACTTAACTTATCCGAAAGTACCTTAATTTATCCATAGTGATTGAAATTACAATATTTCCAGCCTATCAACTTGGATCTTAGGTCCACTTATCTATCCTATAGCATGTTTATTTATTGTATGATCATGACCTTATTATCTTCACCATGGATCAAGTTTATCTTATATTTCACAAACAAACATTAATCTTTCCAAAGTTACCTTAAACTTTGCTAAATTGCATTAAAAAATACTCCTTTAAATAGCATAGTATGAAACTAATTAGACA
>JARHVA010001559.1:530000-555000 GCA_037957365.1 Torreya grandis | reverse complement strand
GTGTAAACATATCTAAGATGAATTATTCATTTCCCAAATAATAAAAAGTGAAGCCTCTCTTGAAATTAGGATTTGTATGTGTTGGAGCTTGAGCTATGTCTTACTTGATAGAACCAAAACTATCACTTCATTCTTTGTTCTAGGTAAAGGCCATATTTTTACTCAACATAGATCTTTGAGTCTTGAAAAGAATATAAAAATCATTAAAAAATCTCATAATTAAGATTATTTAATAAAATAAAAATTTTTACCCCATTATTCTACTTAGGAAATGACAAGGCCAAACTAACACCAACCCTTTCAAGATCTATAGAGAAACCTTTCTTGGAGATAATATGGCCCATAATTTTACCTTCATAGGATAAGAATAAACATTTTTAAGGATTGAGAGATATTATAAAATATCTACATCTCTCAAAAATATGCCTTTGGAAAACACTGTAATGTCATCAAGATAAACCAACACTATACCATTCTTCTTTGCTACATAGATTTCTAGGTGTAAGGAGTTTTTATTTAAAGATGGTGACCATTTAAAACTTATATCTCTTGTTATTTATGATTACCTTTTCTTTATCCATTTTATCATCATCATTAAATATATTCTCAAGTGTCACTAGGCCTTTCAGAAGTTTGTGCGTCCTTAATTGCACAATTTGATCACCATATTACTGCTGTAATTTAGATTGATTTCATGAAGAGAACTCAACCTATTATTTAAAAAATCATAATATTTATTTGTAAATATCAAATTCTTTCCAACTAGCATCATTATCTTTGATAAAAGTTATTAATACTACCTTGACATGTATTTTCCATCTTGAGTTATTGACATAATTTGAGACATCAAATCGAGATCTAACTACACCCAAACTCTCGACATGATTATTTTCCTCCTTTGGAATGGATTCTATGTTTAAAGATTATAAATATTCAATAATATCCCAAAACCAATGTTTTAAAGACTTTAGTTATGATTTCCTAGTCACATTTTGACATTTTAGTTGATGAGTAATGAACTTACTATCATCAAATACTTCTAGACACTTCACTATTCTTTTCCTAGCCCATTGAAGGCCATGCACAAGTGTTTCATAATTTTTGGCATTACAAGTATAGTTTAATTATAATCTGAAAGTGGTATATTACATTTATTTGGAAGGATAAACCAACTTTACACCACCTCCTACACCCATCTTACACCTTGATCCATCAAATCATAGTTTCCATAGACTGTTCATGGGTTTATATGGTTTGATCAATTGAGGAATGAAAGAAACTTCCTCAAGTAAGTAATATATTCCTAGGCCTGCCTCTTATATTAACTTATATGGATCATGTTTATGATGTTCAACTACCCACTCATAAATAAAAATATCAAGTATGTCTTGAAGATTACTAGTTTGTACTAGTTAGTTCTTGGTCAACATGGAAATCTACTTCATCAATAATAGTACATGTAATGTTATAGACTTTGGGTATATAGGGTTATATGTGGTTATTATAAATTGGTTTAGATTCTAAATTGAATTTAGTACCATACTTGGTTCTAAAGACCATGTGGGACCAATTAGATGACAAATACCCCTCAATCTTAGTTGTGAAATCCCTAGATAGACATATGACAAAGTAGGGTGGTAGGTCTATCAAAAAAACATCTTGAAGGATAGAAAAAGTTGGACAATAGTGAAAATTAAAATTTATACCTTTGATGATACCCACATTCTTGATGTCTATTCGATCCAATTATAACACTTATTTAGTGATTAACCCTTACTTTAAGCTTATCTTATCATCTACTTGCTTAGGAATTATAGAGGTAATATCACCACTATCAGTCATGCAATTGTTAACCAAAGACTCACCTATGATGAGATAGAGATTTAAATGATGTTTCTTATCATGATTGACTTGTCTTCTTCCATTGGGATTAGAGATATAAATGACGATTCTTATCATAATTGACTTGTCTTCCTTCATTGGGATGAGTGACATTCTGATTCAAAGGCATCTTCATGGTCTCCAATTTTGAGTTGTTTTAATTAGTATAAATTATTTGGGAGGTGTTTATACTTTTTATGAGGTCAACAAGTGAAGCACATCAAAGCACAAATGTTTATAATTTTTTGGGAAATTTTTCTTTGCCCCTTGGTAGTATGATGTAAGGGCATCTTTATGGTCTCCAATTTTGAGTTGTTTTAACTAGTACAAATCATTTGGGAGATGTTTTTTACTTGTTAGGAGTTTTAAAAATATTTAAAATTTTAATTCTAGTCAATAAGGCATTTCTCATTAAAACTAGTGAGTTTGAGTTTTTGAATGTTTTTGTCCAATTTAGGGGTTTTAAAAGGAATATTAACTTTTGAATGTCTTTCAAGATCCCAAATTGGTTACTAGTGACCATTGGAGAGGTTAGAAAGTTAGTTATATTTGATATAAATAATGTAAATATTTGTTTTTGAGGAGGTGGTATCAATGTATTTTAAAAAAAAAGAGGGATCCATACGCAAGGAATAGCTAGTTGAGACCCTCAAGTTTTGTCAAGAAAAATATAACTTAGTTTTCTTATGTTTGCATATGAACTAAGACTATGTATTGAATGCTCATTGGCGTAAGACTATACAAAAGTTAGATTTTTTGAAATATTATGGTTGTGATAATTATTTTACATTATTCTTAAATGTTTTCTATGTTTTTTTTGAATAGTTTCCTTCTTTTCATCTTTAAGGACCACACAATCTTGTAGATATCAAAGCTAAATAATATAGTGATATACAAAGTCTCATGAAATGGGTAGACTAAGGTATGAAAATGGATGGGAATTTATTTATAAGAGTGTTAAAATTTATGATGATACCCCATTAAATTATTATTAGTGTTTTATAACCCTTTGTGTAGCTAAAACCCTCAAGACAATGCATTCTTATTCTGCAAACTGTGTTTACACATAGAATTGCCAAAATTCAAGACAATGATTAAATATAGACTTCAAAACAAAAGTTTAATGATTATAAAATGTGTAATGAGGATAAAAAATTTAGGATCAATAATTTTTTGTGTTATAATATCCTTTTAGGATACTAAACCCTCAAGTGAGCAACTTGCAAACCCTATAAATGGTGATTATGCATAGAAAGACACCAAAAATGTGGTAAAGAAGTGTAAAAGAGGAGTTTATAATGTTTTATAATAGTTTTTAAAATGTATTTAATAGTAACACATACCTATATATTCATTTATAGTTACATAAAATGCCTTAAGTTGTTTAGAAAAAAAATTATAACCTTCTCAGGTAGTTACAATCAGTCAAGAACCCTGTGTTGGGGTTTCCACCTAAAAATGTGGATTATGATAATTTTAATAGATATGAAAATATAAAACTGGGTGAAAACACTTGAATGAAGGTATTTTAATAGATTTTGGTGTTTTGGGACTGTGTCTATACTTTTACATATAGTTTGGAGGAGTGGTTTAAGGGTTGAAGTTCACCATGAAACTTTGTGAATAACCATAATAGGATACAAGGTGTTTTTAAAGGTTTTTATTTTGATAATAACTCATTTTATGTATCCGTATAATGCTAAAAACACTAAAAAGGGCTACAAGCCTATATGTTAAGGTAAGAAAAAGTGGTAGAAAGAAAGAGTTGATTTTTTGTGAGTTTTGTGATTTGAATGAGGGGTGATAAAAGGGTATAAAGAATGTGTGTAATGTGTCAATAAAAAATAAAACAAACATTTATCCCAAGAACCATTGAGTGTATAGATAAATAGTGAACCATTGCTAAAGAATGTTGACAAAAAGGAGTCAAGTGTGAATGGAGTTGTTGATAAGAGGCAATTGAGATAAGATATAGAATGGATAGAGACAAAATATGATTATAGTATTTGTAAATTATTCAAGAAAACATTAATACTTGAGTAGATGACAAATAATATTGGAAAAAGGTGAGATATCATAGAAAAACAAAATGTTCAAATCAGAGACTCAAATGAGATGAGAGCTAGGTGTAATTGGAGCATAAGTAAAAGTGTACTATTTTTTTCATATTTATGTATAAATACACAAGTATTTTGATATACTTTTAATCATTTGGTATTATATCCAAGTTGCATTCTGTGGACAAGGGTATATTTTGTGATTTGAAAGTGTCATGTTATTTTACTTGAAGATATGATGAGTAGGTGATGAACGATGATGAGAATATAATGAAAGGTTGCTATGATATATTGTATGTGAATGCTGATGAATATTTTAGGAAAGCGTAAAAAATTTGTATGAATATGATAGAGAGGCATAAAAGAGAAGTTGTGGTGAATCCATTAGCCCATAAAGGCTTAGAGAAAATGTAGAGAGCTAGTGAAAGGTTAAGGATAGATCTTGAGAATAGAACATAGAGACCAAGTGAAGGCCAATAGGAAAAGTGAGAAGGCTTGTAAAGAGTAGAGATAGGTCCATGATAGAGACCAAGAGAGAGATAAATTGAAGAGAAGAGATTGAAATAAGATGAAGGGATTTAGACAACAAGGTGACCACAAAGAAGTGAGGAAAAAGGAAGTGGATGTGAGGGAGACTGCTAAGTTAAGGGAAATATTTATAGGTTTGAAGTAAGATTTGAAAGAAATTATACTAAAGTTTTTAGTTAGAGTTAGTAAAATAGTGAGATGGCCCCTCAAGAACATAGTGAAGAAGAGGACAAGACAAAGAGAAGTGTGCCAAGTGAGTAGATAACTGAGAGAGTTTAACAAGAAGACTAAGAGGACAAAGGAGGAAGCAATCAAGATTCATGATTTTTAATATAATAACGCTTTGACATGTGTGAATGAAGGTAAGATATTTTAAGATGAAAATGAGATAGTTAGGCCAATACATGGGCTCAAGAAAGAATATGAGAGATAATTTGATCAATTGGTGTTCAAGAGGTACCAAGAGGAATAAGAGGATATAGATAGAGTCTTAATGATGGAAGAAGACCAAGCAGGTCAGCCATCCTTGAAACAAGTTGACATGAATTATGAAGCGGGTGAAAATAAATATAAATAAGCATTGAGACACCAAAATAAGGAAATGTATGAGGAATATTCTAGTATGTATGAAGCTTTGAAAAGATAATATAACTTCAACCCTCATCAAATGTATATATAGATGGTTAAGGAGGTGACCAAGGAGAATATAGACTTATCGCATGTAATAATAGTTTCAAAGATAATAACATTAATGAACATAAAGAGGATTAAAGCACATGAAGGCACTCCACATGATAAATTTTTTGCTATTGATGTTGAAGTATAGGTTATAGATGAGGGAGAAACCATAGAAGGAGAGTCATAAGAAGCATTGGAGGCTGATGTAAAGAATAAGGATGAAACATAAAAAACACATGAAGGTTATTGGGAAAAAGAACAATATATGAGAAAATAGGATAGTTGGAGAATGCCTCAAGGGTAGGAGAAATAACATGATTTTATTAATGCTTTATTGATTTTAGGTATAACATGGAGGAAGATAACAAGTGGCAAGAGAAGATACAAGTGTGGTTCAAGAGAGCATGAACATATATAATATAAATTGGTTGTAGTAGAAGATAATAGTAAAGAAGGCATAAAAACCTCAAGTAGGCCTTGATATCTAGGAGGCCAAGGAATTAATATAAAAATTCAACAAGTGAAGCACATCAAAACACAAATATTTATATCTTTTTGGGAAAGTTTTCTTTGCCCCTTAGTCATAAGATGTAAGGGCATCTTCATTTTCTCCAATTTTGAGTTATTTTAGTTATTAAAAATAATTTGGGATATGTTTTTAATTTTTATGAGTTTTAGAAGTCTTTATAATTTGAATTCTAGTCCATAAGGCATTTCCCACCAAAAATAGTGAGTTTGAATTTTTGACTGTTTTTATCCAATTCAGGGGTTGTAAAAGTCATTGGAAGGAAAAATCAAGTGTCAAGGATTGATGTGACTTATTGAGATTATTATATGTCTATACATGGGTCATAATATTCACTTGTATGGAATATTAACTTTTAAATTTCTTTCAAGATCTCAAATTGGTTACTAGTGATCGTTGAAGAAGTTATAAAGTTAGTTAGGTTTGATATAAATAATGCAAATATTTGGTTTTAAGGGGGTGGTATCAATGTTTTTTAAATAATAGAGGGTTATAGACCCAATTAATATCTAGTGGAGACCCTCAAGGTTTGTCAAGAAGAATATAACTCTATTTTCTTGCATTTGCATATGAACTAAGACTGTGTATTAAATGCACATTGGAGTAAGACTATACAAAGGTTTGATTTTAATGTTTGATGTTATTTTTAAAAGTAAGTTACATGATTTTTTATTGTTTTTTTATGTTTATTTTGAATAGTTTCCTTTTTTTCATCTTGAAGGACCACACAGTCCTATAGATATCAAAGAAAGAGAATATAGTTATATATAATGTCTAATGAAATGTGTAGAATGATGTAAAAAAGTGGATGGGAATTGATTTAAAGGAGTTTTATAAGTTGTGATGAGACCCAATTTATTTATTCTTATTTTTTGAGAACCTTTGTTTAAATAAAAACCTCAAGATAGTACATTCATAGTTTGTAGACTGTGTCTACACATAGAATTGATAAAATTCAAGATAATGGTTGAATAGAGACTTAATTTTTTTTAATAATTATAAAATATGTAATTAGGATAAAAAATTTAGGATCAATCATTTATATTTTTATAATATCACTTTAGGAGACTAAACTCTAAAGTGAGCAACCTGTAGACCCTGTAAATGGTGACTGTGTAGACAGAGACACCAAAAACATTATAAAGCAGTGTAAACAAGGAGTTTATAATGTTGCGTAATAGTTTGATAAAGTATTTAATATTAAAAAATACCTCTCAGTTTATTTATATCTCCATTAGAGGCCTTAATTTTTTTTAAATAAATTTCGAACCTTCTTGGGTAGTTGCAATTAGTCAAGAATCACGTACTGGGGTTTCTAGCTAAAAATGTTGATTGTGAGAAATTTAACCAACATAAAACCATGAAATTTGGTTAAAACATTTTAATTCAATTATTTTAATAGGTTTTGTAATTTTAGGAGTGTGTTTGTACTTCTACAGATGGTTTGGAGGGTCGGTGTTTGAAATAGGGTCCTAAAAGACCTAAAGACCTAAAGAATGGTCTAAAAGAGCTTATAAGAGTAGTTGAGGGGTTGAATTATAAAATAAACTTGGTTAATAATGAAAATATGATATAGGGTATTGATTAATGTGGTCAATTTCATAATAACTCACTATATGTATTCGTATAAGGCTAAAAACACTACAAAGGGCTATAAGCCTATATGTCAAGGTAAGAAATGGTGGTGTAAATAGAGAGTTGATTTTTTAAGAGTTTTTTTACTTTAATTATGTGTGATAAAGTTGGATAAATAGTGTGGGGAAGGTTTCAATAAACACTAAACCAAACATTGATCCCAAGAACCATTTAGTGTACAAAGAATTAGTGAACCATTACTAAAGAAAGTTGACAAAAATGAGTCAAGTATGAGTAGAGTTATTTATAAGAGGAAATTGAGATAATATATTGAAGGGTAAAATACACAATATGGGTATAGGATAGTACTTTTTTCAATAAAACATCAAGCCTTGAGGATATGACAAATAAGAGTGACAAAAGGTGAGAGATCATAGAGAAATAAAATGTTCAAATCAGAGACTCAAAAGAGATGAGAGCTAGGTGCCTTTGGAGAAGAGCTAAACATGTAATATTTTATTCATATTTATATCTAACTATAAAAGTTTTATTATAGTATTTTCATCACATTCATGGGGAATGTTCCCTCCTTCCCTTTTGATCTAGTCGCAAGGTTGAAATTAGATAGCTCCTCTTGAGGAAGATCCTTTTATTTAGGAATGGATAATGTATCCCACATTAGAATGATAACATGTTTCTTATTAATTTGGTCAAAAAAAATTATATAAAATATACCAAACTTCATATATCCTTTAAGATCAACTACACTATCTTGATCTATTGGTGAGTAAGATAAAGGAACATCCCTTAATTTCTAATTTTTTTCCACTTCTTAAACTCTAAGGATTGCATTAGGCATATTAACTCCTTGAGACACTTGAAAATGTAAAATAGGTACTTTAATTTCTTTTTTATTACCTTTTTTATCTCTATTTTATTATCCCTCATGTTAGCTTCCACATGATTTTCAAAGTTATTCATACCTTCAAACTAATTAATAGAACAATAGTCTCCTTCTTGCCAATTATCAAAGGTGGAATCATGTTGTACTTGAATTTTATTATTATATCGTTGTGGTGGAATATCAACTTTTAGAGTTTGAAAATCTTGCATACCTTGATAAATTTGAAAATTTTGAGAATTTTGAGCACCTTACATCATGTAAGTTTGATTGGACATACCATTGGAGTATAAAAGATGATTCTAGGGATGACTATAAGGAAGGCACAATGATTTATCTTGAGCTAGGTTGTTTTGATATGAAATAATATCATTTGAATAACTATTAGCATTTGGATTTTAGATATTATAAGGCCTCACATTGGTGATTTATCCATGTCTTGAAAGTTACCTTGAAGAGTAGGTCTATTTTCGTAATTGAACTAATTATATGGATGCTATGGTCTGTAATGTTAAGTTTTCTACCACTTGATGTTAATAATTTCATTGCCAATACTTTGTGCAAGTCATTTGAAAGATTAGAGGCAGCCATTTCTTGGTTTTTTCATGAATCAATAGGAGCTAATATGGGAAATTTAAGGGGATTAGAATAAGTAGAAAGCTAAAATTCTAAAAAATAGGTAAAATAGGCATTAGATACATATTACCATATTAGAGAAGACAATTTTCAGCCTTTATTGATACTTCATATACATTAGGCAATGTGTTTCCTCCCATTGATTGAATCATTAGCACTATGTCAACATGAAGGCCCTCAAATATTACAAGAAAGAATAATTTATAGTAGGTTTGATAATGGTTGGGACCATATCCAAAGTATTTTTAAACCTATAGTTGAAATCAATGTTAAATTCTTGAGGAACTCTATTTATGGTATTTAGTTTCTCTACCAATGATAAATGATCACTTTTATCTTCAAAATGATTACATAATTGTTATACTAAATCATCCCAAATAGTAATATAATTAGGCCTCATACCTTTATGACATTGAATATCATTCCCTTTGAATTATGTGGCTAACAATATAATTAATACATTTTCTTGTATCACATGATGCGTGGAACAAATGTTAGTAATGTATACTATGTGTTTAATAGGAGTAATATAATCTTCTCTAGTAAAGTGTGGGATATTTTAAAGGGAAATAACCTAAATATCATCATATTGAGATAGGAGAAGAAGGATTCCACCATTTAAAGGAATGAAATCTTGATATATAAGGACTACCATCTTTAGAAATTGGGATATATAAAACGTTTCTACAGATAGATTTACAACAACATCAAAATACCTTTTCAGATAAGGGTTTATAGTATAAAACCTCCTTTTATTAGTTCAGGGGATTAGAAGAAGCAGAAAGCTAAAATTCTAAAAAATAGGTAAAATAGGCCTTAGATAAATCTTACCATATTAGAGAAGACAATTTTCAGCCTTTATTGATACTTCATATACATTAGGCAATGCATTTCCTCCCATTGATTGAATCATTAACACTATGTCAATATGAAGGCCCTCAAATATTACAAGAAAGAATAATATATAGTAGGTTTGATAATTGTTGGGACCATATCCAAATTATTTTTAAACCTATAGTTGAAATCAACCTTAAATTCTTGAGAAACTCTATCTATGGTATTTAGTTTCTCTACCAATGATAAATGATCACTTTTATCTTCAAAATGCTTGCATAATTTTTATACTAAATCATCCCAAATAGTAATATAATTAGGCCTCAATCCTTTATGACATGGAATATCATTCCCTTTGAATTATGTGGCTAAAAATCTAATTATTACATTTTCTTGTATCACATGATGCATGGAACAAATGTTAGTAATGTATACTATGTGTTTAATAGGAGTAGTATAATCTTCTCTAGTGAAGTGTGGGATATTTTAAAGGGAAATAACCTAAATATCATCATATTGAGATAGGATAAGAAGGATTTCACCATTGAAATTAATGAAATCTTGATATATAAGGACTACCATCTTTAGAAATTGGGATATATAAAATGTTTCTATAGATAGATTTACAATAACATCAAAATACCTTTTCAGATAAGGGTTTATAGTATAAAAACTCCTTTTATTAGTTGAGGGGATTAGAATAAGTAGAAAGCTAAAATTATAAAAAATAGGTAAAAGAGGCCTTAGATAAATCTTACCATATTAGAGAAGACAATTTTCAGCCTTTATTGATACTTCATATACATTAGGCAATGCGTTTCCTCCCATTGATTGAATCATTAGCACTATGTCAATATGAAGACCCTCAAATATTACAAGAAATAATAATTTATATTAGGTTTTATAATGGTTGGGACCATATCCAAATTATTTTTAAACCTATAGTTGAAATCAACCTTAAATTCTTGAGAAACTCTATTTATGGTATTCAGTTTCTCTACCAATGATAAATGATCACTTTTATCTTAAAAATGCTTGCATAATTTTTATACTAAATCATCCCGAATATTAATATAATTAGGCCTCAAACCTTTATGACATTGAATATCATTCCCTTTGAATTATGTGGCTAATAATCTAATTAATACATTTTCTTGTATCACATGATGCATGGAACAAATGTTAGTAATGTATATTATGTGTTTAATAGGAGTAGTATAATCTTCTCTAGTGAAGTGTGGTATATTTTAAAGGGAAATAACCTAAATATCATCATATTGAGATAGGATAAGAAGGATTACACCATTGAAAGGAATGAAATCTTGATATATAAGGACTACCATCTTTAGAAATTGGGATATATAAAACGTTTCTACAGATAGATTTACAACAACATCAAAATACCTTTTCAGATAAGGGTTTATATTATAAAAAATCCTTTTATTATTTGAGGGGATTAGAAGAAGTAGAAATCTAAAATTCTAAAAAATAGGTAAAATAGGCCTTAGATAAATCTTACCATATTAGAGAAGACAATTTTCAGCCTTTATTGATACTTCATATACATTAGGCAATGTGTTTCCTCCCATTGATTGAATCATTAGCACTATGTCAATATGAAGGCCCTCAAATATTACAAGAAAGAATATTTTATAGTAGGTTTGATAATGGTCGGGATCATATCCAGATTATTTTTAAACCTATAGTTGAAATCAACCTTAAATTGTTGAGAAACTCTATTTATGGTATTCAGTTTCTCTACCAATGATAAATGATCACTTTTATCTTCAAAATGCTTGCATAATTTTAAAACTAAATCATCCCAAACATTAATATAATTATGCCTCAAAACTTTATGACATGGAATATCATTCCCTTTAAATTATGTGGCTAACAATCTAATTAATATATTTTCTTGTATCACATGATGCATGGAACAAATGTTAGTAATGTATACTGTGTATTTAATAGAAGTAGTATAATCTTCTCTAGTGAAGTATGGGATATTTTAAATGGAAATAACCTAAATATCATCATATTGAGATGGGAGAAGAAGGATTCCACCATTGAAAGGAATGAAATCTTGACATATAAGGACTACCATCTTTAGAAATTGGGATATATAAAACGTTTCTACAAATAGATTTACAACAACATCAAAATACCTTTTTAGATAAGGGTTTATAGGATAAAAACTCCTTTTATTAGTTGAGGGGATTAGAAGAAGTAGAAAGCTAAAATTCTAAAAAATAGGTAAAATAGGCCTTAGATAAATCTTACCATATTAGAGAAGACAATTTTCAGCCTTTATTGATACTTCATATACATTAGGCAATGCGTTTCCTCCCATTGATTGAATCATTAGCACTATGTCAATATGAACGCCTTAAAATATTACAAGAATTTATAATTTATAGTAAGTTTGATAATGGTTGGGACAATATCCAAAGTATTTTTAAACCTATAGTTGAAATCAACCTTAAATTCTTGAGGAACTCTATTTATGGTATTCAGTTTCTCTACCAATGATAAATGATCACTTTTATCTTCAAAATGCTTGCATAATTGTTATACTAAATAATCCCAAATATTAATATAATTAGGCCTCAAAACATTATGACATGGAATATCATTCCCTTTGAATTATGTGGCTAAAAATATAATTAATACATTTTCTTGTATCACATGATGCATGGAACAAATGTTAGTAATGTATACTATGTGTTTAATAGGAGTAGTATAATATTCTCTAGTGAAGTGTGGGATATTTTAAAGGGTAATAAAATAAATATCATCATATTGAGATAGGAGAAGAAGGATTCCACCATTGAAAGGAATGAAATCTTGATATATAAGGACTACCATCTTTAGAAATTGGGATATATAAAACGTTTCTATAGATAGATTTACAACAACATCAAAATACCTTTTCAAATAAGGGTTTATAGTATAAAAACTCCTTTTATTAGTTGAATTATACATTATTTATTAAAACTAAAATGTAGTACCTTAAAAAAAACATCTTGTAGTTATCTTTGGAATGAAATCAAGACACTATTCTTTCAACTAAGGTGCTTGAAGGCTTGTTGAAGTCCCCATATGTTGAATGTATATGCTATGGGAGTTGTAAGTGTGTCAAGAACAACACCAATATTGAATAATTTTATTGAATATTAGTCCTATCAGACCTACCAAAAACTATTATAACAATGAGTTTCACCCTTCGAGGAGGTTTTATTAGGTATCTTCAATCAATTAACATAGTGGTAACTCTTTAAGGATGTGGGTGGCCTAAAACTAAAGAGAACCTCAAGAGGGGGTTGGTTTCCTTGATGATATGCCTTTACTATCATTACACCTAATCAACTTGGAATGGAAAGGGAAGTATAAAGATGAAAATGAGTATAAAAAGGGTTATTCACCAAATTTTAGGTCTCCTCCTATGATCTATGTGTTGATAAAAAATCTAAACAAGTCTGAAAATAATTACACAACTTCAAATAGTTATCTAGCATAAGTATTTCAACATGGAGGTTGTTGCTGAAACTTCAATTAAAAGGGGTGATCAAAAGGCGCAAAATTAAGTACTAATGGGAGTTTACCACACTTAAAATTTGTTTAATGACATAATAAACACCATATTACCTGTAATGAGATAAATTACTGATAAATAGGTAAGAATGAAGAGGACAAATGCAAGGAGATTGAATGTCAACACTTTTATTCATCAACAATTCATCATGAGTACACTAAGTATAATATAAAGAAGGAAAAATCATTTTTCATTCATTTAAAATTAATAATCAAGTCCCAAATTTTTATGGATTCTCCATAATAACTTTTAGGATGATTTAGAATGGCAGTCAAAGCCAAATTTATATAAAAAGTAAGGATAAATAAAGAGGGAGGATGTGGAGAAATTTCATATTGGTTGTCATTTATCTCAAAACCAGTAATAATTAAATAATAAGGTGGAGAAATAGTCATATAATATTTATTCAAAATGTGTTATCTTGGACTAATGATTATATCATGAGATGTGGCATAGAAGTGGCTTTTCATCTTCTATGACTCATCTTCCTTCACTTGAAACTACCTTTTTTTTGAGGAGGGGTTAACAATTTTTAGTTTTACACATGGAATATTTGAATAATTTGGAAACATAATAAATAATTCTTTGATTTAAAATACATATCTCACATTGGTGAAGGTGAACTAAAGCTTACATGTCTTCACATAATGGTCTCTATCATCAGAACTAGTAAGTGATTTGAAGATAGTTACGAACATTCATGTAATAGAGGTTCCATATAGCCTTGAGAGGAGTTTTATCCATGTTTAATGACCTTCATAATAATATATAAGGTTTTTTAATTCTTATTATGAGACTTAAAATGTGTTTCTAACCTAAGAAGAGCTTGACATGTTGGTATGGACTTGTACATTCCTTTAAATGTCCTTAACACCAAGAAGCTACCTATGTATAACCTATTAAAAATTTCTTAAAATAATTGAAATTGGTTTTTTAATGACACATATAAGGAATAATTATGTCATTAATTAATTATAGGATTTTCAAGAGGTTTTTTTATGCCATTAGTGACCTTGAGAAGGTCTATAACCTTACTTTTCCATGCAATCAAGGAAGTAATCTTCACATGGCATGCTATATTGACTTGAAACTTGTATAATAATCATGATTACCTATATAAATGACTTATTGAAAGTCATTATACCTATATATATCAGTTTCAACCTCATTTTTCTGATTAAGAAGACCTTATTCAATCAAATCCCTCCAAATCAACCAAAACAGGTAGTTTTAAGCCTCTTTCTTATGTTATTTCCATTTAAATGTGCCAAATTGTTATAAAAAAGGTTAAAATGGGACCCAAATATATAATTTATGTATTTTAATTACCAATCATATGCATTAGAATCATTTAAACTATCATTCTCTTTCATTGATCTCTTTGAGGGTCCACAAGGTAGTTTCTAGTCATTAACTTCTTAGTAACTATTCATAAAGCACAGGCCTATAATGGATTGAAAAATATAAAAAATTTGGATTGCATAGAACTCACTAAAAATAATTAATATAACTTGTTCCATTTCACCTCTTTAGTAAATTTTACACAAGCAAGTTGACATTATTGAGTCTCTAGGCCTATGTGTGAAGGTTGAAATGAGTATTTGAAGAAAAAGGACCTCAAATTTATTTATTTTGGTTCATAAATGTCTTATTTAGGTTGTATAAATACCCCATGATGAATCAAAATGATTATCCAAGTTATTTATCTCTTCAGAAGTCTTCAAACCTACTTTGACGTATAACAAAGGTTTGTATGCATTATAACAAATTTTACCCTAATGGTCACTTTTTAATGATTTATTATTCTTTATAATGGATATAAACATTTTAGATCCTTATAAATGTATATTACATCCTTTATGACTTTAAAAACCTAAAATTTCACCCTAAAATCACACTTTCCTTTCATGAAATTACCCATAGACTTGACATAGTCAAGTTCAACATATATCTTCACTATTTCTTTTAGTCATTTGACCTATAGCTCATGTGTTATGAGTTTGAGAGGTTATAAAACTCAAGAGTTAATGGTTTAGGTATTTTATGATATTATATTTTATATTTCCACATTCATCTTGCTCTATTCAAACCTTAATCTAAATACCAGAGTGTTATAGAAACCATGACTATCAAACAACATGCACACAATTATGTGCATTATAAAAGAAAGGTGTCCATGGAAGATTTAAAAAACTTGTTTTATAACTTTAATAATTTTTAATAAAAACATGTTACATAAAAAACCTTTTCTCTTTGTTTTCTGTATGTAAGCTTATTGTTGCCTCTCTCTCAAGCTTGAACTGTTCTAAACTAGATATTTTACTGACCTCCTTGTCTTTGTTAATTTTCAATTTTTCTAAGAATAATTTTAGGTAATTTAAGTTTTATTAATCCCATTTCAAATTGATAAAACACAAAAAAAAATTTATGAGTTTTACAAACTATTCTATAGGCTTAAATAGTCTACTTGTAGATGCATGATTGCATTTTTCTTTTATCATTTCAAACATGCATGATCATGGATGATATTTAAAGTTTGATTGAGGTTTATCACCAATTTACAAACATTAATCACTTATTAAAAACATATTCATTATTCATAGGATTACACTTGTTTCTTCAACACTTGAAGCTCTTGTTCGAGAACATTAGGCTCAATGACCTTCTTGACATGCCACCTTCAACTTACATCATAGATGATCATTAGAGGATATGTACACCTATTTAATTGTATTTAATTTTAATAAAAAAATATTTATATGCAAATCAAACTTAATTTTTTTTGGATTAGTCATGAATTATGAAAAAAACATGGCTATGGGACTATGGCTTCTTTACTTGAGGTCTGTATGCTTGGATTAGTGCAAAAATACATTTTGGTGGTGAAAACAATATAGTTGATCATGGAATGGATATTAAAAGAATATCATAAATGTATCACAAGTTCTTTGTCTTCTTTCAAAATCCCCTAAACACTTCAAAAGTGTAAAACATGCTCAACCTCACACATTCTGAACCCTATATAATTGTACATTGACATTCCACTCTTATTTGCATGTGAATCTTATTTGGGGATGGAGTAAGAGAAATTTTTGTATTTTTGAGGTTGATAATACTATGTGAATTATAATTTAATCACCTTCAATTTATAAACACCTCATAATTCCCATAAACCTTGATTGTCATGCCCAAAACAATAGAACCATGATATTTAGTGCTAATACCAACATGAATCCTTGAATTTTGGGTTGATTTCAATGTTGTAGAGGTTAAATGAATATAAATAGATATTAATTAAACATTTTCATTCAATTACAAGTATATAACTAACATTTCAAATATGAAAATATGATAATGGGGTTTAAGAGTGTTTTAGGGAGGTTTAACTTCTTAATGATGATTCATAAACCCATTAATTCTAATCCTATAACTAGTGCCAAGAATTTGAAGGGAATAGTTTTGGTAAAAATCTAGTATGACATTTGGTATGAAAAATATCTTCTTTTATGAATTGACCACATCAAAATGACCTTTCTGGTCTTGCCAATGACCCAATGGAAGATTTGAATATATATATATATATATATCTTATTGGATCTAAAAATATTTTCTATGCATGTTTTGAGCTTGGCAAAGCTGGATATAGAAATGGAGAGTCTTAGAAGTCAATCCTTAGTTTGAAATCTTTCATGACTAGACCTTTGCATGTCCATTTTATTGAAGAATGTTGTTTATCCTTTCATAACACATTGTAAGGCATAATGAAAAATTGGTAGAGAAATGAAACTACCTTACTTATCTTGGACTATATGGTGGTGATGTAACATAAAATAATAATCCTCACCTTCCTTTCCCTACCAATTCTATGTTATGCCTTGTTTGTACATTAGAAAGATGAGTAAGGTAGTTTCAAATGTTATTTAACACTAGAAACAGAATATTGTTACACTTTGACCAAGGTGTATGTGTACGAGAGCTATAATATGATATCTAAAAATGTCAAACCTTTTTAAACCTCTAGACATGATATTTTCCCCTCAAACTTGGTGTTTATTTAAGGAGATACATTATAACATTGTAACAAGCAATAGAAATCAAATTAATCAAACCTTAATTTATCCAAAGTTCTTGAAATTACAATGTTTCCAATCTATAAAATTGGATCTCAAGTTCACTCATCTATCTTGGAGCATTTTCTCTTCTTATATGATCATCACATTCTTTTATTCACCATGGATCAAGTTTATCTTAGCTTTCACATATAAACATTAATATTTCATTGTTACCTTAAACTCTGCTAACTTGCATTGAAAAATACCTCTCCAAAGATCATGGTATGAAAATTATTGGACAAGACACATAAATGGACTCTAACATCCCAATAGGATACAATATAGACCTTGAGATGACATACAACACCATACCATGACACGAAGACATAATTATCAGTAAAACTATTCCAAGGGTAGATAACTTAGTTACTTGGTTTTCAACAATCTTTGGTCATGCATGATTAATTGGCTAACAAAAACTATTTAGGACACAATAAACTTAAGGTAGTAATTATATTTTGGTTGGAATTGTTTGTTAATTGAAATAAAAAAATATTTGAATGACCAATATGGATATGGTTAAAACATTTTTGGAGACCTTATTATGTAGTTTATAATTTTAAAACCATAAAAATGTTTTGAATATTTTTTTGGTGCCATTTAAAAAAATAAGTAAAAAAAACATTCTCTTTCATATATATGGATTTAATAACTAAAAAAATTGAAAATAAATAATTTTCAAACCTAAGGTTTATTTTATTTCTACCATTAAATGTGGTGCATTCAAAATTATAGCTACGAGGATCAAAGTTGAGATCCTTGCCCATTTTTATTTTAAAATTCTCATAAAATTTTCAATAAATTTGTACATAGGCCCTAATCAAATATACTAAATATAAATTCATAAAATAATTGGCCCTATGAGTCCTTCACACAATACACAAACACGCACGTGCACGCACGCGCGCGCACACACACACACACAAAATTGTATATGTCCTAATTACAGTAATGCAAAAACCATTATTAAATTGTTTAATGGGAAATGAACAATGGTTCTCAATACAAATATAGGGTTCATAGATATTTATTTTGACAGAGGAATACAAATTAGAAATGTATGAATATTTTCTAATTATAAAATGATCAAATGAGCTACAGTTATTTTGTAGATCAAATATAAGTTCTATTGATGTTTCATATAAGGCACATAGTACATTTGTTTCGAAAGAGTGTGAGTAACAAGAACGACTAAATGAATGGATATGTATATCTCTATGTCCAATTGATAGATATCACATTCCACTAGAATTAAAATTAACATATGTGAAAACATCATGACTTTACCATGTATTTGACTTGGGGTAATCGTGTATAATATTAATCATTATATACTAGATTCTTATTATCTCTCAATATAATTTATCAAAAATGTTTTAATTTTTTATGGATGGGAAGCTTTTGGAGTTATTAGAGATGAGGATAACTTAGAAGAAACATATTACTACTAATGTTAGAATGTATAGGAAAAAATTAAATTCACCCCCTTAGTCATAGATGCAGAAAACATTTACTATCTCACTGAGTTTGTGGTAATTACTAGAACTTGGATTCAATGATATCCAAAAAAAAATTCATATGTATGCTTGTTTGAATATTATGAAATACATATGAAGTTACTACACTATTCAAATTTGATTCTTATGAGAAATTTTCAATCACTCGAATATCAATAGAGGCCATTAAGCATAAATTTATTTAAAGTTCATGAGTATCACCATGAATTAATTCTTATTTATATCAATAATAGAGAAGATCCAAATATTTTTTTAATTTAAATTTAAAGGTATGTTAACTTATCAAATTTGAATGTGTTTAATGATATAAAATTTAATTTATACTATAAATAGTACATATGAATTTCATTCTCATCACTCACTAATGTAATTTTTGTAGCTTAGTGGAGCCAAATAATCTTACACCTTCATGTGGTTGGCACAATTAATATATAATTCCATATTATTAAATCTAATAGAAGTTAAATGAAAGCTTAATAAAAGATTGGTATCGCTAGTAAAAAATTCCATATTTTATTAAAGTCAGAGTGGGTAGTTCGTCTTCAAACTAGGTGGTTTTAGAGGTCATCATCTTAGGAAAATTAGTAAATTTCCTACCCTAATATGTTGGAAGTGATGAAATTTCAAGAGGAGGTCCTAGAAGCATAAATATTAGTCAGAGGACAAAATATTATCTTGACTACATAAAAATAACATTTCAACAATAATCAATATAACGCATGACAAAAATTTATCTCTTATGTTATATCAACATGATCTATGGTGAAATTATAAGGATTTAACATACATGTTGATTTTATTTCAATTCATGTCATTACATGCATTTTTGTTTTTATGTGCATTTTAAGTTAGAATAAAAATTAAAACTTTTTCATATACAAAAAGACATTATTAACATCACAACATGTATTCTATCTCTTGAGAAAAAGGTTCAAAGGCTAATAATTTGGTCCTAGATAATATTTTACACCCATAAAACTATGTCATTGTTAGTTTTTAGGGCTGAATCACCATAGCTAAAAATATTTGATTGTTGATTGACCATTGACAACATTTGTTGTCAGTGTTTTTGCATATAAAAATAATCGCAAAAATGTGTATTTAGGTGGCTTCATAGGTCATGATATTGGGAACATATGTTATTTTCATATCCAAAAACGTTTTAAGGGAATTATTTGAAAAGGGATTAAAAAAAAGTGGAAATGTTTGTTGAAATATGATAACTTATCTCTTGACTGTATAAAAGTAACATTTGAACACTAATCGGTCTAGTGTCTATCATGGATTAATATATTATGATTGATCAATGTAATCTGGGGTTAAATTATAGGTTTTAGACTTGTACATGAAGGTTAGTTTTGTTATTGTAAATGACTTATGGTATTATTTTTATGCATATCTGAGGTTCACCTAAAATTTTAAATTTTTTTCATATAATAGAGGATGTTCTTAAGGCCAAAATGGGTACCTATCTCCTGACCAATCATGATATAAGGCTAATCATTCGGTCATATCTTTTTCCCACCCTATCCATATTGTAAATTATAATGTATATCGAGTAATAATAGGTGGATATCTCTAACTACCGTTTGAAGGTTTATAACATCTATTGTAATTATTTCTATATAGGAAAAAAACTAGAAAAAATGAGTGTGCAAGTGTCATCAATGGTAGTGGTCTTGGGAATATATGTAAATTTTTAATCCTAACATTTAGGAAGAGATGTATTTTTAATGTCAGGTCTTAGAAGTGGGGATGTTAATTTGAAGACAATAGTTTATCTCTTGACTATGAAAAAAATAATTTAAACACTAATCAGCATAATGTCTACCACATATTCATATATTATGTTTTCGCAACCTCATATATGGTGAAATATTATTATTCCTCATGCGTGTTAAGGTTGTTTTAGCTCATGTAAATGACGTAAAATTTTTTATAGTCATTTTTAGTTTGTCTAAAAAAGCTATATTTTTTCTTAAACATAAGGCATTCTTGAGCTCAAAATGGGTACTTTGTCTCCTGAATAGACATGTTCATATGGAAATAATTTTGTCATACAAAATATTATCCAATGTCAAAATATGGGTGATGATAATTTTCATCCATGAATAACTAAAGGTGTAGATATCCAACTATGGATTTAACATTGACAACATTTCTTCGTAGTGTTTATGCATGCAAAAGTAGTTGAAAAAAATTATACTTAAGTGGATCCATAGTTCATGGTCATAGGGAAAAATATAATTTTCCTATCTTTGTGTGGTGTCAATGCTAATTTTGAGCCACAAATTCTTAAATATGGATATTTCCAACTATGGTTTGAATTAAGAGATGAAAATTTTGCCATTTATATAGATGTAGATCTTAAATCTCTTATAAATGACAAAATAAATAAATTTGTGAAATTGATACATCATGATAAAAATTATAATTAAATTGTCATTGCACTTATAAACATGACAAATTTAAGCAAAATATGAATCTTGTGTCATATTTAAGGAAACTAAGCAACATTTATTCACCTCTAATAAATATTCATATGTTATAAATCATGTAAATAATGACAAAGATCAATTTAGACACAAGCCTTAAGTTAAAAATATAAATCTAAATAATAAAAATCATATATCTATGTTGAATAAGGATGACGAGAGATATAATCTAGATAAGGAATTGGAATTCAAGTGAATAACTATGAATAGAGTTTCAACAAATTAATTAAATTGACATGATGATAATATGCACAATATAATTGAACCAATGTCAAATGTTTGAATATAAATACCAATATAAGACACAAATTTATAAGAATACAAACATAATATAATGTCGTGTCAATTTAATATAATAAAATAATGAAAAAAACACATATTACCATATAGAAATGCACAAAAATATCAGGTAAGACATATCATAATAAAAATAATCCTCCCTATATTTTTCTTGCTCATATAAAGCTTTCCATTGGATTCTTTCCTCATAGATGGATATCCCTCAAAGACCTTATGTTTTTTTAATATCTAACTATGGGTAATTTTACATTCATAGCTCGCTTGTAGTTTAAATTGTTTATCTAAAAATATTTTAAAAATCTTTAATACTAGACATGCAACCAAATTAAAAAGTTACAATTAAAATTATACATAAACTATTTAACTTTTAAATTACTATAATATCATGGTCACACCCAGTTTGATTTTCATAGTATGGTTAATGAAACATTGAGTCTCAAAAGAAAGAGTGTGAAAGGAGGAAACACTAAGATTCAGTGTCCCTCTCAAGATAATGGAAAGGGTTGAACCTTTCACATGTATATATAAACATTTAAAGAAATTGATAAAATAATTGAAGTTTAATATCTAAATTTAAAAATGAAATTGTCATGTAACACATTATCAGGCTAATAATAATTTTAACTGGAGTATCAGATGTCATCACTCAATAATGAATAAACAATAAATCCACTTATGTTATATTTACAAAATTTCAAAGGAAAATTTTCAAAAGAAATATATATTTAAAATTAAACACTACAAGTTATCATACCTTAGTGAGTTGTTCCACATATGAAATCACAACTGTAATGACCATGTCTACCCTTTCCCATGTCAATTGAGGAGTCTCCTATGTGATCACCAACTAAAAAAAAAAAATCTTGTTAGTTGAGCATATACAATAATATTAGTTACAAAATATTTCAATATATGTATATATCAGTTGGGTAAGAACAATATATGCACTATTATATGGTCCAAAAACTAGTTGTGAAAAGGATGGGACCATGTCCTATGACAACATAAAAAATACATATCTATTGTTTAAATTTCAAGGTAAATTAATTATTAACTATTAAATAAAAATTTATCTAAAATTTAAGATGTCAAATATTATTAGTTTTTATACTATTATTTTTAAACATGTCAAATTTATAAGATACTTACTAAGGTGAATTTGAGGTGTCCAAATGCAATTTATGTCAGAAAACCTCAATCAGAACCATATAATCTAGCCCTTGGAAACATCACCAAAATTGGGATGCATCACATCCTCCTACTCATACAAAGGTCTATTACAAACAACATGAAAACATTTGCAATATTGTGATTAATAATTGACACTACCTAGAGTACCCCCCATGTCCACCTTATCCAACATTAAAGTATGGGAAATATAAATCCTATGAAGAATAAGGATGAAAGTAATAATCTTAATCATATGTAAATTAATAATCTCTATAATGTCCTTCACTCTAGAGTTAATTGTGTCCAGTTGACATGGATTTTGGAGAGGTACATTTTCAAGTTGATAAGGTGCACATTGCACATCTAGTATATCTTATACAAATCCTTTTATGTAGACCTAAATATATGAGTAATAAAACTAATTATAAATTTCATTAAGGATAAAATAAAAAATAAAAATAAAATCAAAATAGAAATGAAATTCATTGTTTTTATAAGGTAGGTAATCAAATACCATCTATCATCAGTCTCAAAAGTTGTCTCTCATAAAATCATGGTGGTAGAAATGGATTGAGAATAATTTTCATGTTTTCATATTTTTTATTAATCAAACTAGTTACAAACAACCTGTTAACATAGTAGGACATACATCTCTCTCTATAAGCTACATATCTATCAATTCGACCTGATATTGAGTCCCTTTTTCCATGTAATGATTATAATGTATTTACTAAAGTAGTAAGATAGATTTAGTAAAATGGGGGTCCATCATTTCCTTAATTATATCCCTAATTTGTATTTTTTTCTATTATATATCTTGTAAAATCCTCTTGATTACCTGTAGTGTTTTACGGAATTGTGGGAGAGTCAGGAGGGTTATGACGGTTTTGATGATTTTTTTATTCATCTTCAATTTCAATATGTTTTTATTCACCTAAATGGGTTTGATAGGATATAAAAAATAAAAATTAAATTAATTTAACAAAAAAATACAAAAAAAACTACTAAATTTGATGGTAATTGGTAAAAAATCAATTTACATACCTCTCCTCTTTTAAGACATTATTTATAGTTTCTTGATTTAACTTTTCAAGATATTTAAATAGTGTTTGTTAGGATATACAGGTAGAATGTCAATGTATGTTTGATGCATCTATTCAAGTTTGTATGGAATGAAAACTTATAACAATTATTGAAATGTTCCAAAAACATTACATAAGCTTGGATCTATCAAGGCTAGTTATAATAATGTGCATGTATTATTTTAAAATCGATTACATGGTTACACTTAATTTGAATTTTATAAAAAATATTACCTCTTTTTGGACTCTATTTTCTTATACTTATGTAAACCCTTACATGAAACAAGTTTGAATAAAAAAATGGATCCATAGGAAATAATACGCTAGGACACTGAACTGCATAGTTATGGATTATATAATTTAACTAAATCAACCATGACATATGTCTTATAGAGTCAATTTTAATTTTTACATTATTATTTAATGAATGATATAAATATAATGGATAATATCCATGCTCCTTCAATATCCAGAAATAATAAGTATTATTGAAATAATGGCATGAATTTTTATCATGCCTCACTCATTTTAAAAAATAGTATAGTGTTCACTAATCTGTTCCATTCACTAATTGTTAAAGATGAAAAAAGTCTAAGTAAATATAAATGAATTTTTTAAAATTATGTGTGAATATTGTGGATGAATTTGTATCATGCACCCGAAACTATGTGAGATATAATTTTTCATTAATATTTTAAGTGTGTATGCATGGCATAATCCATCATAAGATGTACCAATTATTAAATTTAACTCCTTTTGCATTCTTTCAAACTATATTCTATATCCAAAGTTAACTTTTTTTCATGTAGGTTTATCTTATCTATAAGATGTACCAATTATTAAATTAAAATTCATTTTGTATTATTTCAAATTGTGTAGTTAATTTTAGGTGTTCAATAGCTTGAATAGACTTATCATCATGCATTTACAGATCATGTAATATTTTTTACTTATATTGGTTGTATTTGATTATATTGAGAATGACTGACCATTAACCAATCTTTTTCCAAGAATCCTCAAATGTTATTTTCTTATATGGTTCTATGATCTTCCTATTTATTCACTTCTAGTTTTCAACTATTTTGAAATCTAGTTTTGGCACATTTTTATATTAAT